>CM055268.1:27794046-28175475 GCA_029237695.1 Conchocele bisecta | reverse complement strand
TTATATATAGAACTAACGACTGCACATATTTGATGATTAAAAGTATGCAGAATTATTATACTGAATTTATTACATTATCACAGCCAAAATGGCTGTGATAATGAAATAAATTCAGTATAATAAAAATTAATAAATTTATCCTTAAATTGAAAATTTCTCCCTCAAAGTATAACTTTGCTAGATAAGTATACTTTGCAATGTTGGTGAAATAGGCTACTGGTGAACAAGTGAATTTTAGTGTGCAACAAGAAATGGCACAATTACGGGGAATCAATACCGAGAAAGAAAACATCATACAGAGACACAAATTGTATTGTTGCCATATATCACTTATTTCACATATTGCAAGATTTAATTAGTTACATATTACCAGATTTAATGATTACCTGTTCGACAGGAAATGGAAAATCAATACTCGGCTAGGAGACTGCATTATACACCTGGCTAATTATAAGTATGTTATTGTTCACATATTGAGTTTTAAGGTACTAAATGCTTCCTCGCATTTAATTCCTTAAGAATACAATGTGTGAACAATAACTAACTTATTATGAAAGATTAAAACGTTTCACAAAAACGTAAGGTATATAGCACACAGATTGTTGCCAAATCGGACAAGCCATTAAAAAGTTATTGCGAAAATGAAGTTTAATCACATTTGTTACATGAACAATGTACATAAGAACTGACCTTGAAACATTCTACAATGTCGCTTAAAATGGCACTGTACCGCCAGGTGTGCATGGCTGCTACTATATTTGTGGCCGTTACTGGAGAAATAGGCTTACAGCATTTGTGACCAGTGTAGCTCCTGATCAAAAAATCGCACTCGTGTAGCTTGATAATGATCTATAATAATTATTATGATGGAAAATGACGACACTGAATATCCTGATCACACAGCGGATGCACAGGCTGATCTGGATCAACACTGGTCGCAAAATCCATAAGCCTCATTTCTCCAGTCACAGCCACGTTTTCCAATGGATACATCTGTAGGCGATTTCACCAACATTGCAATATACTTTGAGGGAGAAATTTTCAATTTTAGGATAAATTTATTAATTTTTATTATAATGAATTTATTACATTATCACAGCCATTTTGGCCATTTTGGCTGTGATAATGTAATAAATTCAGTATAATAATTCTGCATACTTTTAATCATCAAATATATGCAGTCGTTAGTTCTATATGAAATAATGCATTTCGGTGAAAAATAAATGATTACTCCTCAAAATATACTTTGCTGGATAAATACACTTTGCAATTTTGATGAAATAGGCTACTGATAATGTACAATACCTACCAACATTAACTCCAAACTGTGCATCTCCAACAAGACCAGACTTCCTCATGTCGTACTGGTAACCGTTGACAACGAACTGTTCCACACATCCCACAAACCCCTTGTTGGTCTCCACTCTATCCTGGATCAGGGACATCTTGCCGTAGCCACCGACATATAGATTTAGTATAAAGGTCAGTCGAGTGTACGAGCCCTGAAATGAATGGTGAATACCATGCTAGTGCATTTTAATGTTAACCCTTAGAATGCGGGAACCGAAAATAGTCATCTGCTGTTAATTCATATTTTGTCTTTTCTCTCAGTAAAAACATGGTTTGGCAGCATTTTAGAATCATTTCCATTGGAAATGATTCTAAAGTGCTGCCAAGCCAAGTTTTTGATGAGAAAAAATGGAAAATAAAAAATATTCAGCAGACGACACAAATTAATTCAGCATTGTAAGCTTATCAAGCAAGGCTAGGAAACATATATGTGGCTGTGACTGGAGAAATGGGGCTTATGGATTTTGCGCCCAGTGTAGATCGAGATCAGCCTGTGCATCCGCACAGTCTGATCAGGATCTGCACTGTTTGCCATTACATCAATGAAACACCCGCCATGCTTCTAACAAGCCATACAGATCGTTATCAGGCTACAAGTGCGTGCTATCAGATCAGCAGCTGCACTGGTCGCAAAATCCATAAGCCCCATTTCTCAAGTCACAGCCACATATAGGCATATAGAATTCCTACCATTTCCGAGCCATGCCTAAATGTGATATCAAAAGACATTAGCAGGGTATTCTATTTATATAATAACGATTATCAAATACAATGGTGTACATTTACTTCCTGAAAGGAACATGATTTTGTTTGACATTTCATCATTACATCAATCTCATTCAGTAACATCGTGACATCGTTTAACCAATTAAATGTTGGAGAAGTTGTTTTTTTAAACTAGATGTACTATGGTACATTGCATCAGCATCAATGAATGACACTTTATGTTGTTATCAGTCAGCATGTATTTAGTCAATGCATAGGTAGGTTTTTTAACCCTTACACCGCTATCTTAATGTTTTGTCGTCTGCTTTTTATTTTCTATTTTCAATTTTTATCATCAAAAACATGCTTTGACAGCACTTTAGAATAATTAACAACATGCTTTGACAGCACTTCAGAATAATTTCCATTGGAAATGATTCTGAAGTGCTGTCAAACCATGTTTTTATTGAGAAATAAGGCAAGATATAAAAGCAACAACAGACGACAATTGTTGTGTGTAGCGGTCTAAGGGTTAAGTGTATCAGCCAGTTGTAATCTTGAAGGTACCGATACAGATACATACACGTATAACAACACCAGAAATGCAAATGTGTGTGTTTTCATGATAACATTTTTAGGGCCAATGGGATCAGGAGTTACACTGGTCATAATCCCATAAGCCCCATTTCTCCAATAACAGCCACAGTTCCCCGTACCTTGGACATGCCCTCGACTGGTCCTTGGTTGTTGAGCCAGAGCGAGGCTGTGGTGTCCTCTCGTAGGACCTTCAGGGTGTTCCACTGTCCGATGACCGCCGGGCGCAGGCTCCGTAACACACCCATCCCCGTCCCACAGTCGTACCTGTATATAATAGAAACTCTCTCAACCTGGGCCCGCTTGCTCTAAACCTATGTCAGCTTAACAGACTGTTAAATCCTTAGCAATGCTAAGGATTTAACAGTCTGTTAAGCAAACAGAAGCTTTGAGCAACCGGGCCCAGACCGTATTCGACAACAGCTGTGTCCCATTTTGGCACACAGTTATAGACACATGTCCCCATTGCACTAATACAAAACACATTAAAACATCAAAATTATGCTATTTTTGGACTTCTATGTCTGGGTATGGAAGGTGATTCCAAATGAGCCAGGCATACTATAATGTGATGTAAATAGCTATCAAAACATTAGGATGTAACATGCAGTGTGCAATGACAAAACTAAAGATGCATTACCTGTATATAGCCATCATTAAGTGTGGCTGGCTTGAAACATGGGCTTATAGGTTTTACAACCAGTGTAGATCCAGATCAGCCTGTGCATCGTACAGTTTGATCAGCATCTGTACTGTTTGCCATTCCATCAATGAAACACCCGTGATGCTTCCAACAAAATAGATCATTAATTATTAGGCTATAGGGATGTGCTATTTCATCAGGAACTACGCTGGTGACAAATCCTATAAGCCCCATTTTTCCGGTCACAGCCACAATTGATATCGAGAAGAGTAAGAGGATATTCTATCTTACATTTTGAATAACGGGAAATAATACAAGAGTGTGCGTCGGCTTCCGCGTAAACAAAGATTGAGTGAGCGTAGCGAACGAGTTGCTTACACGGAAGCCGACGGACATTAGTGTACTATTTCTGCTATTCAAACATGTACGATGGAATACCCTATTTATTACACTTCCACGGCAGATATATATGCATATTTTTTGAGATTGTAAGCAATGAATCGTGCTGTGAGTGTGAATAGTACACCGACGTGCTTCCCACATTTTGACGTCACGTTGTGTTGTGGGACATCAAACGTGACATGATATAAACTTTTTGAAATCCAAATTACGCAGCTATTTCTATGAACTAGATATATTTGAGTGCATATTTGGAATGTGTTCAATCACATTAACATGGTGCATAACGAGACTCTCCAAATGTTCAAATAACTTTATTTTGATTGTAATAAAAGAGGGTGCAATTACGGGTGTCTCTTCACGGTCGGTGTATTATTTGTAAGGAGTTGATTACAGGTATGCTCTCACAGTGAAACATGTGCAATTAACTGCAACAGTGTAATAAGTGGCATTATCGTACTCGGAAATGAAGATCATCAGTCCATATTTTGGGGAGGAGTTGGAACTCTATCACAAACTCTATCAAGCATTACCTGAATTCTATATAGCCATCGGTGATGTGTGCTCGGAACTGAAAACCACCAGCCCAGTCAGAAAACCACCAGTCAGAAGTCTATCACAAATGTATTATGTCCATTCATGTACATGTAGAAGCATTACCTGAACTCCATATAGCCGTCATTGATGGATATGGAGAAGAAGTCCGAGGTTGCATTGTCATGCTCGGCACTGAAGATGAGCAGCCCATACTTGGCGAGGGGCCGGAACTCTATGGCGATGTCCAGCTCCTTGTAGCCGGTCTTCAGAACAGGCAGAGCCAGGTAACTGCTGCCGTAGAATTTTGGATACCGCACCTCCACCGCTGGAAACGGGGAATTATAATCAAATTAATTACATTTTTAACTCTTAAATTATCGTAAATTATCGTCTGCTGTTGTTTTATTTTATTTTATCTGTAAAACCATGGTTTGACAGCACTTTATAATCATTTCCAATGGAAATGATTCTAAAGTGTTGTCAAACAAAGTTTTTCATGAGAAAAAATGAAAATAAAAAATCAACAGCATTGTTACGGCTACTGCTGTAGAATTCACAATTTGTAGAGAAAATCAGGCAGTTTAATTGGCCAAGACCAATCAAACTGTCTGACTAATTTGAGCATCAGAATCGAGTACCGTACATGCTCATAAACTGATAAACCACAGTGCAGAAATCACTCTGGGTAAGCATTAATTGGCGCCATTTGTCATGCCGTGCCGTGTATCACAAGCGGTGCTGTATGAGATTGCCCAATATTTGTAATGGCCCGGCCCGGCTATCTGACATGACAGCTCCATTATCGGCCACGGCTTAGATCCTCATTACGCCAAATCAGCCGTTGGAAGCGGCTTAAACAGCCAGACAAAATCACTGATACACATGCGATGAGATGGTGAAATTGACCAAATGGGATATGCAGGCTTAGTGCAGGTTTAACTCGGAACCCACAAAAATCAGTCAGTGCACAAAACTGATAACTAAATTTGCATCCGATGTAACACCATTTGGCATTTTCTGCTAATGCAAAGTCATATACAGTTTATACCTCTCTAAACTGGACAGCCTGGCGACCCTATTTTGTTTAATTCAGATGGGTTTCGCTGTAATTACTTCATTGACGTGTCTGTTCATGATTGAAAATGACAAAAAAAATGTTCATATGGTGCTTAATTACGGTGGAACCTCTCTAAACCGGACACCCCAAGGTTCCACTGTAGGTAGCCGGCTGTGAAAATAATATTTTATAGCATTTGAAAAAATTGCAGACATGATATAGTAGTCAGGGATTCCGCTGGCGATCGCCACTTTCGCAATTGGCGATAAAAATAAACAATTGGCGATAAAAAAATTTTTTATCGCCAATTGTTTATATTTATCCCATTGATTTATATTTATCCTATTGATTATTCCTTTTTTTTCTTTTTTTTTTCTTTTTTTTTCTTTTTGAAGTGGCGATTTTTTTATTTTCCCCAGCGGCATCCCTGAGTAGTCAACTTGTACGACTGCATTGGAATTAGGATCTTGTCTCTTTGCTGATGCAGTAAGCCTTAACTTCGGTGATTGAATGGTGAACAGCATAGGCCCTGATCAGACTGCGTGAATGCGCAGGCTGATCAGGGCATATGCTGGTCGCATAATTATGTCACAAGGTACCTTTTCTCAGCTTGGGACCCATTTACATATATTTGACCCAAACAAGGATTCTTTGTTTTAGGCTGATATCGGTGCACACTGACCACTAAGGCATGGTTGCACATGTCACGAATGTATACTCTCCCACACTAACTGTTGAAAATAGCTTATCAGCATCATGGAGTAAATATTTTACACTTAATTGCTTTCAGGAGGCATGTAAAAGCATTTTAAATTGTTTGAGATACAAAGCAATCAAGTCACGACATTGTATGGCGGTTTCCCATGCAAAACATACATAAATATTGCTTGACCTACATCGGTATTTTCTATAGCATAGAAACTGGTATGACATATTATGATATATTTTGTTGGATGATATTACGGACATGCAGCTCGAATGATTGTCCGAAGTGGGGTAGCGGATATATGATTCTCAGTGGGACATTCCGAGATATTCAGGGGCCATTTCACTAAACTTTGTACGACTAAAATGTTTGTAAGTGCAAAATTATGATAGTCTGTAAATTTCACATTAGCAACGTTTTCTTGTAAGCAATTATTGGATTTACATTTATTGAGCATAGGCTGCCTATGCTCAATAAATGTAAATCCATCAATTTAAATTTCCAGACGATCCTAAAGTTGCACTTACGAACAGTTTATTCGTATTCGTACAAGGTTTAGACGTCTCCTCATGTCAGCGTGTAAGTGCACACACGAACGAACACGACAGGTTGGAACCAACCTGTCGTGTTCGTTCGTGTGTGCACTTACACGCTGACTGTAATCTCTATGGGAAAATAGTGAATTCATCTTTTGAAATTAGGAGTTGTGCATTAGGCAGTAGATTATGAAGAAAAAAAATTAATTAATACAAGTGAATTACTGCATGGTTTGATGTCTGTATGATCAATAATACATTAGTAAAGCTAAATGTACATATAGAAGAACCACGATAGCCCATTTCATGCTGTTGATAATTTTTATGTGGAAAATCAGATTATTTTTCATATTTCTCACCCAGAGTATGTTGCTACTACATAACATATACGAGCGGCATTCAAAGAGTTCCGATAGAGAGGCTGTATCTTATTGAGCAATCATCTTTGTATCTTACTTCGATTGGAATACAGGTGTATTGATGCTGTTCGATACGCTTGCCGGAAAATAGACAATACACGTGTGACATCAACCGCTGTTAGGACAATGTGGCGCAACTCCATATTCAATCTTAATATAATTTTGTAATATAATTTATAGAGGTACGGACGTGTAAACTTACTAGTATGGACCCACTATGTGTTGTACCTTTATTGTGGTGCAAGAAGCGCAGAGTCATTATGCAGAGTCATTATGTACGTAATATATGTCATTTTTTCTTCATAACATTTCTTTGCCATATGTATGTATTTCACATGGAATTGCTTGATTTATGCACATGCACCTGGGGCCCGTTACTAAACTTCGTACAACTAAAATGTTCGTAAATGCAAATTTAGGATCGTCTCGAAATTCCAATTGATGGATTTACATGTATTGAGCATAGAGGCTGCATATGCAGCCTATGCTCAATAAATGTAAATCCAATAATTGTTGACAAGAAAACATTGTTAATGTGAAATTTACAGACTACATGTATCATAATTTTTATCGTACGAAGTTTAGTGAAACGGCCCCCTGATCGCCATCTCTGTGCAAGGAAACATCTAGCTACCATGAAGGCTAGCATACAGCCACAGTCAGGGGCGGATCTAGAGGGGGGGTTCCAGAGGATTGCAACCCCCCCATTCAGCCACGGAGTTTACATAGATCACAGTTTACCACCAGTTGGAGTCTGAATTTAAATGCCGTAAAACACAGGAAAGTGCATTTCGAAGAGCTCGAAAATAGGACAACCCCCTAGTTGTGAAAGGTAACTCTTGCAATTACTCTCCAGTAGATTGCAAGAGTTACCTTCACAACTAGACAATTGAAACTCTCCCCCAGCCCCCTCCCCCCCCCCAGTTTCCCAAATGCTGGATCCGCCCCTGACAGTGGTATATAGGCAGTGGGATTGGACATTACTCATTAGGGGAAACTAATCTCCCAGGAACAGCAAAGTCTCCGTCTGTAAGTCAATTATCACCAATATTTAGGGACAGCAGCCATGGCTGATACGAAAAACCAATTATTGTAATTCCAATAAGATGCGACTGTGAAAACTTATTACAGAGATTGATCACAGATGTGCATCTGGCCGTACTTAACCATTACACTGCCGATATTAATTGTTGTCGTCTGCTGTTTATTTTCCATTTTTCTCATGAAAAACATGCTTTGACAGCACTTTAGAATCATTTCCAATGGAAATGATTCTAAAGTGCTGTCAAACCATGTTTTTATTGAGAAATAAGGCAAAATATACAGCAACAGCAGACAATTGTTGTGTGTAGCAGTCCATGGGTTAACCCATCCTGCGCTGTTGACGAAAATTGCCGTCTGCTGTTTTTCATTTTTGCTTTAATTCTTAACAAAAAACTGGTTTTGACAACACATGAGAATCATCTCCAGTGGAGATGATTCTCATGTGCTGTCAAAACCAGGTTTATGTCGAGAAATATTGAAAATAAAACATTTCCAGCAGCCGACAGCATTTAATTCAGCGTAGTAAGGGTTAATGTGTTCAGGCCATACATCAACTGGTGCCAGTGTCGAGCAACAGATCATGTAGTGAAACCAACCACAACCGATATTCTGTTCTTTATTCAGCCCTGAAATTAGAATAACCTGACCTGGTGTCAGGTCCTCACCACACCCCGAGTCACTTAGCCCCATACCCCCAAAAGTAATATATGGGGGAGGAAAGTATTGGCCATTCATACAAGAAAAACTTTCATCATTGTAAGGCAGTATTCTGATCTGGTGCCAGGCACCCTTACTACACCAGTAGCAGATTTCACCAAAATTGCAAAGTATACTTATATAGCAAAGTATACTTTGAGGAAGTCATCATTTATTTTTCCCGAAATGCACTACCGTAATTACCCTAAATATTCGGATGCCATAACCAATTTCTGTAAGTGTCCAAAACACTGATCAAGTTGATTATGTTGTCCAGTGAGGCATACAATGCATTCTGGCAAGATTGCAAACAGTGCAGACCCTGATTAGACTGCTCCTTCAGGAGCAGGCTGGTCTGGGTTTACACTGTTTGCTCATACATTGGTGTCCGAATATTTAGGGTAATTACGATATTTCATATAGAACTAAAGACTGCATATATTTGATGATTAAAAGTATGCAGAATTATTATACTGAATTGATTACATTATCACAGCCAAACTGGCTGTGATAATGTAATCAATTCAGTAAAATAAAAATTAATAAATTTATCCTTAAATTGAAAATTTCTCCCTCAAATTATACTTTGCTAGATAAGTATACTTTGCAATGTTGGTGAAATAGGCTACAGATCACTTGGCCCACATGAAAATTCCAGTAATGTTCACCATTGAGATATGAATCGATAAGGATGGATTCATTGCTCGGATAGGCAAACCTTCCCATCCTCAATTTTTTACAGTTGAATATGTAAATTTTATTCAAATATAATATACTGGAAATGGCAGTAGACTCCCAGTATGATACAAAGGTTCCAGAGCTAAATCTAGTCAATTCCCCATGTGCATGCTGGCATCTGCAATCGACCAATAAAAAATGCCATTGTCACATTTGGCATATATGGCTCATAAAAGTGCTCTGATCTGGCAACGAGAACATCACTCATTGATGAGTTGTTGCACAGTGCAACCTCTCTCAATTGGACACCCTGCGAGGTACCCAGGATATCCGGTTTAGAGAGATTGCACTGTACTTTAACCCTTACTACGCTGAATTAAATGTTGTCGTCTGCAGGAAATGTTTTATTTACAATATTTCTCGACAAAAACCTGGTTTTGACAGCACATGAGAATCGTCTCCAGTGGAGACAATACTCATGTGCTGTCAAAACCAGTTTTTTGTTAAGAATTAAAGCAAAAATGAAAAACAGCAGACGGCAATTTCCGTCAACAGCGTAGGAAGGGTTAAAGGTCACTGAGGTTTTCTGTGTGTCTGGTGTGCCATGGTGAAGATCCATTGAAAGTCGGGCATATCTGGGGGCCATTTCACTAAACTTTGTACGACTAAAATGTTTGTAAGTGAACATTTAGGATAGTCTGGAAATTTCAATTGATGGATTTACATTTATAGAGCAGAGGCTGCATATGCAGCCTACGCTCAATAAATGTAAATCCAATATTTGTTTACACAAACACATTGTTAATGAAAAATAATTTTGCACAATGACCCCCTTTATTGCAAAATGGAACAGTCTTGAAAGATAACCTGAAAAAGTCCATGTCAGTTACTTAGGGGTGAAAGGGTTAAACACATTTAGCTGTCTGGTTTGGAGGACTCCAACTGTACATACCTTTCTCACATTTGTCCCCAATCCATCCGAGTTGACAATCACAGCGAACTTTCTGCCCAAAGACTCCTGGATCCTGGTCACACTGACCACCATTCAGGCAGGACTGTCCACCACAGTCCACTCCACTGATCACCTGCTGGTCAAGCCCAGACGATGGGAGAGAATGGTCACTGGAGCTTTCTGGTACAAAACCAGGCACAACTTGCTGCAGAGTATCAATATCACTACTCTTGTTGTTACTCTTTTTCAATGAATCTGGTTTTAATTCTTGTATTTCAGGATTGCTATCAATTCTTTTATTTTGTATTCCTGTCAATGTTTTCTCTGTCTCAGATAATACTACAGAATTGGAATTATTGAAATTTATTACCGGTAGATTTGCTGTTCTTGAATACAGGTTTTCGTCTCTAAGATCAGATGTTAACGTCAATTTGTTTGGTTGTAAATTTACACTTTCAGTATTGGTAGTTGTCTGTGTGCTATGTAAACTATTTTCTACTTTATCAGTGGGTTTGACTTCATGTACGATACCGCCAGTGAAGACAATGTTTTCATCACCAGAAGCGACGAGAGAATGTTCATCGTACTTGCTGGAGCCATCTTTGTCAAGGGAGACAATCTTTATCCATTCAGGTTCTTGTAAATCTGTTGCAGCATTTGGAGATTCCTGCTCCTGTTTGCCTGAAAATACCAAAATAAAATAATATTTAATTTATGATTTTTTTTATTAAATTTGACTTTGGCTAAAGAAATGGTCTTTGCAACTAGTGTTGACGTAGATCAGACTGCATTTCCGTGCAGTCTGATCAGAGTCAGCACGGTTCACTATTCAGTCAATACAACACCTGCCATGCATTAAACCCAGTTTCTCCAGTCATGGCCACAGTCTGCTTGTGAAATCGTGAATGTGTTTTAACTTCATTAACTTGAATGGACTGTGATATTTTATTTTTGCAACCAATCTAATTGTCACAAAATGATTTCCAGACTAGTCCATTTATGAAAAGGGGGTGTTTTTATCTCTAAAAAAATATGAAAATTACTTGCAAAAAGTGCAGATCCTGATGAGACGGCTCGTTACGAGCCGGCTCATCTGGATCTACACTATTTGCCAATACCACTATACAGGCCCGTGGTGTTGAAAGGGTTAACTAGAGTAGAATTTCACAATGTGACCAAACGGGATGACAATTTGCACAAATCTAATTTAAGGGGCAAGCGGAATCCCCTTTGTGTACTGTTACAAAATTATGTGCAGAGATTTTCTGGCAGTTAGAAAAGGTGCCTTACAGCATATGATATACGGTACCAGTATATGGTCCTAAGTTTAGTCTGAAATAAGCATGCATATCAATTCTGTCTGACGCATGCAGTGTGTGAAATTAAACAAATAAAGTATCCTTCTTGGCTAGAGTGGGATATTCAATTTCATGTTGCTAGTTTTACAATAATATTCAGCGCTCCAGATAAGGAATTAGTAATTGAGTATTGTCACTCCATTTCTGAAGCAATTGGGTATTTCAAAATTTTAATTGGGTAAAATAAAATCAAACTACTGTTTACACATCAACAGACAGCAATTATTGAATAGTTTGCTTCGAAATGAAAACAAGTCTTGGCATTTCATTAGAATTGTCTCCTTGGAGACAATTCTAATGAAATACCAAGATGTGTTTTCATGGAAAATAAGAAAAAATATGCCATATTTGTGGTCTGTTTATTGTTTTCTGCAGCATGATAAAGGTACCACAAAACTTTATAGCTTTTTGATACTCACTACTTCTGATTTCAATTGGGTTTTGGGAAATTTTAATTGGGTATTTAAGCAAATACGCAGCCTATCTGGAGCTCTGAATATTGCATTTTGATGCGGCTCATTCACACACAATTTTTGCTATCTTTGTTATTGTAGTCCAATTTACAACTCAAGATTTATGCTTCCTTGTAGCATGCTGAGTTTTGTTTCTTCAATACCCTGAAGATTAGACTGTAATGTGCATGTGATGGCTGGCATATGGCACGTGGAGTGGCCAAGTCGGCCATCTTTGTGTGTGCGCGCACACAGATGGCCGACTTGGCCACTCCACGTGCCACAAAGTATACAGTAACGAGGCAGTGTTCACATATATGTTATACATATATTCCATCAAATTCAGGAAGCAATATTGTTTGAATCATATGATGATCAGGGGTCCCATATTGTCCTTAACCTTAAAAGGTGGTAATCAAATATTGTCATCTCCTGTTTATGAGTTTAACTTAATTTTTAAACAAAAAAACATGTTTTGCAGCATTGAGAATTGTCTCCATTGTTACGAGCCAGCTCATCTGAATCTGCACGGTTTGCAAACATTTATATAGAGATATGTTGTGTTAGAAAGGGTTAAGACTTGTTTGGTTGGCGTATGCAGGCATATGCGCAAATCGAACACACTTCTGGTTAAGATGAAAAATGTGAATATAAATATTCAACATTGTTATCAACCAACTGCATATTCACATTAGCACTAACAAGGAAGCCATAAATTTAACCACAGAGATGTTAATGTGACAGGATATTTATAGCATGCACAACTTCTTCAAGATTGCATTTTTTTTGCATCCTGTATTTCAAGATAACGAGCTTGTCAAGTTATCTCCAGTTTGACATAGATCAAACAGCAAATATCATCCCCTGGTGGTGTGCCATAGTTATCCTATGTATTGGGACACAATATTTGTGACACGCCTGTATAATAGGGCTCTCAAAAACAACAGACATCCCAGTTATTACAATAGCAGAAATTCTAAGAAACCACAAAAACATCAATTTATATTTTAGTAACACTTCACCCCTAAATAACTGTAACGGATTTTGTACTGTTAATTTTCCGACCAACCCAATCATCACAAAATGATTTTCAAACCATTTATGAAAAGGTGGCGAGTTTTTCCTAAGAAATATGAAAATGACTTGCAAAAAGTGCAGATCCTGATGAGACGGCTCGCTATGAGCCGGCTCATCTGGATCTACACTGTTTGCAAACACCACTACAGAGGTATTTTGTGTTGAAGGGTTAATTATTTTGTGACGTCCTATATAAATACATGTAAATATTTGTCACATAAAAAGTAAGCTTGCACCAACACATATGGCTATTATGGTACAGGTTTTTGTACACGTTAGCCATAAGGACATTTGCCTGGAAATCAATTCTGCACCAATATTCTCAGAAACTGAGAGCTACGGTGGGATTTAACAGCAGTATCAGAGACGGTCGGCCTTTCATTGAATGTTTGATTGTCTCGTATACGTGGACACAGCGGTGACAGCGTTATTGGAGATTTGCTTCAATAACTTTCTAACAGATATTGATGACATTTGCTATCACCAAAATCATAGGTTTGATTTATTAGTGTTTAACGACCTATAAACAGCTAAGGTCATTTAAAGCCGGGCCAACGGGTTCGATCCTGCATGTAACCTGCTGCATTGGGAGAAAATCCCAAAATCAAAACGGAATATTTACATCAAAATAAATATATATTCAGCCCTGAAATTAGAATAACCTGACCTGGTGTCAGGTCCATACAACACCAAAGTCACTTGTCTCCTTCCCCTAAAAGTAATAGGATTAGGAATAATCGTATTACTTGTACAAGGGATATAACCAAATTAAACCCTCACATACAAGAATGCCGAAAACGTACCTGAGGGCCAAACCAGGTCTCTGTTCCTAGGAAATTCTTCCCCGGGGGGGAATATTTCCAGGCTCGACCCGCAGGGGGGGGAAGATTTCCAAGGGGGAGAATTTCCTGTGACACCGGTAAGGATGAATCCCGATCATTAAAATACCCATCGCATGCTCCCACCTACTACCCACCCAAAATCATAGAAGCAATGTAAGTACTCAGTGGGCCATTTCACTAAACTTTGTACCACTAATATGTTAATAAGTGCAAAATTAGGATCGTCTGGAAATTTCAATTGATGGATTTACATTTATTGAGCATATGCTGCATATGCAGCATATGCTCAACAAATGTAAATCCAATAATTGTTTACAAGAAAACATCGTTAATGTTAAATTCATAGTTTTGCACTTAGTGAAACGGGCCCCTGGTGTAATGGTGTCATCTGCTTCTGCACATTATTATACACACTTTGGTAATAACATGAAATAGACACCACTCTGACATTACCGGTACCTCTATTATCATATCTCCATATTTCACTGATACACAGTAGAACCTCTCTAAACCGGACTCGGAGATAAGTTAGTTGTGCTTAATTTTGATATGTTTCATTTCTATTTATCTCCATTGATACTATATGTTCACAACTGCAAAGCATCCACGCTTGTCTTGAAGGAGTCATCTGTCTGTTGTACTGTGGCACCTCTCTAAACCGGATACCCTGAGGATCTCCCAGTGTGTCCGGTTTAGAGAAGTTCCACTGTATTGATTTAGTAAATCAGTAGCATTTCCATAACAGGCATAAATACATATACCATCAAAAGTTGAGCTTAAAATAAAATCTGCATGAGCTCTGGAATGTTTTGTTGAACTTTTGACATAATTTATAAAAATAAATAGAGAATAGTAGGTTAGTGCCGTGAATGGGAAAAAATATCTGACAAGGCTTAGGATCGAAATAGGATGGGCGAGGCTCTGCCGAGCCCATCCCGTTTCCGTGCCGCGCCAGATATTTTTCCCATTCACGGCACTAACCTACTATTCTATTTATCCGTCAACACCTACAAAATGCAAAAAATAACCCCAGCCACATCCTCAAAATCGGAAAATCGACTAGTATGACAAACACACATATTCATACAAAGTGATTAGGTCGTACTGACAGGATATCAAAAACGTTTCACGGCACATAATTATGCATTGTGTTGACGGGATAAAACATGTTATTAGCCAGCTGGCCAGAATATCATCAGTAAGTGGCAAATAGCCAAATCTAATCATTACTGACCGCAATGAATCTCCGAGTCTACAATGGTTCCACATGAAATGTGACATTTACTGGAGATATGGAGTGTATGACATTTGTGGAAAATCTAGCTTCTGGTTAGTTCTGAGTACATAACTCTCATTAAATTTCATTACACTGCATTACATAAGCGAAATAGGACAGTAGTAGTCTTTCCAAATGTGCGTTTGAAGCGTTCTTTGTTTACTTTCTACTTCGTGGAGGGTGACTTAAGAATTTTGCTAATACACACTTTATTAGATAAAGTTATGGTAATATTTTTGTGTTATATTGTAGAATTGTCTCACAATAGTAATATAGAGAAGTATGAACGTCAACGTCCTGCAGGTTTTTTCTATATTTTAGTGCGCGAAGTGTAAATGCTATTACACACATTTTTACCAATGACCGTGGTGTAGTGTGATATAGTGCAACCTGTTGCCTATAAAGCGGAAAACGCGCAGCTAGCTTCTGGTCTATCAGAAAATGACTATATTTTCACAAGGACCTTTTCTGCACACTAGAAGCATGATTTACACTGTCTCAGAGCTCCAGTTAAGGTGCGTAATTGTATCCACTTTTGGGGGAATTTTGTTATTCCTTCACCAAAAATGACATGTTGGGAGTGATTTAGAATCGTCTCATTCAGACGATTCTAAAGAACTCCCAACTTGTCATTTTTGGTGAAGAACTGTTCAAATTGCACATCTTAACTGGAGCTCTCTGTCTCCCTGGCAAACAGTGCAAACACATGTCAGTCTAGGTCTACACTGGTTGCGCAGCCCACATGCCCCACTTTCAAAGTCTATATCACAAATGTCCCGCTGATATAAATGCTACATGTCAGATATTTCTGCGTTTGATCCTTATCATTGCTACCATTTTGATTGGAGAGTACATGAGATACGTTTTAATTAAATCTTTGATGTTTTACAGGATTATGATTCAAAACATCAAACAGATCAGTGAAGCAATGCTGATTACGTATTGGGCAATCGCAAATGCAGTCATACATGCACTAATACATGTAATATGCCTAATAGAGTATACAATTTTTGTACAATTCACAGCACAGCAGAACAAGGGATATTAATTACAACATAGCAGTCAAGGTGTATGTATGATCACATGGTACTAACAACAACAACAAGTACTGAAATTTTCAGCATCCATCGGATTCAAAGTACATGTACGTATTCTTTTATAGTGTCCTTATTACGTAACAGATTTTGATATGGCGCACCGAACGCGTCTTGTTAAGCTGCATTTGGTGGTCTCAGTATTTTCGCTCAAATTTCTGTCGTTTTTGCGAAGAATCGATTTCCGTGACTCTGACACGGAAATCGATTCTTTGCAAAAACGACATAAGTCTGTGCCAAACTCCCTGGACCACCAAATGCAGCTCATGAAGATGCGTTTGCTGTGCCATATTTCATAAAAATCCATTGCATATTAAGGAAAATATCAAATAATACTTACTTTTGGAGTGGGCGACGTTGTTGTTATTGTTGTTGTTGTTGTTGTTGTTGTTGTTGTTGTTGTTGTTGTTGTAACCACGTGGCAGTGGTATTGGCAAAAATTGCAGATCCAGATGAGCAGGCTGTGACGAGCCATCTCATCAGGATCTGCATTTTTTGCAAGTAATTTTCATGTTTTTGATTACAATCACACCCCCTTCTTAATATATGGACTAGTCTGAATACCATTTTGTGACAATTGGATTAGTCAGAAAATTAACATGTCAAATTCCATTCCAGTTACTTCGGGGTGAAAGTCGATTACGTGGCAAAAATAGGTATTCGTCAAAATGGTCAAATGTTGGATAGTGGTATTTTGTGGCCATTTGTTGGTTATCAAGTTGTGCAAGTATGGTGGTTCTAGATGGTACAGTAACAGAGGAATGGACCTAAATATGAAAACTTAACTCTTTGCATGCTGGGAAACTTGTGGACTATAAATAGTTCAAAACTAGAGGACAAGAATTCATCATAATTTCTTGTATTTCTCCCCGTAAATATCATGAATATGTCTCGGAATTTCATTAGAATTGAGTCCTAAGGACTCAATTCTAATGAAATTTCAAGACATATTTACAGAGAGAAATAAAACATATCCGTAAAGATTCTAATAGACGCCCGGGCATCTATTAGAATCACCACTGGCTCCGAAGTCCAGGGTGGGCGTTTAATAGAGGCAAGTGTTATTCAGCAAAGGGAAAATGATAAAAAAATATACGATGTTCTGCTATCTGAACAAAAACATAACTAAGGGACGTTACTGTCAAACGCCAGACTTGATTGTACTAGCTGTCTGTCAGTTTATAAACATTTGGGCCAAGACGTTTCGGCCCACTCTGGTCATTATGGTACAGTCGGTAGAAATGTTAAATTTAATGGTAATGTATATCAAGACAGCGTCAATCATTAATGCTGATCAGATTTACGCCTACGCACGTTTCGTCAGCGTCAGCGTTTCGGATCTGTCGGGTTTGAGATGCTTTGAAAATGGCGTCTCCGTAACCGTGTAAATTCTGATCACCCTGTGTCCGTGCAAACAGCTACTGCTGATGAGGAATTTACTGTGATACCGGAAACAGTCGAATTTCGCTTCCGCTTTTGAAAGTGAAAGTAGCAATTATGTTTTTTCCCCGATTTTAAAGAAGTTGTTTCGAAATAATGGAAAGAAAAAAAATCTAATTGGACAATTAGCTCCGATTTTGTTTCTAGTCGGTACTGGGCGTTTATTAGAGGCACTAATTTCGTGAAAATCGGCCAAAAAATGTGTCATTTTCAACGTAAAAAGTGGGGGGTGGGCGTCTATTAGAGCATAGGACCTTTACGGTACATGTACTCCTAATTCGTTTGCCAGATATTTTCGCCGCTAGCATGCAAAGAGTTAACATTGAAAAGGGCCAAGTCGATTACGCGTACAAAAATAAGTCAAGGTAAAAAAGGTCAGATGTTGGATAGTGGTATGTGGTGGGCATGCCCATTGTGTATGAAGTTGCGCAAGTATGGTGGTTCTAGGTGGAACAGTAACAGAGAAATGGACCTAAACACGAAAATTTAACCTTGTGTTATAGTGTACCAAATTGATGGACTGAATGGCAAACAGTAGAAACCCTGACTGAACCATGCAGATGCATTGTCCAATCTGGGACTTAAAGACTGATTGCAAATGAAGTTGATTTGTTTATGCATTGAGAACACATTGGTTGAATAGGTTAGTGGTCAGAACCTACACTGTTCACTATATTAATGGTGCCGAGATGAAATATAACATTGCTGCAGATACATAATGAGATTATGTAATAATTACAAGCTAGGGCTGGTACACGTGATAGCAAATATAGATGTTTTGAATAGTCATTTGAACGATACCATTCTTTGTCCATTGGAATCAGATCATGAACTCTGAGTAACTTCAGTGTGCATTGACCAGGGGGCCGTTTCACTAAACTTTGTACGATTAAAATGTTTGTAAGTGCAAAATTGTGATTAACAATGGTTCACATTAACAATGGTTTCTTGTAAACAAGTATTGGATTTATATTTATAGAGCATAGGCTGCATATGCAGCCTATGCTCAATAAATGTAAATCCATCAAGTGAAATTTCCAGACGATGCTAAATTTTCACTTACGAACATTTTAGTCGTACAAAGTTTAGTGAAATGGGCCCCAGACCCCTGTTAATAGGTTACACTGTCAAATAGCTTGGGGTCACACCATACCTTTTTGCAATGCTGAATTGTTGTCTGCATGTTATTGTGCAATGTCATGTTGTCATTGATATTTGCTGTGTGAATGTAGATGAATGGATGAAATGTGCATGTAAAATATCTAAGGTTTGCATTCAATTGGTAATTAATTATAGCAATTTGAACGGTGTTGAACAAACACAGTTCTCAGAAAAAGTCTGCATTGTGTGCATTTGATGCAGTGGTTAGAGATGCTTTATATAGCGTCCATGTTGCTGAGTATAAAAGGGCATTGCTTGGGTTGCCAGGGAGCTCTTGGGAATATTACCTTATAGAATCAGCATGTGTCTTTGTACTTTAATATTTCGATAAAATTTAGCCTCATTCCCCCAAGTCTAAAATAAGTAAAAGTAAATTAATAAATAGAAACATATACAAACACCAGCTAGCTATAACAATTGGATGCAGCCGCCCGCCGCCCAATAGCACACCCGCCAGCCCACCCGTCCACCGGCCTGGTTTTTGCCAATCCTATACCCAGGAATGTTTAAAAAAAAAACTAAATAGTGCTGTCTGCAAGCGATAGAGACAAAAAAACACACTGAGATTTCACGGATGTCTCGTTTAGAACAGTTTTACTGTAGCATAAAACAGAGTTAACTTCCATTTTCACATGAGCACCATTGACAGCCATTAGGATCATAGCTTTCCCGCTTCTTTCAGTTACCCCATCATTAAGTCAGTCCCAGCTCCTATCCATGGGCTGGCAACCACGCATTTAATCAAGTGGATTGTCAGCTGTTGAAGAAAATGAGGTTAGAACTGGGGCTAATTGGGGCTCAGTGAGAAGTAGAACAACATATGTTTACGTGAACAGAATTTGCAACGAGCTGGATGGATCTATTTTATTCATGATAATATTACGATGATGAAATATGTATTTGCCACTCAGCATAGACCCTGATCGGCCTGCACAAATGTGCAGGCTGATCTGGGTCTATACTGGTTGCGAATGACGGGTTATATTTTGTCAGCTAATTTGGTTCACTAACTCTGTGACAGCTCCTTTTTCGATGACAAAAACGCAATGAAATGGCACTGATAGTTGTAGAAAACATTGCTGCTTGTCGTTAACCTGCCTGATTAACGAGAAACTGGGAGAGTTGGAACAAAATTGCGTTTGCATGGATGTAAAATAGAAATGAAAATTGATGGGGCTTGCCTGACAATCGATGAATCAATGAATGCACCGCATTGTGGTGTGTCATTAATTCAACGGAGTGATATGTAGCTTGTATATTTGAAGAAAACAACCATGTGTTTCATGTAAATTGTATTCATTACTCTGTCAGTTTGATACCTTACTAATACTGACATCTCAAATGCCCAAATGATATATAAGCAAAGGTGTTTAACATCCCAGCATTTCATTTCAATTAATCGCATATTGCAACGCTTTCACCAATTTTCAATCTATTTAAATTAATTTTAAGCCTTGTTGTCATCAGTTCATTACTCAATCAGTTTGATACCTTACTAATACTGGCATCTCAAATGCCCAAATGGTAAGTGAACGGGTTTAACATCCCAGCAACAGCTAATATCATTTAGGTTTAAGACCAAAATGTCCAAATGCATGAGGATAAAGTCAATTAAGTGATTGATTTACTGGGGTTAGCATTCATTTATTGTTTACCCTAGCTTCTCGACCTATGAAAGAACTTGCTCACTCGAAATTAATTTATGAACAAGAAACGAGGCAAAGCCACGAAGGTCAGGTTTTTTCCAAGCATAGACACTTGGATAACATAATTATACCCACTTTTTGTAGACTAGATGGCCGTGGCCTGCATGTCGCGCCTTGGGGCGAGGCATGGGCACTAAAACAAGAGGGCCATGATGGCCCTAATTCGCTCACCTGACTCCATGAACACCAGAGGAGAATGTGACATTGAGTTCATGTGTTTTAAAAAAATTGTGCTATTTTTAGATGGCGGTCATCTTGGATTAAGCGATGACTCTCATTTTACAAAATCTGAAAATGCTTCACCCATGGATCTTAACTTCCTATGAAGTTTGGCCAGCATTGGCCATGTGGTTCCTGAGAAAAAGACATTCAAAATCTTGAATAAATGGACCTTTTGGTGGCCATCATGGATGACATAATCATCCGATTCCGACAAATATTGCACCAGAGCAATCGCTTCATCGATACCTTCAATTAGATATATGGCATGAGCATATTCGGTCAAAAATTTGGCCCCAATTTGACCCCACGGGCCATGCCCATTTTTGATCCCGGGGTCACCATTTTAACAACTTTGAAAGAGCATTGTAAATCGATCATTCCTATCAAGTTTAGTCGAAATCCGGCCAGCGGTTCATGAGAAGAAGATTGTTTAAGAATGTATGCTATTTTTAGACGGCGCGGCGGCCATCTTGGATTAGCGATGACCTCCATTTTAACAAATCTGAAAAGGCTTCACCCATGGACCATAACTTTTAAGTTTGGCTACCATGGGCCAAGCGGTTCATGTGAAGAAGAATTTTGAAATCTCTAATAAAAGAACGACCTTTTGACCTTTCGGCGGCCATCTTGGATGACATAACAATCCGATTTCGACAAATAATGCACCAGAGTGATCGCCTCATTGATACCTTCAATTTGATATATGACATGACCATATTCAGTCAAAAATAAAATTTGACCCCAATTTGACCCCACGGGCCACGCCCATTTTTGACCCCGGGGTCACCATTTTAACAACTTTGAAAGAGCAATGTACATCGATCATTCCTACCAAGTTTCGTCGAAATCCGGCTAGCGGTTCATGAGAAGAAGATTTTTTAAGAATTTATGCTATTTTTAGACCGCGGCCATCTTGGATTAGCGATGACCTCCATTTTAACAAATCTGAAAAGGCTTCACCCATGGACCATAACTTTTAAGTTTGGCTACCATGGGCCAAGCGGTTCATGTGAAGAAGAATTTTGAAATCTCTAATATAAGAACGACATTTTGACATTTCGGCGGCCATCTTGGATGACATAACAATCCGATTTCGACAAAAAATGAACCAGAGTGATCGCCTCATTGATACCTTCAATTTGATATATGACATGACCATATTCAGTCAAAAATAAAATTTGACCCGAATTTGACCCCACGGGCCACGCCCATTTTTGACCCCGGGGTCACCATTTTAACAACTTTGAAAGAGCAATGTACATCGATCATTTCTACCAAGTTTTGTCGAAATCCGGTAGGCGGTTCTTGAGAAGAAGATTTTTTTAAGAATTTGTGCTATTTTTAGACGGCAGCCATCTTGGATTACGTAATGACGTCATTTTAACAATTTTGTAATCCCCCTACCTAACGACCATGACCATGAGGTTTGGTGACTATAGACCCAATGGTTACTGAGGAGAAGACGTTTTAAAATGTTCATGGACGACGGACGACAACGGACGACGACGGACACATTGCGGTAACAATAGCTCACATGAGCTTCTCTCAGGTGAGCTAAAAATAGATATAGTAGATGGAAAAAGTTTAACGAAAAAACTTTAACCGGACACACGGACGTACGGACGGAAGGACGGACGTATGCCAAAATGCCGACGATATCGCGCTTTCCGCAAGCGGGTGCGACAATGATGATAAACACCCATGTGAAGTATCAAGGTAATGGGTGAAGCAGTTGCAGAGATATAGTACACGAAAAAACTTGAACAAAAAAATTCAAAGTAATTTGACCTTGACATTGGGCACAGGGGCCGCACGTTGGGGTTAGAATGAAAATATGGATGATGATAAACACCCATGTGAAGTTTCAAGGTAATGGGCGAAGCAGTTGCAGAGATATAGTATAACAAAAAAGTTTTAACCAAAAAACTTTAACCAGATGTACGTTAAAAAGTTAACGTTGAAAATGGCTAAGTCAATTAAGTAGAAATAATAGGTGAAGGTAAAAAAATGGTCACATGTTGGATAGTTGTATGTGGTAGGCACCCCTTGGTTATGAAGCTGTGAAAGTTTGGTGGTCCTAGGTGGTACAGTACCAAAGAAATGGACTTAAACACGAAAACTTAACATTGTAAACGCGAAAACTTAATATTGAAAATGGCTAAGTCGACTGAGCGGAAAAAATGGGTCAAGTTAAAAAAAAGTAACATGTTGGATAGTGATATGTGGTGGGCACCCCTTGATTATGAAGCTGTGAAAGTTTGGTGGTCCTAGGTGGTACAGTAACAAAGAAATAGACTCAAACACGAAAACTTAACATTGATTGTGGACGCCGCCCACCGCCCACCGCCCGCCCGCCCGCCGCCTCCGCCCGCCGCCCGCGCCGCCCGCCCGCACGGCTTTCGCCAATCCAATAGCCTGGATTTTTTTTAAAAAAAACCTGGCTAAAAATTTAATATATGAACTATAACTATTACTTATAAACATCAGCATCATGCACAGGTATGATACAACCAATTTGCGCTTGTATGGTCAGAAATGTTTCACAGAAATCTTCCAGATCCTGATCTGGTGCCAGGCATGCTTACCACACCCAAAGGATTATTTGGCCCACTCCTGTTTCAGTCACATTTTACAACAAGGCGGGGGTGACTGCAAACTATTTTAGGTCGGCAGAATGTCTGGTTCGTTGGGTCAAGGTCAAATGACTTTCTTTTTTGTTCACATGTTCTACTACAGCCACCCGTTTTGGATCTAGTTGTAACTTTATGTATGTGTAACAACAACATTAACCCTTTCAACCCTTTTTAACTGGAATGGACTGTCATGTGTTCATTTTCCGACCAATCCAATTGCCACAAAATGATTTTTATGAAAAGAGGGTGCCAACTTTTCTATAAAAAATATGAAAATTACTTACTAAAGTACAGATCCTGATGAGACGGCTCGTGACGAGCCGGCTCATCTGGATCTACACTGTTTGCAAGCACAACTATATAGGGCTGTAGTGTTGAAAGGGTTACAAGAGAGAAATATGTGGTATATGGTTGAAAATGGTGATGGTTATGAAATGAGATTTAAATATTATGTTTATAACCTTATGCTGACATTGAGCTCGACAAGAGGCTGTACTTGTAGGTTTATAGACTCAGTTACGGCAAGCAACACGGACAGGCAAATAACAAATCTCCATAAAAAGACCTGCCAATAATCTGACATTGCTTATCTATGCATATAATAACGCTATCATCTTTCATATTATTCTATTTGTGAGTGACTGCCAGTGAATTATTCCTGCTACTAGGCAATCAGAATTCATAAATAAGCCATCAAACAGGAAACAATATCATGGACATTTTCATTAAGACGTGTGTCCGATGATATTGATTCAGTAATGTCTGGCCAACATTTTTACCATTATCTGTGGCTGACATCAGATTACGGTATATCCATTTTCTACGCATATTCTACAGTCAAATATATAGGCACACTTATTATCATCGGAGCAGCCAGCACATGCATTTTTTTATTTTCTTTTTAAATGCAAGTTTAGTTTAAACAATATTTATTTTAATATGATAAGTGATATACAATGTATATCACTTATCATATTGAAATAAATATTCATAATATACATACATATACGTATGTATATTATACATACATGTGATACATACAGTTTGAAACAGGATTAGAAAATAAGCTTTTACACTTTTATTGCAATGAAGTATGCTTGTTTTTACCACTTGTCTGTCCATCTGTCCATCTGGTTAAGGAATTGTTCCACTCATATTGTATGTATATTATTGGGATTATGTCAATCTTGGCAAGAATTTTGTATTTCGGCGGCAGCATTGTGGGAGTATGTGAATGTTAAAAATTCACAAAATATTGTTCCAACCATTACAGGGTTAAACTGCTGACACTTGATATGTGGGTCCATTAATAGAGGAACACAAACTTGGGAAAACATTTCAAAATTTGTATGCGACCCAGGGCTCCAGATAAGGCATTAGTAATTGAGTATTGTCACTCCCATCATTTCTGAAGCAATTGGGTATTTCAAAATTTTAATTGTGTAAAATAGAATCACACAACATCAGCAGACTGCACTCATTGAATAGTTTGCTTCTAAATGAAAACACATCTTGGTATTTCATTAGAATTGTCTCCGTGGAGATAAATTAGAATTGTCTCCATGGAGACAATTCTAATGAAATACCAAGATGTGTTTTCATGGAAAAAGAAGAAAATATGCTATATTTGTGGTATGTTTATTTTTTTCTGTAGCATGATAAAGATACCACAAATTTGTATTGCTTTTTGATACTCACTACTAAATATGCACCTTATCTGGAGCTCTGGCGACCTTCAGAGGTCAAATAATGGTAAAATCTTGTTCTGCCTACTTACCACTGGATATGTTGAAACATTGAATATATGTTACATACAGGTGAATTAAAATTTTGGTATGGGTACTGGAATTAAATAAATATACAGTCACACCTCCATGAACAGACACCTCTCTACAACGACCTCCTCTCTTTCGACCTCAGCCACTATTTCAGTCAAATTCTGCTTGGATATTTTTTATTCACTACAGTGAAGCCTCTATAAACCGGACACCCTTGAGAACAGATTTGCGTGACAATTTCACACTTGGACTCTGATTGTCATGTCACTGCGTGACAATTTCACACTTGGACTCTGATTGTCATGTCACTGCGTGACAATTTCACACTTGGAGATCTGATTGTCATGTCACTGCGTGACAATTTCACACGTGGACTCTGATTGTCATGTCACTGCGTGACAATTTCACACTTGGACTCTGA
Source organism: Conchocele bisecta (assembly GCA_029237695.1). Taxonomy (NCBI): domain Eukaryota; kingdom Metazoa; phylum Mollusca; class Bivalvia; order Lucinida; family Thyasiridae; genus Conchocele; species Conchocele bisecta. Next base: position 28,149,699 of record CM055268.1, on the reverse strand, counting down.
TTGCCATGTCACTGCGTGACAATTTCACACTTGGACTCTGATTGTCATGTCACTGCGTAATTTTCAATTACAATAAAAAACGTGTACATATCGACACTTGTGTTTTTATCATCTCGGCTGATGACACGTCAAATATTAAGTTATTGAGAATCCCACTGAAAGGATTTAACAGATCAATGTGTCTTGTGGGGATTACACGGCAACTGGCTCTGCGCATTATTCACAATTGTAACAGAACATGCCACATTGTAAACTATTCAGATCTCCCTGCATGCTGCCAGTGATCACAGAATGTTTGCCTTTTATCAGGTAATAAGCCTTGCAGTGACTGTACACAACAATTGTCATCTGCTGTTGCTTTTATATCTTGCATTATTTCTCAATAAAAACATGGTTTGACAGCACTTCAGAACCATTTCCAATGAAATGATTCTGAAGTGCTATCAAAGCATGTTGTAAATTATTCTAAAGTGCTGTCAAAGCAATTCTGAAGTGCTGTCAAAGCATGTTGTAAATTATTCTAAAGTGCTGTCAAAGCATGTTTTTGATGATAAAAATGGAAAATAGAAAATAAACAGCAGACGACAAAAAATTAAGATAGCGGTGTAAGGGTTAAAGAATGTTTGCCTTTTATCAGGTAACAAGCCTTGCAGTGGCTTAACACTTTCACCTCTAAGTGACTGAAATTTATTTATACATGTATTATATTATTAATTTTGCAACCAGTCCAATGGTCATAAAATGATTTTCAGACTATCCACTTATGAAAAGGTGTGTTTTTATTTTCAAAAATATGAAAATTACTTGCAAAAAGTGCAGATTCAAATTCTGAATTTTTTTTTTTTAACATTAGGCCATTATTAGCAAGTTCTTCTGTGTCATGAGAGTCATCACGAGCCGGCTCATCTGGATCTACACTGTTTGCCAATACCACTATACAGGCCTGTGGTGTTGAAAGGGTTAATACATACTGACTGATAACAAATTATCCCGCATATCAGGTCAAAACAGATCCAAAACTACCTGTGCTGATGTTCCATTGGTCACGTAACATTACCAAATGATGTCAGGGTAATCACGTAATGTAAACAGGCCAACGTTCTGTTCAATGACAGCCACCTTATACTTTGCCCATTATGTATCATGATATATAAAAGACGATGCTAGCGTCTTTTGATACCAAGTTTATCAGGCTCGGCTCGGAAACCATAAGAATTCCTCGGCGAGCCTCGGAATTCCTACACGTTTCCTAGCCTTGCTTGATAAAGTTGGTATCAAACGCCACTAACCTGGGCCCAGTTGCTCAAAGCCTCTGTTAGCTTAACAGACTGTTAAATCCTTAAAAATGTTAAGGATTTAACAGTCTGTTTAGCTAACAGAGGCTTTGAGCAACCAGGTCTAGGTATTCTCTATATAATATCCTTGGAAACTGCATTCACTAAAGTAGAGATAAACTTCAGCAACCATCTTTTATTGTGTCTACAACAAAAATGCATTAATTTAATAGCAATCATAAGTGCTTCAGATAAGCAACTGTATTTTAGGTTCTGCATTATAATTTTATCTTTGGCACATACATTTCAGAATTATCATAATGATTATTCTAAAGGATTTTTTAACCCTTTTGGCATCACATGCCTGTGTAGTGGTATTGGCAAAACGTGTAGATCCAGATGAGTCGGCTCGTAACGAGCCGTCTCATCAGGATCTTCACCTTTTGCAAGTAATTTTCATATTTTTGAGACCAAAAACACCCCCTTTTCATAAATGGACGAGTCTGAAAATCATTTTGTGACGATTGGAGTGATTGCAAAATTAACGTATCAAAATCCATTCCAGTTACTTAGGGGTGAAACGGTTAAATTGCCTTTTTTCTGTAAATGAATAAGAACACTTCATGTATTCCGACCTTTTCTGCTAAATGCGCGTATTATCTGAAAGGACTGTGGTTGTCTTGTGTGTTAATTTGGGATTGAGATTGGAAAAGGGGGCTTATGTATGATTGTGGTTAGTCTTGCTCCTGATCTTTCAGCACACTCCTGCAGCTTGATCACAAACTACACAGTTTCATAGATGGATGATGGGTGTTTCATGAACTGAATAGCGAACAGTGCCGACCCTGATCAGACTGCTCAGAAGTGCAGTCTGAAATGGGTCTACACTGGTAGCTAAAGATATACGACCAATGTTCCAGTCAATCAGATTTGTTTGCTTTTATCTTTTTTTCCAGGATAATGGAATATGGGGACAATTTTCGATTTTCCATAAGGAACAGATGACATAGTATCTGCTCTCACGAAAGAGCTATAGTGGTATATGTGGCCGTGACTGGAGAAATGGGGCTTATGGAATTTGCAACTAGTGTAGACCCAGATCAGACTGCACATCCGTGCAGTCTGATCAGGGTCTGCACTGTTTGCCATTCAGTCTATGAATCACCATTAGGCTCTATAATAATCAGACTGCAGGAGTTTTCTTACAGGTCAGGAGATACACTGGTTACTACGGAGCCCCGTAGGGACGTAGAATTATTTTTTTTATTAATTTGTTCCCACGAAATAACAATTCGTTCCACCAATTTAACAATTAATTCCCAGGAATTAACAATTTGTTCCCATGAATTAACAATTTGTTCCCTCAATTTAACAATTCGTTCCCACGAAATAACAATTCGTTCCCACGTGAACAAATTGGTATACAAATTGGTATATTGTGGGAACGAATTGTTAATTTAAGGGAACGAATTGTTAAATTGAAGGAACGAATTGTCATTTTGTGGGAACGAATTGTTAATTTAAGGGGACAAATTGTTATATCGTGGGAACGAATTGTTAATTCGAGGGAACGAATTGTAAATTGAGGGAACAAATTGTTATTTGTGGGAACGAATTAATAAAAAAAAATCCATGAGGTTACAAATTCTACAACAGGAATATAATTAATTCAAATATATATATATATAGATATATAGAGGATATTCATATTTTTGCAACGAATATGACATACCGGTATTATGTTCATCTCGTAGTGGTGTGAAATGTCCATATTTCATGTGTGCCGTTAGGCACAAATGAAATATGGACATTTCACACCACGAGATGAATATTTATGTCATATTCGTTGCAAAAATATGAATATTCTATTTATTAAATACCGCTACACCACGAGATGAATATTTATGTCATATTCGTTGCAAAAATATGAATATTCTATTTATTAAATACTGCTCCATGGAAATTAGCAGTTTTTTAGACTGTATATGGTAATGAATGTGTATTTGTAGTCCGGCACTGCAGATGCGCGTTATGAATATAGATAGCGGAAGTAGTCGTATTTCACCGGAAGTTGTTTATTTCATCGATGAGAACATATGACTTTTATTTACATCGTATAACTATGTATTTCATGGGTAGGTATATAATAAATATAAAACCCTGAAAAATATTTCTGAAAACAAAATAAAGTTATACCACAAATTTATAGTCGCGACAGAAGGATCATTTGTCGAGGTGTTTTGTTTCCTATAAACCCCATGTCTGAATATACAATGTCAAGGTTACTGAGGACCAATTTTCATATAGTTTGTAACAACTGAGTTATGGTAAAGTAGTTTTTTCTCAATGACTGCTTAATGTATTAGGTAATAGATAGATACACTTCGACTTCGATGACAATTGCTTCATAAGAGTGATGTGATATATGAATATAACGTATGTGAATATTGTCTTGTTACTGTATACTATATGGAGCATTGAGTTGCCATCTCTGCCATCAGCCTATGTTAATGTATACATTAGCCATAGGTAAAGACATATTTACTCGCATAGTAGGTGCATATAGAGGTGTACCGCTTTGAGCTGGTGCGTTATTATTGTAAATATTATTTTAAACACGTCTATTTTTAAATAGTTTACGTCATATGTTGTAGACATGGTATTTGTATACCAGCGCAAATTTATACACCAATGTTTATATAAACAAAGCATGTAAACAACGCCATGTCAGGCTGGTATACTTATAGTGGGTAGATCTGCTCTTTGGTGATTGGACGGTCGTGAGTTCGAATCCTGCCAAAGGCATACATTTTTCTCTCGCTTTTACTATTTTGGCGCCAGAGGTAATGCACACATCCCGAAACAGTCGTGCATTTACTTTTACACAACATTATAAAACACTTCACTTTGAACATAATCATTGTGAAATGCATTCTGCACATTCGTGTGTTATTGTGAAAGTCCACCTTGACTCACTACAAATGCAAATATGTTACGGAGAACACCATGTCGAAAAATAAACCTCTCACTTCAGATAATAAACAAATAAATAAATGTGGATGAATGTGGTTAATAATTACCATGTCAATTGTTGTTACATGTAATAAAGATGCATTAAAAAGAAAACACAAAAACAATATTTAAAAAAAAAATATATATATATAATGGCCAAAGTGAGGATCGAATGCATGCAGTGCAAAATTAAAATCAAGTGCCACCGTTGGCCGCCAGTTTACCCACTGCTCCAGTATGAGCAATTGTTTTGTCAATCGCAATATATCGATCATGACTATAGCACGCGCCATAATAAACAGGAAAATTCCTACAGGAATTCCATGTTTATTTATACACCAATGTTTATATAAACAAAGCATGTAAACAACGCCATGTCAGGCTGGTATACTTATACACCAGTATAGTCCGCAGACGATAACTTGCTACTTGTTTACAAACAAACCGGTCATTAACAAAACATAGAATAGGTGAGACAGGTAAATATACCCGTGTCAGTATTCCTTTTCAATATTGATGTTGAGGTTTTGTTATCAAGTATTATGTAGTCGAGGGGTAAGAGTGACAGATATCAATGCCGTAGGTAGTGAGTTCGAATCTTAGTTTTTCATGCACATATATTTTGATTTGTTTATGTTTTATTATAATTTTTTTTTATGTGTGTTGCTCTTACAAATTGCATTAATTAAGCAAGATATAGATTACATGTAGAACGTTAGTCTCACTTTGAAGAAAACTAAGGCCAGTTTTTTTTTATTAGTTGGTTTACAGATCCGCCATGTCTTTTTTTTCTGTGCCGAGAAAAGTAAGTGGCGGAAACCGGATCTTAGCAGCAGCGACAACAAGAACAACCTGCGAATGGACGATTCGATATGATTTGATATATCTCCAATATGATTTGATATATCTGCGTTTCAGATTGAATGCAAAAATTCAAAACCTTAACGCTAAGGGTACTGAATGGCCTATATTTTCTGTTTTCTTTCTCCGATGTGCTTCATATTTCATGTATGCGTTCTTCCTAGGGTCCTCTACCGCCCTGCCAAAAATCCACACTCGTGCCACCCCCACTGATATTCGTTTCAACTATATCGCCGCTTCGTTGTCTTGTATTTAATTATACCAGATACGGTAGTAATATGTACGCATTACGCAACCCATTCACAGTGATCAACATTCAACAGTATGTGAATATGAAACTGAGTTGCTATGTAGAATATAAAGAAACTTGCTGAACCGACTCCCTACGTTAACCGACAAACTCTTGGTCCGAGACGATGCCGGTTAACACAAGTTTCACTCTATCACAATCACTGGCCTTTTTGTTTTTTACCGACCACAAACCGACCCAACCATGAGCCTTAAAAAGGTGAACCGACCCAACCATGTGCCTTAAAAATGTGATTTTTATAATGTTCGGACCGTCCGTCTGTCCGTCACACGTTCGGTTAACCACTGCGTAACAGTTTCTCAAACCGGCCATATCTTCTACATAAGTTGCTCAAGTTCTTCAATATTTCAACACATCATTCATTGGTATGTGTGCTATACCTGCCTTGTCATACTTTATATTACCTTGACCTTTTGACCTTCACAGGGCTGCTGAAAGGACTTAGCAATTTCGGTTAACCAGTTTGTCACAGTTTCTCAAACTGGCCATAGCATCTACATAAGTTGCTTAACTGCTTCAATATTTCCATACTTCATTCATTTGCTGTATGCTACACCTGCCTTGCCATACTACATATGACCTTCACCCTTTGACTTAACACTTTTGGTTCACCCGTTTGTCAGTTTCTTCAAAATGCCGCCGGTGGCATCCGCGTTCGACAGACTATTTTTTTTTTATTTCCCCGACCGACCCAACCCTGTGCCAAAAAGAATAAAAAAATTGAAAAAACTTTTTTTTATTTTTATTTTTTTCCGACCGACCGACCCGATCTCGCGGAAAAAAAATCCGTAAACCAACAAATAAAAAAAAACTGGCCTAATAACTAAATACACATTTCATATGTGTGTACATGAAGATTCAGGAGGATGTTCTCGCCGATCATGTCAAATTGAGGTCAGCAATAGTGATAACCCTCGCCGTTTCACATATTTCCATCTCCACCAACCAGTCATAAAAAGAATAGAATGTTATTGACAAAAGTAATGCATTTTATGAGGTTCGAACTCTCGACCAGATAAAATGAACAAAAGTTCTGCAAATGTATGGATTTTCTCCCGCTTCGATACCTGGATGAGCCACACACTACATGTCTATTTTGAGCTCCAATCTATACTATTATATTGACATGCATGCACGTGCACTTTATAATGTATAAATTATGCACGAAAACGAGGCTATGATATGATAATACACCTGATCTACCTATATTTGGACTCATTGATTGACCTCCAGCAACTTATTATCGTCTGTCATTTATAACAATACACTCAGGTAACTGCTTACATGTCACTGGATTTGATAGCTAATACAGTAGTGGGTATATATGCAGGCGCGGATACAGGGGGGGTGGGGTCCAGGGGGTCCGGACCCCCCCCCCCCCCACCACCCCCCTGCTCCCGGTATCTACAGTACTCGAATAGTTGGATGACTTTTTTCGTGGCCTAAGTGTCAGGAAATCGCATCTGGGGCGATCTGGCATTTAAAAATTTACGATTTCGCGCTCGCGGAAGTCGGCTATGCCGAATTGTAATTACAGACCCCCCCTGCAATTATTTCTGTATCCGCCCCTGAAATGGTAGGTATGTGTTGTCAGGTAAAAGTGATACACTGCGATTTTCTGTGTATGAAGCTATTTATAATGGTGGTTCATGTTGTTAAAAACACAGGCACAAACCTGTCCAGAAAACTGACATATTTTACAGTTTGGTGTAATATAATTGATAGGAGGCTTTTCTACATGTAATTAGCTACCTTGGATCATATGTTCTACTTCACATTTTGAGTTCTTTATCAAACGGCAGAACAGGTGAAACTGGCTGATGGCTGGAACACACAAAGATGGTCGACTTGGCCACTCCATGTGCCGTATATGATACAGTAATGAGGCAGTGTTCACATATATGTTATACATATATTCCATCATGTTTACGAATCAATTATCTCTGAATCAAACGATGATGAAGTATATAGTTGCTCCTTAATCCTTTCACTAATGATACCCACTTTTTGAAAAAGAAATGGGTATATCGTTTTCATCACGGGTGTCGGTCCATCTGTCTGTCTGTCCGTAAATGGGTGTAATATTATTTGTCACGCTATTTTGGGACAGCCCTCTTAAGTTATTAAGAAATGAAAAGTGTTACTGTAGCATGAACGTACGTACGATGGACTTAAACACTATAGCCATCCCCTCCTGCCTATTGGCCAGGGGACAATGATTATCCCCTTAGGTTAGATCCTTTATGAGTCTTGATCCTAATGTTATTGAGCACCAAATGAAATAATATCGCTTTTGTCAGATCGTGGAACGTTTATAATCCTAGCGCCGGCAGCAATGAGAAATGGTAATTTGCAAAGTGCCAATTTTTCTCCAGAAAGCGGCTGGCACGGAATAGATATAATGTTGATTGTGACATTGGAACATTGGCAACTCTTATATCATTATTGTGAAGGCTTGCTATAGAATTTCTCAAAGAAATCTGTATCACCAAGAGATACGCGCCTCCAAGAAACAATGAATATTATATTTGGTTTGGTTTATATCTCAATAAAGTCGCACACGACAACTTATCATCACTTAGTCACCAGGGGGCCGTTTCACTAAACTTTGTACGACTAAAATGTTCGCAAGTGCAAATTTGGAATCGTCTGGAAATTTCAATAGATGGATTTACATTTATTGAGCATAGGCTGCATATGCAGCCTATGCTCAATAAATGTAAATCCAATAATTGTTTACAAGAAAACATTGTTTATGTAACATTGTTAATGTGAAATTTACAGACTATCATAAGTTTGCACTTCCGAACATTTTAGTCGTAAGAAGTTTTGCACATTTGCCTTACAAACGAGAATTTTCTGAAAATGAATATGACAGAGTACCTGCCAGTTATAAGTAGGGTGCATGGTTAAATAAAACAAGACATTATGTTTGTAAAACATGGATATGCCCCCATGGCATACTAGACTCTAACAAGTGATCATAAGTGCGTAAAAAAGAAAAGTTTAAATTTACACAAATTTCAAAGTCATTTGAGAAAGTCTTACAAGCTTGTTGACGCTGAGAGTTTCAGCACCATTTTGAAGATCACAAAGGTCAAGGTCATTGGTGGTGTGATTGCATCACACATGTTCAGGTGAATTATGTGTCCAAACAAACATTAAATCAATCCTTCAAGTAATATTGTAGATATTACATGATGGAGAAACTCTTTGACGTAAGAAAATGACTAAGTGTTTCAGTAGCATTTTGAAGGTTACACAGGTCAATGTTATGTCATTGTCATACATATGTTCAGGTGAATGAACTGTCCAAATATTAAAGCAATCCTTCAAGTATTGTTGAAGATATTACATGATGGAGAAACTCTTACAAACATTTTGAAGTAAATGTACACGGACGGACATAAGGACGGACGGATGTATGGACGGACGTACGGAACCTCAAGAGCAACACAATATGACCCCCTTGCTATCACATAGGGGGCATAAAAATTGTATCATAAAATCTACTGAACCAGAAATTTAAGTCTGTTCACCATGACCTTGCTCACAGGGGTAGCATGGGTGGGGTGTGGAATGAAAATATGGATGATGATAAACATGCACATGAAGGTTCAAGATAATTCCTCATACTATAGAGAAGTTATAGCACATTGAAGATATTGAACAGGAAATTTAAAATATACTGAACGCAAATGTCAAAGACCTTGGGCATGATGTGGCAGGGTATGAAATACGGATGATGATAAATATACACATGAAGACTCAAGAAAATCGCTAATACATTAAAGACGTTATAGTAGAATGAATCTACTGAAACGAAAATTTCAAATCTACTTGCCCAGAAATTTGAAAGTCATTTGTAATTGACCTTCAGCATGAAGGTAGCATGTGTGGCGGGGAATGAAAATATCAATGATGACAAACATACACATGAAGTTTCAAATGAATCACTCGTATGTTAAAGGTGTTATAGCAGAAAGAATCTACTGAACCTTTAAGTCAAACAGGAAATTTCAAAGTCATATGACCTTGACATTGTGCATGGAAGTGCATGAATGGGGTGGGGACTGAAATAATGGATGATTACGAACATACACATGAAGTTTTAACCCTTACACCGCTATCTTAATTTTTTGTCGTCTGCTGTTTATTTTCCATTTGTATCATCAAAAACATGCTTTTTGACAGCACTATAGAATAATTTACAACATGCTTTGACAGCACTTCAGAATCATTTCCATTGGAAATGATTTTGAAGTGCTGTCAAACCATGTTTTTATTTAGAAATAAGGCAAGATATAAAAGCAACAGCAGACGACAATTGTTGTGAGTAGCGGTCAAATGGTAAAGAATCTATAGCAGAATGAATTTACTGAACCACAATTTAAAATCTACTGAACTAGAAAGTTATTTGACCTTGGGCAAGGTGGAGCATGCGTGTGTTGGCGAATGAAAATATTGATGATGATAAATATGCACATGAAGTTTCAAGTGAATAACTCATATGGTAAAGAAGTTGTAGCAGAATGGAAAACGTGATGGACAGACAGACAGATGGACGATTTCTGCATCTCATTTTCGCTAATCAATGGGATAAAAATTTACTGAAGAAATGACATCAAACATTAAATCACACATTTTTCTGATAAGAAGTGCTGCTGCACCTTGACATTGTTACAGTTCAAACAGTGGACATGGATGACTTACTGGAGCATGTGAAGCCATCGTGGTTGAGCCTGTAGCCATGGTAACATTCACACGCGTATCCCCCATTGTCGATCTCCCGGCACTTCTGGTCACAGATACTGTGAGAGCAGTGGCCTGAAATATACAGTAACTATATGTAACTCTAATTAATCACAACAACAAAGTACGGGCATGCCATTATTTTTCTCTGTTAACCCTTAGAATGCGGGAACGAAAATAGTCATCTGCTGATAATTCATATTTTGTCTTTTCTCTCAGTAAAAACATGGTTTGGCAACATTTTAGAATCATTTCCATTGCCAAACCAAGTTTTTGATGAGAAAAATGGAAAAATAAAAAATATTCAGCAGACGACACAAATAAATTTAGCATTGTAAGGGTTAAGCGTCCACCCAGATGGCCAAAACCTACCTACGTATACGGTAAAAACAAATGTCTTGAAAAAAAAGAAAGAATGCAAATTCATGTTAGAAACTTCCTCGCATACATTTAAATTTCCGCCAGCAAACTTTAGAAAAAACTAGATTGGTCAGTAAGCGAGGCTTACGGAATACCCCCCACGTGGGCCCAGGTACCCCTAAAATATGTAAAAATGTCCAAGTGTGTGGGCTTGTGACCTTGACTCTGGGCTTAGCGGGAGCGGCATGAACGTAAATTTGTCACAGGGTGGTAGAGGTACATTGGAGCAATGTGTGTGTGAAATGTGAAGCAGATCCGAGCAAGGAAATAGAAGTTAAAACCGATTTCTCAGATGTTAAGTTTTGTAAAGAGACTAAGTATGTGACCTTGACCTCGAGATCAGCAGGAATTTGTCACAGCATGATAGTAGAGCCTTAGAGGAATGCATGCATGAAATATTAAGAATTTTCGATGAAAGAAATAGAAGTTATAACATATTTCTCTGATCTTAAGTTTTGTAAAGAGACCAAGTATGTGACCTTGACCTTGGGATCAGCGGGGGTTGGACGGTCATAGATTTGTCACAGCATGATAGTACAACCTTAGAGGAATGCACAAGTGAAATATTAAGAATTTTCAATGAAGGAAATAGAAGTTATAAACTTATTTCTCTGATGTAGTTCTGTAAGGAGATTAATTATTTGACCTTGACCTTTGGATCAGCGGGGGTTGGACGATCGTGGATTTTGGCACAGCATGGTAGTAGAGCCTTACAGGAATGCATGTGTGAAATATTAAGCATTTTAGATGAAGGAAATAGATGTTATAACAATATTTCTCTGATGTTAAGTTTACGGATGCACGGATGCACGGACGCACAGACGGACGGACGGACGGACGGACGGACGGACGGACAACCTGACTCCAGTATACCCCCCACAACTCGTTGCGGGGGGTATAAATAAGAAGAAAATACTCTAATTAAACTTATTAAGTGTAAATTCATCAACGGATATAAAATGTGCACAAGTCCCCAATCAGTTTTCATATTACTTCATTAGTAAATAGTGCCAAATAGCATAGTTTCATTGTTTTTTTCACAGAACCACTCTGAAAACCTACCCTCACGCGGACGAGAAAGAACTTTGTACGGCCTCATCAGTAATTGTCACATGAAACGATTGATTGATGTCATGTCGTCTCATCAGGATCTGCACTTTTTGCAAGTAATTTTCATATTTTTAAGAACAAAAACACCCCAGGCCTGTATAGTGGTATAGGCAAAACGGGTAGATCCAGATGAGGCCCGGCTCGTGACAAGCCGTCTCATCAGCATCTGCACTTTTTGCAAGCAATTTTTATACTTTTGAGAGCAAAAACACCCCCTTTTCATAAATGAACTAGTCTAAAAGTCATTTTGTTGGATTGGTTGCAAATTAACATATCAAAATCCATTATAGTTACTTATTAGGATGAAAGGGTTAAAGTGAAAGCATGATAATTAATGATGCCACGGGATATAAAACAAATGTATTAATCTCCAAGTAATCCATTGCCCTTCCTCATGCTGTCTGTCACAGAGGTACAGTTATTACCAGTCTATTCCATTAATTATTGAACCAGTGTAGGAAACCTTTGATCTACAGACAGGCAACTGGCATCTACAAATGTCACATCTTAATACACCAGGAAGGACACACCCTTCATTAAAGGCAATTAATAACAATTAATGATTCCCTTCAGACACAACAAAGCTATTATGTTGTTCCAATTACATGCAGACCTGTGAATAAAGGCCAGCCATGGGAAAATAAAAGTCTTGCCTTTGTTCACAGGTGGTCTTTGTTCATAGGTTCATTATGTAGAAATTGAATACTTGGGAAAACAAGTGTGGCTGTTAGACAGGTAATTGCTATTCGGAGGTGGACTTTAGCACAGGTTTGACTGTTCATTCCATAAATTTGGTGCCCCTCTTCTCTACCAACTCCTTGAACCAACTGCATGCCACATACTCATGCACAGGAATTAACATTTACAAATATTTTTATTTCTATTTTCTTTATTTCTCATTGAAAGTATATGTTGTTACCAATCAGTTGAACCATCTCGACGGTTCTACTGAGTGGTCACAACAAATACCATATTTATTCTAATAGTAGCCCCCTCTCTAATAGTAGCCCCCTCCTATATTTCAGTCAAACTCTTTTATTTTCACATATTAAAGTAATCTCAAAATTCAAATTTCTTGTGTTTTTATGCAATTATACTGCCAAAAGTGCTTCAGAAATCCTCATAGCCCTCGGAGCGTTTATTCGAATAATTACGGTACTTCTGTGCAGAATGTCGATCAGAATGATTGTGCTGTCAGCATGAAAATGGCTGATTGTTACCGCTGACTTACATATTCAACCAGAAGCACAGTAAATTTCCATATGACCTGGGCTGCCAGTTGACAAAGGGTACCTTATGATATATGTGGCCACATATCCAGATCATCTCGTATAGTCAATCAAATTGAGATCCCGGCCACTCGCTGTAAGAATGATCAATCCATTTCAGCTTATTATGATACAATATTATTTGTTGAAGAAAATCTCACTATTTTGTTTATTTCTCCATAAACGTATATGTCGTGATCATTCATTTGAACTGTCTCCATGAGATGAGGAGGTATATGTTGTTGCCATTCATTTGACCCGTCTCATTGAGACTGTTCAAACAAATGGTAACAACATATACTTTCGAGGTGAAATAAAAGTTTCAAAAAGTTTCATACAGTCTACACCCGTTACCTCAAACTCTCTCAAGTCAAACCACTGATAACTCGAAGCCAAATTCTTGGTTCCAATTACATGTTTTCCTATATAATAACTCCTGTTAAACTTAAATTTTGGTTAACTCAAATTTTAAACCCCAGTCTCTGTCTCCATATCAATGGAAATCGAGAACATTCGAGGTCTTCCTGTTTCAGATTTTAAGTTTACGACACCAATATGTTATGCATCATAATCTATCACACTGGGTCATGTAATTCAACCCCTCCTCCTAAATAAACTAGATTGGTCAGTAAGCGAGGCTTACGGAATACCCCCCGAGTGGGCCCTGGGGTACCCCTAAAATATGTAAAAATTTCCAAGTGTGTGGGCTTGTGACCTTGACTCTGGGCATAGCGGGAGCGGCATGAACGTGAATTTGTCACAGGGTGGTACTGGTCCATTGGAGCAATGCAAAATGTGAAGCAGATCCGAGCAAGGAAATAGAAGTTATAACCGATTTCTCTGATGTTAAGTTTTGTAAAGAGATTAAGTATGTGACCTTGACCTCGATATCAGCGGGAATTTGTCACAGCATGATAGTAGAGCCTTAGAGGAATGCATGCATGAAATATTAAGAATTTTCGATGAAAGAAATAGAAGTTATAACATATTTCTCTGATGTTAAGTTTTGTAAAGAGACTAAGTATGTGAACTTGCCCTTGGGATCAGCGGGGGTTAGACGGTTATAGATTTGTCACAGCATGATAGTACAACCTTAGAGGAATGCTCAAGTGAAATATTAAGAATTTTCAATAAAGGAAATAGAAGTTATAACTTATTTCTCTGATGTTAAGTTTTGTAAGTATTTGACCTTGGGATCAGCGGGGGTTGGACGGTCGTGGATTTGGCACAGCATGGTAGTAGAGCCTTACAGGAATGCATGTGTGAAATATTAAGCATTTTAGATGAAGGAAACAGAAGTTATAACATATTTCTCTGATGTTAAGTTTTGTAAAGAGACTAAGTATTTGACCTTCACCTTGGGATCAGCGGGGGTTGGACGGTCGTGGATTTGGCACAGCATGGTAGTAGAGCCTCACAGGAATACACGTGTGAAATATTAAGCATTTTAGATGAAGGAAATAGATGTTATAACAATATTTCTCTGATGTTAAGTTTTGCAAAGAGACTAAGTATTTGACCTTCACCTTGGGATCAGCGGGGGTTGGACAGTCGTGGATTTGGCACAGCATGGTAGTAGAGCCTTACAGGAATGCATGTGTGAAATATTAAGCATTTTAGATGAAGGAAATAGAAGTTATAACAATATTTCTCTGATGTTAAGTTTTGTAAACAGACTAAGTATTTGACCTTGACCTTGGGCGGGGGTTGGACGGTTGTGGATTTGGCACAGCATGGTAGTAGAGCCTTACAGGAATGCATGTGTGAAATATTAAGCATTTTAGATGAAGGAAATAGAAGTTATAACAATATTTCTCTGATGTTAAGTTTTGTAAACAGACTAAGTATTTGACCTTGACCTTGAGCGGGGGTTGGACGGTCGTGGATTTGGCACAGCATGGTAGTAGAGCCTTACAGGAATGCTGTGTGAAATATTAAGCATTTTAGATGAAGGAAATAGAAGTTATAACAATATTTCTCTGATGTTAAGTTTACGGAAACACGGACAGACGCACACACGGACGGACGGACAGACAGACAGACGGACAACCTGACTACAGTATACCCCCCCACAACTCGTTGCGGGGGGTATAATTAGTGATATTACAATGAAAACTCAAAAAGAGCATTATCAGTAAGACAGAGACAGCCAAACCCTTTCAATCGTACTTTTCACAACGGAAATGTGCAAACACAGCAGTTCCAGATGAGCCGGCCTACAGCAAGCCGTCCAATAGAGACCTGCAGTGTTTGTCAATAATTTTTCACATATTGCTTTTCTAACAATTCCCTATCAGAACAACGAAACGTTTCAGCATTATCAGTAAGACAGAGACAGCCAAACCCTTTCAATCCTACTTTTCACAACGGAAATGTGCAAACACAGCAGATCCAGATGAGCCGGCCTACAGCAAGCCGTCCAATAGAGACCTGCAGTGTTTGTCAATAATTTTTCACATATTGCTTTTCTAACAATTCCCTATCAGAACAAGGAAACGTTTCACAAAATATTACAAAAGAATCAATGTCCAATATTTACGGGTAAAAGGGTCAATTTACATACCTGATGTTATTGTTTAACACCTCAGTATCTTGTATACTGTAATATCTAGACATGAACGTTGTAGTATTCTTGTTTGCCTCATGTATCAATTTATATTAACCCTTAGAATGCGGGAACCGAAAATAGTCGTCTGCTGATAATTCATATTTTGTCTTTTCCCTCAGTAAAAACATGGTTTGGCAGTATTTTAGAATCATTTCCATTGGAAATGATTCTAAAGTGCTGTCAAACCAAGTTTTTGATGAGAAAAATGGACAAAAATAAAAAATATTCAGCAGACGACACAAATTAATTCAGCATTGTAAGGGTTAATGTGTACCTCGATCATGATGCCATTTTGTATGGACGGAGTGAATAAAGAGTTTTCTACTTTGTACTTGTAAAATATTTTCCACAGTCCCTTGGACTTTGAGTAAACGTATTTCAACTGTACTACTATAATAGTATCCCGTATATAGTGTTCTATGAATGGCAGAAACTCAGTATAGACTAAAGGTCCACAACCACCAAATAGTTTTCCTATATAAACTAACCAATGACCACACATTTTGCTATTCTCTGCTACTTTCATTTTTTGTATGGATGTTGTGGGACCTATTTTCCCATAACCTGCAGCCATTCTGTTCTCGATATTCACTAATTAAAATAGAGGTTTATGGTGTCTATGAATATCTGATGATTTAGTGTGGTTAAACCTAAAGGCTAGATGGTACAGAAGAATGCATATCAAAATCCCCTTCGTTCATAATCCCCTTCGCTGAAAAATGACAGGGGTAACATAATCCCCTTCATATTTTTGCAGGAGCTATCATAATCCCCTCCATCGTTTTTGCAGGGACTATCATAATCCCCTCCATGATTTTAACAGGGCTATCATAATCCCCTCCATGATTTTAACAGGGTTATCATAATCCCCTCCATGGAAATGGTATAATGCTTTTAGTAATCCAATTAACAGGAAAAGTTAATGTTATGATACTTTTCATGGTAATTTGATTATTAAAATACAATTAGTATAAATTATATTTGTTTATGAAGACTATGACAAAGTAACAATTTTAATCATTTTATTTAATCATTATTAATCATGTTATAGTGTTTTCATGGTAGCACATCTAGTACATGTTTTGTCGTTAACTCATAAAACATTTGAAAAGCACTTCACGTTGACAATGTTCATACAGTCTAATACATGTAGTATAGCACGGGTCGTATAGCACACACTGGAGTCTCTAGCACAATGTTTATACAGTCTAATACATGAGTATAGCACACACTGGAGTCACTAGCAACATGTATACAGTCTATACTGGTAGTATAGCACACACTGGAGTCTCTAGCACAATGATATACAGTCTTTATACATGTAAGGGTAGCACAGGTCATATAGCACCACACTGGAGTCTCTAGAACAATGTTTAATACAGTCTAATACATGTAGTTATTAGCTACAGGTCATTTAGCACACACTGGAGTCTCTAGCACAATGTTTATACAGTCTAAACATGTAGTATAGCACAGGTCATATAGCACACACTGGAGTTCTAGCACAATGTTTATACAGTCTGAATACATGTAGAGTAGCACAGGTTATATAGCACTACACTGGAGTCTCTAGCACAATGTTTATACAGTCTAATAATGTAGTATAGCACAGGGTCATATAGCACACACTGGAGTTCTTTAGCACATGTTTATACTGTCTAATTACATGTAGTTATAGAGGGTCGTACAGCACACACTGGGTGTCTCTAGCACAATGTTTATACAGTCTAATACATGTAGTGTAGCACAGGTATATAGACACACACTGGAGTCTCTAGCCTATTTGTTTATACAGTATATACATGTAGTATAGCAGGGTCATATTGCACACACTGAGTCTCCAGATCAATGGTTTATACAGTCTAATACATGTAGTATTAGCAGGGTCGTATTCACCACACTGGGAGTCTCTAGCACAATGTTTATACAGTCTAATACATGTAGTGTAGGCACGGGTCGTATAGCACACAACTGGAGTCTCTAGCCAATGTTTATACAGGTCTTAATACATGTTAGTGTGCACGGTCGTATAGCACACACTGGAGTCTCTAGCACAATGGTTATATACAGTCTAATACATGTAGTATTGCACGGGTGTATTGCAACACTGGTGTCTCTAGCACAATGTTTAATCAGTCTAATACATGTAGTATAGAAGGGTCGTTTAAGCACACACTGGAGTCTCTAGCACAATGTTTATACAGTTTAATCATTGTAGTTATAGCACGGGTTCGTACAGCACACACTGGAGTCTCCAGCACATTGTTATACATTCTTATACATGGTAGTTTAGCACGGGTCGTTCAGCCTCACACTGGTGTCTGCTTGCACAATGTTTATACAGCTTAATACATGTAGTATAGCTCGGGTCATATAGCCACACATGGAGTCTCTAGCAACAATGTTTATACAGTCTTTAATAAATGTAGTATAGGCACGGGTCATATAGCACACCACTGGAGTCAGTCTCCAGCACAATGTTATTCAGTTCTAATACATGTAGTATTAAGCACGGGTCGTATAGCCACACACTGGAGTCTCTAGCACAATGTTTTTATACAGTCTAATCATAGTAGTGTAGCACGGGTCGTATAGCACACATGGAGTCTCTAGCACAATGTTTATACAGTCTAATACATGTAGTATGCAGGGTCGTATAGCACACCACTGGAGTCTCTAGCACTTGTTTATACTGTTTAATACATGGTAGTTATAGCAGGGTCTTAGCACACACTGGAGTCTCTAGCACAATGATTACCAGTCTAATACATGTAGTATAGCACGGGTCGTATAGCACACACTGGAGTCTCTAGCACAATGTTTATACAGTCTAATACATGTAGTATAGCACGGGTCGTACAGCACACACTGGAGTCTCTAGCACAATGTTTATACAGTCTAATACATGTAGTATAGCACGGGTCTTTACTAGCACACACTGGTGTCTCTAGCACATGTTTATACAGTCTAATATGTAGCTATAGTAGTATAAGCACGGGTCATATAGCACACACTGGAGTCTCTAGCACAATGTTTATACAGTCTAATACATGTAGTATAGCACGGGTCATATAGCACACACTGGAGTCTCTAGCACAATGTTTATACAGTCTAATACATGTAGTATAGCACGGGTCAAGCACACTGGAGTCTAGCACATGTTTACAGTCTAATACTGTAGTCAGTCTAGCACTCGAACTGAGTTTCTCAGCACAATGTTTATACAGTCTAATACATGTAGTATAGCACGGGTCATATAGCACACACTGGAGTCTCTAGCACAATGTTTATTGAATTCTTATGATCGCCCCAATCGCACACAGGAATTCTTCCATGTTTTTCGTTTTGGCGACATACTGCTCACAAAGTGACTTCAGTCTCTGCTGATGGGTCTTGGTTAAAATCATGAAGGGGATTCTGATAGCCCCTGCAAAGACGATGGAGGGGATTATGATAGCCCCTGTCATGAAGGGGATTATGAACAAAGGGGATTTTTTAATGTCCCCCGGTACAGAAAGACTGGAGCCGTTCTGGTCATTCATACATGTATGTCATGGGATACCCTTTACCAGCCAGCAGCTGATAGAATTAACCCCTACAATGCTGAATTAAAAATATTTTGTCTGTGTTTTGTTTTCCATGTTTCTCATCAAAACCATGTTTTGACAACACTTTAGAATCATTTCCAATGGAAATGATTCTAAAGTGTTGCCAAACCATGTTTTTATTGAGAAACAAGACGAAACATAAATCGACAGCAGACGGCAATTTACGTTTCCCACATTAATGTCAAATTGAAGCATCAGCTGCAACAAAGCTGCATGTCAGTTGTGTCTCATAAATTCCTCGCTGGCAACTTTTAGCAATTATTATATCCCATTTATACTCCAGTCCTGATCCAATAAGATCCCCCTTATTACATCTGGGGGTTTTACTGGAGATCGGCGGATAAAATGCTGTGCTATTAAAGCTGAATAAAATGTTGTTGTCTGTTGTTTATTTTTTATTTTCCATTTTTATCAACAAAAACATCGTTTGGCAGCACAGAATCATTCCTGTCAGCACACAAATGCCTCGGGTGGCAGATTGGAGGAACTCAGGCAAACTTCCCTTACACTGCTATCTTAATTTGTTGTCATCTGCTGTATATTTTCTATGGTTAAGAAAATGGTTAAGTTGATTAGGCGGAAAACAATAGGTCAAGGTAAAAAACGAGAGGGCCATGAAGAGGAGAATGTGACATTGAGTTCATAAGTGTTTTAAAAAAATTATGCTATAATGTTAGATGGCAGTCATCTTGGATTAAGCGGTGACTCTCATTTTACAAAATCTGAAAATGCTTCACCCAAGGATCTTAACTCACTATGAAGTTTGGCCAGCATCGGCCATGTGGTTCCTGAGAAAAAGACGTTCAAAATCTTGAATAAATGGACCTTTTGGAGGCCATCATGGATGACATAATCATCTGATTCCGATAAATATTGAACCAGAGCAATCGCCTCATCGATACCTTCAATTTGATATATGACATGAGCATATTTGGTCAAAAATAAAATTTGACTCCACAGGCCACGCCCATTTTTGACCCCGGGGTCACCATTTTAACACCTTCGATCATTCCTACCAAGTTTCGTCGAAATCCGGCTAGCGGTTCATGAGAAGAAGATTTTTTAAGAATTTGTGCTATTTTTAGACGGTGGCCATCTTGGATTAGCGACGACCTCCGTTTTAACAAATCTAAAAAGGCTTCGCCCATGGATCATAACTGTGAAGTTTGGCCACCATGGGTCAAGCGGTTCGTGTGAAATCTAATAAAAGAACAACCTTTTGACCTTTCGGCGGCCATCTTGGATGACATGACCATCCAATTTCGACAAATAATGTACCAGAGCGATCGCCTCTTTGATACCTTCGATTTGATATAGACATGACCATATTCGATCAAAAATAAAATTTGACCTCAATTTGACCCCATGGGCTACGCCCATTTTTGACCCCGGGGTCACCATTTTAACAACTTTGATAGAGCATTGTACATCGATCATTCCTACCAAGTTTCGTTGAAATCCGGTTGTCGGTTCATGAGAAGAAGTTTTTTTAAGAATTTATGCTATTTTTAGACGGCGGCCATCTTGGATTAGCGATGACCTCCATTTTAACAAATCTGAAAAGGCTTCACCCATGGACCATAACTTTTAAGTTTGGCTACCATGGGCCAAGCGGTTCATGTGAAGAAGAATTTTGAAATCTCTAATAAAAGAACGACCTTTTGACCTTTCGGTGGCCATATTGGATGACATAACCATCCGATTTCAACAATAAATGCACCGGAGTGATCGCCTCGTTGATACCTTCGATTTGATATATGACATGACCATATCCGGTCAAAAATAACTTGACCCCTATTTGACCCCATGGGCCACGCCCATTTTTGACCCTGGGGTCACCATTTTAACAACTTCGAAAGAGCATTGTACATCGATCATTCCTACCAAGTTTTGTCGAAATCCGGTTGGCGGTTCTTGAGAAGAAGATTTTTTAAGAATTTGTGCTATTTTTAGACGGCGGCCATCTTGGATTACGTGATGACGTCATTTTAACAATTTTGTAATTCCCCTACCTAAGGACCATGACCATGAATTTTGGTGACTATAGGCCCAATGGTTACCGAGGAGAAGACGTTTGAAAATGTTCACGGACGCCGGACGCCGGACGCCGCGCCGGACGCCGGACGCCGGACGCCGGACGACGGACGACGGACGACGGACGCGATTTAAAAAAAAAAAATAAAAAAAATAATACCCGTAAAAATGTATTCCGCATGTAATGGGTTAAACACAGGCCCATGTAATTATGTCAAACATTGAGACAAACTAGCTGCTGTATATTCCTTTCAACATGCAATATGCAAACAAGTCCATTGAAACATGGAAACTACATACATGTAGTTGCTGAATATTCAGTTAAACATGGGGTAGACAGTAACTGTTGCTGACAATTCACTGAAAAATCTAAACTACAATGAAACCTCTCTAACCCGGACACCTGGGTGTCCGGCTTAGAGAGGTTCCATTGTACATCAGGCATTTGATCATTCTGAGCCAAGGTTGTGTGCTATTCGATCACGAACAGACATTATCACCGGAGATAAATGTCCAAGAAACACATACAAAATAAGATCAGGTGTTTTCTTTGTGCCCGGTTTAGAGAGGTTCCACTGGAGTTGCTGATATATTCAATGAAACGTGGAAACAAGGAGGCCGTTTCACTAAACTTCGTACGACTAAAATGTTCGTAAGTGCAAAATTATGATAGTCCGTAAATTTCACATTAAAAATGTTTTCCATTAAACAATTATTGGATTTACATTTATTGAGCATAGGCTGCATATGCAGCCTATACTCAATAAATGTAAATCCATCAATTGAAATTTCCAGACGATCCTAAATTTGCACTTACGAACATTTTAGTCGTACGAAGTTTAGTAAAACGGGGCCCAGCAATTAAGTTGCTGAGTATGCACTGGAACTGAGAACAAGTTACTGATTACCATATTTACCGTATATTTCCGGACACTTTTAATTAATTACTTTTGTCAGTGTCCGAATAATTAGGAATATTAATTAATTCTTAAAAAGTGGTGTCCGAAAATTTAGGTTTTATTTTGCATAGCCTCCTTTTCTCTCACCGATGTGAATGTGCAGCTGATCACGTTTGCACATTTCATAAATTAATCCGAGCAAACTGGGAATAACATCAATTATTGGTCCCAGTAACAAAGCAGTGCTAATTGTTATGTGTTCGATTTAATTTTTCCGGCATGCGTTCGCGCTCACCATTGGTGGAATATTAATTAGGTGTAAAGGCTGACCAATCGGAGATCGCGTATCAGTGGCGCAGATTAACTCAACCCAGATTAACTAAATTGTTACAGCACTGCCCACGCCCCCGGCGCATGTACACAAATGTGTACGTGACAACTGACCTTGTTGCGCTACGTCGTAATTGAGCCAGTGCATGAGATAATCAACTTTATTATATAACTGAGATTTTCGCCGAGAATGATTTTACTTTTTTCTGCAAATAAATCGGAAAGTTGATAACATTTTCAGAGCAAATGCGTAATAATTACTAATTTAATATTCGTCAACATTCGATATCGTTTACAGAAAATGTACACTATTATCAGATTCATCTTCGTCGAAAATCTCACGTGATAAGCCTGATTACCTCATGAACAGGCGCAATATTATAACACGTCGGGCAAAACATGTCTATACAGGTCTGTGGTGTTGAAAGGGTTAAAACTCTGTGCGTACTCAAACCCAAAGGTGGAATAGTCGGACGTGTGACACAAAGAAAATGAACATTACAAAAATATCCATTGCCCCACCCACTTGATCTCGTTCTATTAATAACGTCATGTACAGTACGATACCAGGTGGGTGGGATAATGGGATTTTTTAAATAGGCATTTATTTTGGTGTCATAGGTCCGAGTCTTCCACCTGTGCTCACCATATGAGTAAACACAGTTTGCAACGCACGAGCTTGTCACGTGACGTTGCAGCTGATGGAACAGGATATCGGTCATTGGGTCATTGCGTCATCGAATGATGATGGGGCTACACGTGTTTACTACACTACGTGTACAGTGTACATGTATATTTTTTTGACATTATGATGCGTCTTGGGCGAGAACGGATATAGCACGGTTTGGATAAGCAACACGGAAGGTTGTATGTCGCCGGACTTCCGTGTACTAATGGAGTTGCACTGTACTATAACATAACGTAACATAGTAAACAACTTTAATTAAAAATGTTTTCATTATACCATTCTGGCCTATACGGTGCCGCGGAAAGTAAGCGTGAAACAGGAAATGTCAATTTGAGCTACAACAACACATTTTATGGGCGCACTTGCCTATTTTCGTGTCCGAAAATTTACGATTTGAGAATATTATCAAATGTTAGCTTGTCCGAAAAATAAGAGTACATGAAAATAATTAATTTTCTACAAAATGAGCTTGTCCGAAAATAAAGGGTGTCCGGAAATTTACGGTAAATACGGTAGTCAACAATACTGGTTTAACCCTTACACTGTTGATTTTAACCTTACACCGCTGTCTTAATTTTTGTCGTCTGCTGTTTATTTTCTATTTTCCATTTTTATCATCAAAAACATGCTTTGACAGCACTTTAGAATAATTTACAACATGCTTTGACAGCACTTCAGATTCATTTTCATTCTGAAGTGCTGTCAAACCATGTTTTTATTGAGAAATAAGGCAAGATATAAAAGCAACAGCAGACGACAATTGTTGTATGTAGCGGTCTAAGGGTTAATTTCGTTGTCTGCTGGTTATTTTTTTTAATTTCCATTTATATAAAAAAAAACATACAGAAGTTCGGCAGCACTTTGGAATCATGTCCAATGGAAATGATTTTGAAGTTCCTCCAAACCATGTTTTTATTGAGAATAAAGACAAAATATTAAACAACAGCAGACAATACTTTTTATTTCTGGCTCTCTAAGGTTTAAAAAGGTATTATTGTAAGACAATTAACAAGTGTTGTCTGTCAATGTAAATGCAGAGAGAATTAATTGACAAGCCATTAATCTTGTAGGCTGGCGCCGTGACAAGTACTTTGTTCAGAATTCAATACACACCACAAAATGTATCTCACTTGCTCATCTCATCTATCATGGCTTCACCCTTACAATGCTGAATTAAATTTTGATGGCTGCTGTTTATGTTTTAATTCCATTTTTTATCAATAAAAATCATGGTTTGGCAGCACTTTAGAATCATTTCCATTCCAATGGAATGATACTGAAGTGCTGCCAAACCATGTTTTTGTTGAGAAAAAAGACAAAATATGAAACAAAAGCTAATGACAACTTATTTCTGTCGGTAATGATGGCGTTTATTTTTGGCTTTCAAAAGCGTTTTCTTATTTCTTTTAGAAAGTACTGTATATTGTTGTGACTATTATATTAACCCTTCGACGCTACACACAACAATTGTCGTCTGCTGTTGCTTTTATATCTTAAAATGCCTTATTTCTCAATAAAAACATGTTTTAACAGCACTTCAGAATCATTTCCAATGGAAATGATTCTGAAGTGCTGCCAAAGCATGTTGTAAATTATTGTAAAGTGCTGTGAAAGCATGTTTTTGATGATAAAAATGGAAAATAGAAAATAAACAGCAGACGACAAAAAATTAAGATAGCGGTGTAAGGGTTAACCCATTTAATGCTGAGGATATACCATTATGTTTGCAGAAAATGCTGAATAATTTCCTTCTATGCGCTCAGAAGTATATGTCGCGACCACCATCTGAGCCATCTCATCGAGACGGTTCAAAGGAGTGGTTGCAACATATACTTTCATTGATAAATAACAAAACTAAAATAAACTAGAAATGTGGCCTGTCGGCACACGAATACCCCCACTGGCAGCCAAAGAAAACGAGGCATTTTTTATTATAAGCCATTTAGCCGAGCGTTAAAGGTTTCAAATGCATCAAGTCTGTGACCTTGACCCTGGGCATAGTGTGATAATCCATGCATCGGTGTAGAAGATATAGAGCGGAAGGGAATTTCGATAGGTTTGACCTTTGACCTTCAACTGTGACCTTGACCTTGGACGTAGGTGCGTGGTTATTGATCACGACACACCTTATCATCATGAGAAACATTTGTGCCAAGCCATTTGATAATCCATACATCGGTGTAGAAGATATAAAGCGGAAGGGAATTTCCAACAAACCGACCGACCGACCGACCGACCGACCGACCGACTGACCGACAAGCTGACTCCTATATACCCCCAACAAATTTTGTTTGTGGGGGTATAAAAAATATTTAATACATTTCAGACCCGTAAAGGTGTATTCCGAAAGGAATGGGTTAATCCATCTTAGTTTGTATGTGTGTAAAATGGTCTGATAACAATGCTTAAACGTGAAGCCAGCCATATGTCTGGGAAAGCTGGGAAAACGTTCCTGGTGAATTTAACCCTTTCACCCCCAAGTAACTGTAATGGATTTTATATGCTATTTCCGAACAAATCCAATCGTCACAAAATGATTTTCCGACTAGTCCAGTTAGGAAAAGCGGGTGTTTTTGTTCTCAAAAATGTGAAAATTACTTGCAAAAAGTGCAGATCCTGATGAGACGGCTTGTCACGAGTCGGCTCATCTGGATCTACACTATTTGCCAATACAACAATACAAGCATGTGGTGTTGAAAAGGTTAACAAAAACAACAAAATAATATCCAGTTGTGTGTGTTTGCTAGCTTCATTTTTGAGCAACAGTAGTTAAGGTTGTTGTTCCCTTCTAGGCCCCATGTAAAGTCAATGGAAATCTAAACAAGAGGGCCATGATGGCCCTAATTCGCTCACCTGACTCCATGAACACCAGAGGAGAATGTGACATTGAGTTCATGAGATGGCGGTCATCTTGGATTAAGCGATGACTCTCATTTTACAAAATCTGAAAATGCTTCACCCAGGATCGGCCATGTGGTTCCTGAGAAAAAGACGTTAAAAATCTTGAATAAATGGACCTTTTGGTGGCCATCATGGATGACATAATCATCCGATTCCGACAAATATTGCACCAGAGTGATCGCCTCATTGATACCTTCAATTTGATATATGACATGACCATATTCGGTCAAAAAATAAAATTTGACCCCAATTTGACCCCACGGGCCACGCCCATTTTTTGACCCCGGGGTCACCATTTTAACAACTTTCAAAGAGCAATGTACATCGATCATTCCTACCAAGTTTCGTCGAAATCCGGCTAGCGGTTCATGAGAAGAAGATTTTTTAAGAATTTATGCTATTTTTAGATGGCGGCCATCTTGGATTAGCGATGACCTCCATTTTAACAAATCTGAAAAGGCTTCACCCATCGACCATAACTTTTAAGTTTGGCTACCATGGGCCAAGCGGTTCATGTGAAGAAGAATTTTGAAATTTGTAATAAAAGAACGACCTTTTGACATTTCGGCGGCCATCTTGGATGACATAACAATCCGATTTGGACAAAAAATGTACCAGAGTGATCGCCTCATTGATACCTTCAATTTGATATATAACATGACCATATTCGGTCAAAAATAAAATTTGACCCCACAGGCCACGCCCATTTTGACCCCGGGGTCACCATTTTAACAACTTTGAAAGAGCATTGTACATCGATCATTCCTACCAAGTTTCGTCGAAATCCGGCTAGCGGTTCATGAGAAGAAGATTTTTTAAGAATTTATGCTATTTTTAGACGGCGGCCATCTTGGATTAGCGATGACCTCCATTTTAACAAATCGGAAAAGGCTTCACACATGGACCATAACTTTTAAGTTTGGCTACCATGGGCCAAGCGGTTCATGTGAAGAAGAATTTTGAAATCTCTAATAAAAGAACAACCTTTTGACCTTTCGGCGGCCATCTTGGATGACATAACAATCCGATTTCGACAGAAAATGCACCAGAGTGATCGCCTTATTGATACCTTCAATTTGATATATGACATGACCATATTCGGTCAAAAATAAAATTTGACCCCAATTTGACCCCACGGGCCACGCCCATTTTTGACCCTGGGGTCACCATTTTAACAACTTTGAAAGAGCAATGTACATCGATCATTCCTACCAAGTTTCGTCGAAATCCGGAAAGCGGTTCATGAGAAGAACATTTTTTAAGAATTTATGCTATGTTTAGATGGCGGCCATCTTCGATTAGCGATGACCTCCATTTTAACAAATCTGAAAAGGCTTCACCCATGGACCATAACTTTTAAGTTTGGCTACCATGGGCCAAGCGGTTCATGTGAAGAAGAATTTTGAAATCTCTAATAAAAGAACGACCTTTTGACCTTTCGGTGGCCATCTTGGATGACATAACAATCCGATTTCGACAAAAAATGCACCAGAGTGATCGCCTCATTGATACCTTCAATTTGATATATGAAATGACCATATTCAGATCAAAAATAAAATTTGACCTCAATTTGACCCCACGGGCCACGCCCATTTTTGAACCCAGGGTCACCATTTTAACAACTTTGAAAGAGCAATGTACATCGATCATTCCTACCAAGTTTTGTCGAAATCCGGTTGGCGGTTCTTGAGAAGAAGATTTTTTAAGAATTTGTGCTATTTTTAGACGGCGGCCATCTTGGATTACGTAATGACGTCATTTTAACAATTTTGTAATCCCCCTACCTAAGGACCATGACCATGAAGTTTGGTGACTATAGACCCAATGGTTACCGAGGAGAAGACGTTTGAAAATGTTCACGGACGACGGACGACGACGGACGACGGACGACGGACACATTGCGGTAACAATAGCTCACATGAGCTTCGCTCTTAGACTTTACATGGAGCCACAAGAAGGGTAATTACCTGAAAACCCCACTGAGCCATGTTTTGGTCATGGTTGGCGCAAAATCTTTCTCAGAGAAATAAATGGAAACAGAATGGTGAAACCTCAGAATACCGTTTAAGTCCATGGTCCTCGAGTCACCTCGATCTTGATGGAAGAAACATTCAATAAAACCCACTCGAATGTCAATCAATGGACAAATAAGATAAACGGCTAAACTATTAATAGTAAGAATGTGTGTGACATTTCTTTATGGAACAGAGCTGCGTTCAGCTTGCAATGGTGAGCGACTTGTATGTCTGACTTGTATGTCGACCAAACTGGATAATTGAAGGGACAAGAGTTTGCAGAGCACTCAGAAGATAAATATAGACACACCCTGAAGTTCTTTACCGACAGTGGCCCCTACAATAACAACATATTGGTTCTGTGGATGTTCCTTTGTCCTCAGAGCTTATGAGAGAACTCAATGTGTATGATCACGTGGTTACAACAACAACAATGTCGCCCACTCCAAAGGAAGTATTGTTTTATAGTTTCCTTAATATGCAACGGATTTTGATGAAATATGGCGCAGCAAACGCGTCTTCAAGAGCTGTATTTGGTGGTCCAGGGAGTTCGCCCAAACTTCTGTCGTTTTTGCGAAGAATCGGTAGACACGGAAATCGATTCTTTGGGCGAACAGAAGTTTGGGCGAACATACTGCAGACCACCAAATGCAGATTAACAACACGCGTTTGATGCGCCATATTTCATCAAAATCCATTACATAATAAGGACAATATAAAAGAATACGTACTTTGAATCAGATGGATTCTGGAAGTTTCAGTACTTGTTGTTGTTGTTAGTACCACGTGATCATACACCTTGAAACTACCAAGCAAAAAAAACAGTCGGAGGACAAAGCCACTATTCTGAATCAAGGTCTTTATAGATCAGTACAGCTGGAGACATGTAGAGAGAATGTATGGTGACATTTGATTAACACTTTGCCTGCTGCTGAACTAATGGCTTATTAGCCCAGCCACTGCTGTAGAACTTTTAGGGTCTTGCCGGTGTAAACAATAGTATACCAGTGATTATATAGGATTAGCTGTAGCTGATTAACCATTGATATAATATTATCAAACCCTGTGAGAACAATAAAGGGAATGGAATAAGCTAAAATATGGTATACTTTTTATACATATATATATATACAAACTATTTCATAAACATGGTATATTATGACAATAATAATAGAAAAAATCTCTTGATTTTCACTTTTATTATGGTAGTAATATGCATATTTCACATCGTTGTTTGTCAACCATTTCAACTGTCATTAATTTATTAGGAAAACTGCCTGATTGTATCAGATGGGTACAAAAGATATGCCAGTCCTCTGCTTAAATGCAACATTATAGACTTATAAACGCATTTTGATGCCAAAAATCATATACTTGCATAATTAATCTTATTATCCAATAAGGGCAAAATGGTAATTGTTTGTCATTGCGTTTCCTCCATATAATGTGTCTGTCAACACAAACAATTGTTTATGGGTTACATTTCATCAGTTATGGCTTTATGCAGGATTTTATCTGATGGCCAAATTGTTTTATGTTTTGTTTAAATTCTGTTTTTGCCGGGGAAACAATTTGCACAAATGGCATAAAAATTTGGTGCAAATCTCGCAATAAATGTTTTTAGAATTAGGTGATGTCCTTTGGACAACATACCGGTTTTCGACATCATTCCGAGCAAGATCTCGGATGTTTGTGTTAGTTCTGAGTAACTGTCACTATAATCGTCCTCACCCGTATCCAAAGCTTCCACTTGCGCAGCACAGTCCGTATTCCCGTAGTATACGTCTACACCAATACAGTAGCCAGTTGACGACTCACACAGTTGGAATAATTAGGTTTCATGGAGTTGTAGACGCGAAACTGAACACGGCCCTTGAATCTGAGGTCCCGTTCTGGTGCGTATTTCAGCGAATTTTCTTGCATCATGTGTAGAAAGGGTCGGATTTTGTGCAACTTGTCATGTTGGGTGTCTGTGGTGTTGTCGACTATGTGTAAATTTGACAGTATCAACAGAAATTTGTCTTTCGGCATAGATTTGTTGAAGAATAGTGTGGCAATGGAGTCAGTTGTCGACCAATAATCTTCCAGACATGGTTTCCGGACGACACCCATCAGGATGATGAGTGTCATCAAAACTTTCATCTCATCAACATTTACAGGACTTCATTTGGTTAGCCCAGTGGGGTTTCATAGAATTTTCAGCCTGTGCTTTCTGGATCCTGTTTTGTGCATATATGTTCGTTTGATCTGTCATAGCAGTCCACATTTCATTGTCAAACATAATGTTGAACATGTCCAATGCTGTACTGACCAGATTCACCGATAAATGGCATGACAAGTGGTGGTGTGTCAACATTACCCCACCCATTTTCTACATCAATGGGTAACTCCTATTCTCCTCTGAATTTATGCATTTCAAACTCTCCAAGACAACATCTGTATGCATCAAAACATCCTCTAAAATCTAATTTTCATCGATGTGGGCGATGAAATCATTTTCGCTATCGCTGTCAGACCATAACTGGTCCAAAACTTCACTGATATTCATTTGTCGATTCGCCATTTTGAAGACAATACATTGGGTCTTTGTTTTCTATACACATGTTCTATTTCCGTATTTGCAATCTCATTGAATGGTATTTTTAGCTCAAATGTAAGCCATAGTCACGTGGGATGTATTTATGAATGAAATGTGAAACATAAAAAGGGAAATCCCCATAGTAAAACCAAAGCAAGTCGCATAAGTAGGGGTACCCTGCAAAACGACCTGAGGTCGCGACCCGCAGTGTGGGTGGTAGCGGCGTATCGCGGACAGAACTGCACATGTGGTGCCACAGAAACAACCAGTCATGTCCTCCTTTAGTACCAGCACATAAGACAACTATACCTTGCCAACCTTCCGTGTCCTTCGATTGTCGATAGCCTCTTATACGGCAACGAACGCTTAACCTTCGAAGAGAACAAACACATTTTTACACAGGTCCATAAATCAGGAAGATTCTAATCACTCAAATATTTGAAAATATATCATACTTTAGAGTTACGTCACCTAGATCGTCTAGTGCCAAGTTCTAAATCTGCCTCCTAGCGGTGCTTCATGTATACGATGGATGGGGGCGGTCCGGGGGCGGGGCTGACGTGAATACATTCACAAATAGACACGGTCGCGATCTACCGTAATGTTAAAAAAAGTATTTATACCAAAGACGAGGATGGCCGCGGCCCGCATGTCGAGCCCGCCAAGGCATTTGATGGTCTCAGAGTGTATTTATTTGAAGTTTGATGCCCAATAAGCATACAAAGTTTCAAGCAAATCTGACTTACGGTTACAGAGATAGTAGGTATGTGAAAACTTTAACGCAAATTTTGACAGAAACTTTAACGCAAATTTTGACAGAAACTTTTGACCTTGACATAGGGGCACCGGGGCCGCATGAGTGGGATATACAGCATGAATATATGGATGATCACTAACAAGTATATGAAGTTTCAAGTCAATGTGACTTAGGACTGCAGAGATATAAGGTATTTAAAAACTTTAACGCAGATTTCGGAACTCAAACTTCCAAGTCATTTCACCTTGACCTTGGGCAGAAGTAAATGTTAATTGTCACGTAGGCCGTTTACCTTTTTCCGCAGTTACGTCAGCTGTTATTTTAAATATGTATGGTCGCTCGATTTCCGAGTAGAAACAATTATTAAGAACCTTACATTTTGTTTCCTCGTCGTGAAGGAACGAACGTACATTATTCCTCAAAATAGTCGGTTCTTTGTAACGTACCTTCGCCTGTCGACGGGACGGACAAAATTAAATCGTAATGTTAAGTTGCATTCCTTCGGTTCTACATTTAACTTTTTCAAAGTACAAAATTGCACTCTTCGCTAACCGTATTACCTGTATGCTGGCACGGTGACGCGCCGTGTGTTAACACGGTGGGTCACGGGGGGACAAATCTCCAGTAATTCGGCCATAAATGCTCTCTTCGCTGTGGGAGATTCAGTATTGAAAATTTTCCCATGGTGGACATTTTGCCTCTCCACCGCGCCGAGTGGGATTTCCACCCGACACGGTGGGAGGAATTTTTACGTCCACTCTCCATCTGATTACGGGGTCGGGTGAATGCAAAAGTCACGCAGAGCGTACTGTAGCAGGCAAAGGGTTAACAACTAATTAATACACAGCTAGGAATATCAGTGGACAATGTAATAACCCTAAATATTCAGAATCTATTTGTTTCCGAATACATTGTTATTGTGACAACTAATCGCACAGCCATACTAACCCTAAAATTGGGAGCTACATTGTTGTTGGAAAAGCAATATTTATACGTGTTTCACAGTAAAATTTGTATATGAATATTTAGGGTTATTATGGTAGCAGTAATGTATTGATAATAATCAGGGATTCCGCTGGCGATCGCCACTTTCGCAATTGGCGATAAAAATAAACAATTGGCGATAAAAAATTACAATTTTTGAAGAAAAAAAAACAAACTTTTTTTAAAAGTTTTGAAGTGGCGATTTTTTTTATTTTCCCCAGCGGAATCCCTGATAATGAACTGGATGGTACCGGTACTTCTCTCAAACAATGGGTGAAGAACAGAGCAATGGGCTATAAGTGGCCAAATAAATATTCAAGGAATACAAAATAAGTTTGATCAAGTTAACATAATGTTGAATTCTAATGAAAACGATATTCATATTCTAGGACTAAGTGAGACAAAATTAAGAGCTATACATCCAAATAGTACTTTTGAAATAAATAATTACCAAATATTCAGGAAAGATAGGACTTTAACAAGTGAACGAAAAGAACAAGGTGGCGGCCTCATTGTCTACGTAAAAAATGGAATAAACTGTAAGCATAGAAAAGATTTAGAAATAAACAATATGGAATGCATATGGCTTGAAATTTGCCCCCAAACAGTAAATGTTTCCTAGTAGGTAATATATACAGACACCCTAATGAGACTATACATTGGAATGAAATGTTTGAAACACAGTTTGAAAACGTCTTACGAAACGAAAAAGAATTATATGTCTTAGGTGACTTTAACCGTGATTTATCAAATGAACACATTAGTAAGCCCTGGCTTGAATATATGGAACAATTTGGACTCTTCCAACAAGTATGTGAACCAACTAGACAAGCAAATATGTCAAATACACTAATTGATCATATATATTGTAATATACCAGATAACATATCCTCAGTAGCTGTTCCCAAAATTGGCCTAAGTGATCATTTTCCTATATTTCTTACACGAAAAATAAACTCTCATTTGCCAAAAGATTCACATCACACTATAACATACAGGTCTCTTAAGCACTTCAACGAGCATAATTTCATAACAGATCTTCAAAGTACAGCATGGGATGTTATTAAAGTATTTGATGATACAAATGATGTACTTGATACATGGTGTTCTCTCTTTCTAGAAACTGTTGATAAGCATCTTCCTCTAAAAACACAACGGGTTAAAAACAAACAGCAACCAAAATGGCTCACTCCGGACATAATAGATGCTATGAAGACGCGAGATAGATTTAAATCAGTAAATAATGAAACACAATTCAAACTATGGCGAAATAAAGTTACAAACCTTATTAAAAAAATCTAAAAAAGAACAACACAGGACATTAATTGAAGAAAATAATAACAAGCCATCAAGTGTGTGGAAACTATTTAAAGAAATAGGTGCAAGTAAAAAAAAAGCCAATAACAATATAACCTCAATCACAATCGATAATAAGGAAGTTAGTGATACAGAAAGTATTGCAAATGAATTTAATAACTTTTTCGTATCCGTCGCCTCTACCATAAAAGGACCAATAACACATTCCGATTTCCAGCCACTTAAAGCATTTTGTAATGATAAGCTACCCAAAGATACAGAGTTTTCAATACCAAATATGACGCAAAACAAGATTGAACACTTTTTAAAAAACATTGATGTGACGAAAGCCACTGGCTGTGACAATATTGGACCCCGTTTACTCAAAATATCAGCAGCACAAATATAGCGGATAGCCTCATGTACATATGCAATCTGAGTATTAAACAATCAGTCTTTCCGGATAAATGGAAGGAAGCAAAAGTTAGCCCACTTCATAAAAATGGTTCAAAATTTGACTTGAACAATATCTATTTTTATGTCTTCAAACTAACCTGAATGGTTGCAAACTGATAGGTTGCTATGAAATCGTCCTAATAATAAAAATCTGCCTACTCTAATCACTCAAATAACCCACCATAGACCATTCCGCTCTACCCACAGCCAATTGGCTAGTCCGCTATTTAAACTCCTCCTATTATTTTTAGGACGCTATCAGGGTGCAGGTATATTTTGTATCTCCCATAATTTCGTTCTAATTTTGAATTTCTGTCGTGTATTGTACCTTATTTGTCATTTGATATTGTTCAATACATATTACTATCACTCATTCGTGTTGCGTGATTATTCTCCATTGCGTTTTTTGGGGTTTTTCACTGTGTTTTATTCTGTGTCACGTATTTTCGCGGTTCGCGTGTACGTTATTCGTACCCTAACGGGTTCGTCCCTTAGTGGATTCGTTCCCGTGACACATTTTTTGTAGCGTATTGCGGTGTATTCTATCGGGTTTTGAACAATACCGGTTAGCATGCCGCAATCACGCTCTGCTTGTGGGCACATGACTTCTCCGTGGGACACCCATAAGGACAGGTGCTTATGCCTGTGGCGGGTGTTGCAAGGAGAGGCCATGTGAGTTGTCTGTCCGTTGGACGGATACGACGTGGGGTAAGGATGGGTATCGTAGGACCCATATCTCACGTTCTAAGTAGTCTGTGGCCGCTTTCCAGCTCTTGGGAGCGGTGGGGCCTTCCGAGGTTGGTAAGGCTTCGGAGGGTGTGCCAGATGGGATCCCCCCATGGGGGGGATCTGGTTCCGTTGAGAAAGTTCGGTCAGGTTCTCTGACTTCGAAACTTTGCTCAGGTGATAGGCCGGTGATCCATGCAGGGGATACTGGGCTGCTGGGTCCGGTACTGATCTCATATCACCCGGTTCTCATAGAGCTATACCTATCACAGGGTTGCTTTGGCCGGTGCTTGTTCCCATACACCCGGTTCAAAGCGAACCCAGCCTCTCACAGTAGAGGCGCCCGGTGTAGCCTCTCACAGTAGAGGTACCGGTCACCGGGTACCGGGTACCGGGCACCGGGCACCGGGCACCGGGTTATGTCACCGGGCACCGGGCACCGGGCACCGGGCACCGGTTATGTCACCGGGCACCGGGCATTATGTCACCGGGCACCGGGCACCGGTTATGTCACCGGGCACCGGGCACCGGTTTTGGCACCGCACCGGGCACCGGTTATGCACCGGGCACCGGTCACCGGGCACCGGGCACCGGCACCGGCACCGGCACCGGTTATGTCACCGGGCACCGGGCACCGGGCACCGGGCACCGGGCACCGGTCACCGGGCACCGGGCACCGGGCATTATGTCACCGGGCATTATGTCACCGGGCACCGGGCACCGGGCACCGGGCACCGGGCACCGGTTAGGCTACCGGGCACCGGTCAAACACCTGGCACCGGGCACCAGACTCTCCTTGGACAGCCTGCTGCTTCCGGTAGGAAGACGTTCTTGTCTTCGGTTGGTCTTCGTTATACGTGTTCACGTAAGTCGAGGAGTCGATCTCGTCGTAGGTTCCTTTTCCTCGAGGTCATTCTCAGGTTTTGGAACAGGTTCATCTAGATCTCGTTCTCCTGTTCGTCGTAGGAGACGGTTGTATAGGGCTTCTACATGTAGTACTAGCTTCGGCAGTACATATACTATTTGGAACGATACAGTACAGTTCTGTTGAATCAGATTCCACGTATGTGGTAGATGACTGCCAGTCTAGGGTTGCTGCGGCAGGTGCTTATCACATTCACCCGGTCACAACGTACCCTAACTCTCGCAGGAGAGGTGCCGGTATTGTGTTACGGGCACCGGGCACCGGCACCACCGGCGGGCACCGGGCAGGCACCGGGTACCGGGCACCGGGGTAGCAACTATTTATGACCGGGGTGTTCGTGGGTTCGTATCCTGTGTACATATTGTGTTTTTGTATCCGGCTCCTCGAGATCTAGCTCTTCCGTTCTCGGAGGAGACGGTCGAGGTGGTATTGGACGCCGTGGTGCTTTGGCTCCGTACTTGTCTGGCCTGCTCTTTATTCGAGTGTATATGAGTTCGAATTCCCAGTCTATATTCAGGACTCGACACGCGATAGAGTTATGATGGTTCAGTTGGCTAAGATTCTGGAGTTCCTGTCTAAGTCCTAGTACTTAGTGGGTTTGTCGGCTCTTTCACAGCTGGTGGTTTTGCCAGTGGAGCCTCCCATAGGGGTACTTCCTCGGATGGCTGTTGTGAGGCTGATTCGGTGGTGGTGGAATTGCCGGAGTTGTCGTGGTTTCATTGCTCTCCTACAGTAGGGCTTCTTGTTACGTACATTGGGGAGCTTTAGGTAGGATTTGGCCACTGTGGGGTTCCTAGTGCTCAAACTTTGATCGCCACACTGGGGTCTAAGTTCTACATGCCCCTCTATGCGGTATGGTTTTTGAGATCTCCGTTTCTGGACAAGGACGCCGCAGCGTTTGGGATATCTTCGGCTCCTGGTCCTGGTTCGCGTTTGCGAAGGCATGGGTGTAGGCTGTTAAGTCGATTGTGGCTATGCCAACTTTCGATTTATGTTTGAATCAGTATGATTCATCGTCTCTGGACGCAGTGCTTCAGTCGGCGATTTGTGCCGCTAAGCCTCTTGTCAACATGTCTTTGGAGTTTTCTATGGACATGCTCTTGTCCAGGTGAGACACAGTGATAGCCGGCTAGTTTTTTTCTTGAACGGCTATAGTTTTGCTTCGTTCGCCTCTTTTGACCTCTGTTAATTGTGCGATCGAACGGCCGGAAAGGGCAGCTACGGTACCGATGGTCCCTCCTGCTGCTCCTTCTTGTCTACCTCCTGTGGGGTCGTTTCCCCTGACGGGGGTATTTTCAAGGGTTTAGTAGAGTCTCTCTCTTGAAGTATAGTGCTATAGAGGAAGTTCGGGACGTGGTCGGAGCGCCATTTGCCCGGTAGACTGGGTTGTTTCCATAGATCTGCGGGTCTCGTACTTCCACGTGCCCTTCCGCAGATGCTCTCGGAAGTTTAAGTTGTTTCCGAGTTTTGTGTCTTTTAGATCTAGAGTAGTCGTAGTTGGTTCCCACACAGGATTTTTCTTAGGTGGGAATTAGCTTATTGACCGATCTATCAGTCATCATAGTACCTTTGGACAGGGTGCGTGGCATCTTGTTTTAGTTTCCGGGTACTGGTCAGAGGTTCTCTGTCAGCTAGGAAATTTCTGCACTCCTGGAATTTCGGGGTGCAGAATAGGGGAAGGTTATGTTTGCGACCTCCAGTATTACTTACTAGGGCTATGGAGGCCGCACCCCGATCCTTTGGATCGGTCTCTGCCTAGGATCACCATCTTCCTACGTTGTATCAGATGGTGGGCAGTGGAGGTCTGGTTCCTACAGGGATTTCCCATAGTGTTACCTCCTCCTACTCGCTTTCTGTCCACAGACGCGTCGTGAGAAGGCTGGGGGGCTCATTGGAGCCCCTACATTGGTGTGTTGGTGGTCAGTGCAGGAAACTCAGGGACACATCAACATGTTTTAGCTTTTGGCAGTGTTCCGGGGGTTGACAGCGGCGGATTCTGTTCTGCACGGACAGGTGGTTATGGTTTCTGCGGTCATCTCCGGTTCTGACGGAATGGCTTCTGCATCCGTTGGTGTCCAGTGCTATCTTGTCCGGATGGGGGTATCCATTTGTGGTTTTGTTGCGGTAAGGCTCAAACGTCGGTTTTATTTTTTCCACTGTTTGCGCCCACGTACCGATTCGGGACTTTTCAATTTACTCGTTCCAGTATAAACTTCGGACCCCATGTACTGCATGTTGGACATTGCTAAGGAAGTGATTTGAGATACCAACTGTTCGTGTTTATAAGATCGCATGTAATTCACTCAATTGTAATTATTATAAACAAGCGTCCGTTAATGATTATGGCATTTACGGATCGATTCATGTCAAGCATATAATTGGCTATTAACAAGAGTATTTTTGTGATTTCACGTCACACTGTCGTTAATTGGTTGACCACGGCTTACGTGGTCGGCTTTGACGGTATTCCGCGATTGTAACACGGTTACCGGCGGCATGTTTTGATCACTTTGTATGTGTGAAAAACTTACCTGTGCCAATTAAGTTTGACCAGACTTTACGACGCCCGCTGTTCAAATTGCATATCGACATTACAGTATAATGTGTATTAATTATACCATCGGCACTTGTTTTCCACATCGATATAAACGAAATGTCGACATTTCCGATATCGATATATCAGGTATGTAATGTATGAGTTATATAGCAGTTCGGCCGGGACCACTAGCGTATATCGACATAAGCAGGTATATCGATGTAAGCAATGTCGACATAATGCGTATCGACTGTATATACAACATGCTGTTGTCACTCCATCATTTCTGAAGCAATTGGGTATTTCAAAATGTTAATTGTGTTAAATAGAAGCACACTACTGTTTACACATCAGCAGTTTCTCCTATGACCGAGATTTCTCCCTCAGATACTTTATCCCTTCTCACATGATCTGGAATCAGTTGTGGTTCGGGCCTCCCTCCGTCACGCCTGTCAGCGACAGTGGTTCACACTTTCTGTCCAGTCCATGCGATGAAGCATTAGGTTCGGAAGAATTAGGACATCCGGTCCGACCGTAAAGTTTTTTTATTACCAATTTTAAGCCAACGGGAGGTATCGCAATCCTTTGTCTTCCGTTGGATAGATAGGGCCATTACTTGAGTTTATTCTACAGTAAGTGGTTCTGCAGCTGAGTTGTTTAGGCCCTAAATGCACGAGGTGCATGTAGTCTCAACTTCTTTCTATGATCGCTCTCTGCACTGGCAGGAGATGCGTAACTGCCAACTGTTACGATTTTTCCGTATTTATTCCGGGAAATACGTTAGATAGACGGTAGTACGGATTACTATTAAAAGTACGATTTTTGATCGGCGCGGGTATCTGGATATTATTATTTCGTTTAAATACAATTCTGCCAATAATCCTATTGTTTTATTTACCCGTTATCATTCTCGTCTAGGCGATTACCATTTGATATTCCAGCGCTCAGAGATATTGATTTATTCATCACGTAATTCGTATAATGTCTGATCTAAGCGTGCAGCCAACTTATTTGGGGATTGTTTTATCGGAAGAAGTTAGGACAACACTTCTGTTCATCTATGATTACAGCGAGACATGGCCCAATTTGGTCCTGTCACAGCGCGGTGATGTTTTTGCGTCTTGCAATCAGTGTTATTGTAGTTATTCGGGTGCTCATGGTAGCCGAAACTTGGGCCAAGGCTATATTTAACTTATTTTATGCATATAAGTGAGTACTGATTTGTGTTCCGGAATACATATGTGGTGTTCCGGAAAGTAACCCCCTTTTCTCTCCATGTTCCTCATGTGACCGACATGGGGTTGGCATCTCAGGGAGATGTTTAAGAACTGGGTCCTGGTTAGTAGCAGCGGGTGCAGTTGTGGGTTTATCAGCCGGTAGCATCAAGTTTAGGAGGCTGTTTGGATCTACCTGTTCGCGATAGTCTGCGATTTTTTCTGATTACCCGATTATTCGGTTTTTTGTCTTTACAGTCCCAGTGGAATCCTGGGGGTTGGTAAGTGTGACTCTCCGCTCGATGAACTTCACTTGCTTTTGTTGATGAACGGGGATCTGTGGTGATCTATGGTTCTTACGGTTCATCACGCTGGCCCAGGAGGCATTGTTTTGTACATGTTTCAATTAGGGCGAGGCTACCTTTCTAGTTTGTAGCAGTGTTGTTGCAAAAGGATAGTGTTTCACTTTGGGTTATGATTCTATTCTCTTTGTCTACTATACATGGGTTTATAGGTATACAGTGGTCGACACTCGCAGTGTCCCGAGATCCCGAGGATCCCTGTTTTGTAGGAGGAATCACTGCATTTTCAAGAAAATCCCATTCAACATTATGTAACAATAGGGATGTCCATGCTGCGGAATCCCTGGGCCAAAAGTTAGTGTCAAACCCTGGTATAGGTTTTGATCTGGCTTTAGGGCCAGTTTAACTCCTCAGCACTTGCTTGTTAGGATGACCTTAGTGCTTAGGGCGTTTATACTGTGTTCTCGATATGTACGAGTCATGTGTCGTCATGAGACTATGTATAGACTTTGAGTTTATCTCAGTTGAGTTATTGCGTGTGAAGTGCCGGGCGACTACATTCGCCAGGGCTTCGTCTGGTAGCAGCAGCTATACCTTGAGTATTCTCCGGCGTTCTAACCAAGTATAGCAGGTTGGAGTCTACGAGTCAGTCTACGAGACTAGCGTGGTGGTGCTTGTCTTTATCCACCTCTCTTCTACTTTCGTAGAAAAGGGGGGGGGGCCCGCTTTGGGCTCCCCTATGATTCTAGGGTGAGACCATGTTATTACTATATAGGTAACACCCAAGTTTGTACCTAGACCAAATATTTTTGTCTGTTTTGAGGGTTTTTAATCTGCCTTACCATTCCGGTCGAGTATGAGTAGTGAGAATACCTCCACCATCACTACGAATTCTTGCAACCATTCAGGTTAGTTTGAAGACATAAAAATGGAAAATTATTTCTAATTTTAGTTTTTATTATTCATACTCACCTGAATGGTAAGGTAGACCCTCCTCCCGTCCCCGCTTGATGGTTTTATCTTCTCCCTACTTAGTATACTTCAGGCTATTTTTATCTAGCAGTGTCATTTCCATATGGAAATGATTTACTTTTGAAGCTGTATACCTAACAATAATAGGAGGAGTTTAAATAGCGGACTAGCCAATTGGCTGTGGGTAGAGCGGAATGGTCTATGGTGGGTTATTTGAGTGATTAGAGTAGGCAGATTTTTATTATTAGGACGATTTCATAGCAACCTATCAGTTTGCAACCATTCAGGTGAGTATGAATAATAAAAACTAAAATTAGAAATAATTTTCCATTTTGCCAATATTATCTAAACTGATTGAAAAACATGTTCATGACTCTCTTATGGAATATATGAATAAATATCAATTAATTCATAAAACACAATCTGGTTTTAGACCAAATCACTCCTGCGAAACTGCATTAATAGGAATGATTGACAAATGGTTAGATGCTATTAATAATAATAAGCTAATAATAGGAGTTGTCATGGTTGATTTCAAAAAAGCCTTCGACTTGGTGGATCATAAACTCTTAATTAAAAAGCTAGAACTCTATAAACTATCAACTAGTGCAATGCAATGGATAACGTCATACATTTATGATCGCAAACAGAAAACATCATTAAATAATGTTACATCTAACTATGAAAATGTTGTAAATGGTGTTCCTCAAGGGTCTATTTTAGGTCCTTTGCTATTTCTCCTCTTTATTAATGACTTACCTCTATACACCCATGATGTTAGTACAGATCTTTATGCTGATGACACTACACTATATGATATCAATAAATCAGAAGTTGTAATTGAAAATAATCTTCAAAAAGCTTTATGTAATCTTAATGTATGGTGTAAGAACAATTATGGAATGGTCATAAACTCTGCTAAAACAAAAGTAATGCTAATTACAACACATC
This sequence comes from Conchocele bisecta, assembly GCA_029237695.1. Taxonomy (NCBI): domain Eukaryota; kingdom Metazoa; phylum Mollusca; class Bivalvia; order Lucinida; family Thyasiridae; genus Conchocele; species Conchocele bisecta. The sequence continues at coordinate 28,107,912 of CM055268.1, read as the reverse complement.
AAAAGCGAACATGTCTAAACAAACATGAGCTTAATTTGAAATACAATAATGAGGAACTATATAGGCATGATCATGAATGACAAAATTTTAGGTGTATGGGTTGATAATAACTTAAGTTAATTGGTCTATTCATGTTGATAAAGTATGTAAGAAAATTAAATCTAACATCTGGCTGCTATTAAGAATTATAAACACTTTCTGACTCTAGAACACAGGATCCAATTTTATAAGACATATATTCAACCATGGCCACATTGATTATTGCAATCTAATTTGGGGATGTTCATCACAAAATAATCTATTACAACTGTTTCAACTACAAAAAAGAGTTATTAAAATAATACTTGATTATAATGTTGAAAATACTATCCAAAGCATGCAAGAACTTAAAATATTGAACGTGTATGAAAGAATATTTGTACGGAAGGCAAAATTCATGTATAAAGTTGCAAATACAATTACACCAGGTTATATTAATGAATTGTTTCACCAAAGACAACCAAGCAACAATTTACCAGTCTTGAGATCAACTGCTTCCAATAACTTTATACCCCCCAAGCCAAACAAAGAAATATTCAAACAAAGTATGTCATATTCAGGCGCGTTAATATGGAACTGTATAATTCCTAATAATGTTAAAAATGTTCAAACTATAAATAACTTCCACAATAGATGTATAAGATGGATGAAAACATAGACTACCAGTTTCTTGTTTATTGTTAATAGTTGTCTATAATTTTCATTTTGTATTGCCTTTTTCTTTGTCAACTGTACATGTGTATATACTTGTTTTTATGTTTGAGGGCCTCATGGGAGATTAGGCACTGTCTAATTGAGTCACCCTCGTTAAATAAAGTCTATTATTATTATTATTATTATTAGAGGTGCAACGATACGGTCAAACCCGTATTGCGATATATTGCGATACAACAAACCCATATTGCAATACGTATTGCGATATTATACCATGTATGAACAAATAATAATAAAAACAAACAGGCGATAAAGAACATGCAGTCTTTATTGTTTATTATTGTCATGAAAACACATCAAAACACTGTGTGGGTCAGGACTTTGCCCAGCAACGGTTGACATTAATAATTATTTCTGGACGAGAGGAAATTAGGGGGAATTAAGTGATCAAAATCATATTTTCCCTGATTTTTTCTTACTTATAATTATATTGCTAGCCATAAGTCTACCCGCCCCATAAGTTGAGGCACGAAAAGGAGCCCAAAAAATCAGTCTTGAGCCAAGTCGCGGCCCATAAGTCGACTACTGAAAATTCGTCGGCTACTGGGTGCAGTCGAAATTAGGTCATGAATCGCCTGTATTGCTTGGCTACGTTTTGTGCTTTCTGTAGTTTGTTTGAAGCAAATATATGCTTCGCATAAACGTAGAAAATATATAATTTATGCTTACTGTACTATATTTATCGACTGTCACCCCCAGTGAAATGTAAAGGTCGCGTTTGAAACATTTTAGTGCACATATGTTCAATCGATGTGTTGTAAAAATTGGCTGTTTGGACGTGAATTGGACAAACTTCATAATAAACTATTTTTAAAATTAGTTGCAATAATGTTGTTTTGTTATTACAATAATACTTGTGTACAAGCATAAACATCATTAACTGCTACAGAGACAAACTAATTGTATTTCTATCAAGTAAATAATGATAATAGCAACTAGTCACAAATATTAGGAGGTAAATGGAACAGCCGTTACCTGGCAATTTCACAGCTGATCCGGTTAATGACAGGATACAGTGGCTTGTTTGATTTCAAGTCTGAATTGACTGGTGATGTGTGCAGTGCTTTTCTCTCATTTTTTGGCTGTGACGGGAGAAATGGGGCTTATGGTATTTGCGACCAGTGTAGCTGCTGATCAAATTGCACATCCATTTAGCATGAGAACATTCTATTTTGCTTGTAGCAAATGTAGTAGATTGTAGAATTTGAAAATAAATTGTATAATTTGAAGAAAAAAAAAAATCTTTATTTCATCTCAAAAGTATATGTTGTTACCACCCATTTGAACCTCTAACTGTGTACATAAATATCGTTTATGAACGTGGATGTGCATAAATTATGTATATTTACTTAATACCAAACTGAATTATCATAAAAATCGGGTTACGTTAACATCGATTAGAAAAAGTTGCAAAAGGACGAAACTACGGTACGAAATCGCCCGTGATATTTACAGACTTTTTCATGTTTTCTGACAATATAGTTAGTCATATTTGGTTGTAATAAACAGTTAGTAATGTCATACACAATACTTGTTTTCGGCATAAAAGGATTGCATTAGAATATATTGATTTCGTATTTAATTCTTTCACACTTTTCGGCGATTGGATGCTATTTTTATTTCGGAAATGGTATCCGGCCACAAAGCGTCATAAGCTGACAAAAATGTGTGTAGACAACTACGAAATTTGTTTGCCACCGTGCGACCCAGCTTATAATTTTTACTAGCCCGACCCAGAAACGACTCGCACGGCGCACGTTAAAACACGTGTTTGCATGTGTTTGTTTGTCTGGTTTAGAGTATTCAGAGGGGGTTAACTCTACCTCGTTCATGATCAATCGCTGATAGATATATTGCCGACGTCTTTCGCAACAGTAACCTGTCAATCATGACACTAAGGGCTGCCTTTACTTACCAGCGATTGGCTGTACTGTATAAATAACTTCGCCACAAGAATAACACGTGTTTTGAACTGACAATTATAGTAGCCAGAAGCAATGTTTGGCTAGTGGATTATTGAAACTATCGATCCGTGACTTTTATTGTCACAGAGGGTAGGCATGATTTTAATGATTCGCATAATGATGTGATAAAAATTTGGTCAAACAATCGGGTGTCGTAAAACAAATGGTATTGTATACAGTTCGACAGACCTGCAATTAGCGAGATTTAGGTCACTGTGTGGGAAATGAGCCCAGGTAACAGTACGGTATACACACAGAATTTGCTGTAAAACTTCCAGATGTGTTGGACGTCCGAGATTACCCACTACATGTATTATATAGTCATCTAATTGTGGCGTGTTTATTACAAATATTGACTTCTGTCATAATACAACTTATGTTTTGAATGATTTTGAATAATTTTACACCATTATTTTAACACAAGATGGCGACCGAGAATATGGTGTAAATATCGCGATACGCGAAAACCGTACCGCGATACGTATCGTCAGGATGACATATCGCAATATACCGGTATACCGGTATATCGTTGCACCACTAATTATTATTATTAATAATTCTTTTAATGTACCCGGTACTCACACCAGGAAATACGGTAGTTCTTATTATCGAATAACCTCTAGTTGTGTCAAGCTTAGGTTTTCCTTTAGCTCTTTGCATGCTAGCGGTGAAAAAAACAAATTACGAGTGTGATTCTTATTTCTCTCTGTAAATATGTCTTGGAATTTCATTAAAATTGCATCCTACGGATGCAATTCTAATGAAATTCCAAGACACATTCATGATATTTATAGGGAGAAATATAAGGAAATTTAATGATTTGTTGTCTGTTATTTTTAAACTATTTGTAGCTCACGTACATTTTCCCAGCATGCAAAGAGTTAAATCTAACATACGGGAGAGGTTCTCTTGTAATTGTGATACAAAGGCAAACTTCAAGTTCGAAGATAAAACAAATTTCATTCCGTACGCAATTTACGACTATAAACTAATATACAGAGAAGCAAATACTGTAGAGAATTCGGAAGAAATTATAAATCAAATTTGCTCAGAATTGGCAGACATCTTCGTAAGCCCAAGAGAAATACAAATGCCAAATTTCATTTTCTACTCTGGTTCTAATCTTGTCTACAAATAAGCTCCAGCAGCACAAAGGTTTACACGGAGATATAAGTAACGAACCTGCTCAAAGCTAGCTGCACATTTTCCGCTTTATAGACACTATATTGCTACACCACAGGAAACGGTATAAATTTGCGGATTAACATTTGCATTTCGTGCACTAAAATATAGTAATAAACTGCAGTGTGTTGATGTTTACAGTATTATACTTTGCTACATTGTTACTGAGACAAAATTCTACAATATGAGATAAAAATATTATCATAAACTCACCTAATAAAGTGTGTATTAGCAAAATTCTTAGGTCACTTTCCACGAAGTAGAAAGTAAAGTTATTACGGTATTGCCTGTCTAGCTGTGTTGTCTCTGAGTAACTGACTAGCATTGCCACTCAGTAAGGCCTGGGGACCGTTTCACTATATAAACCTTGTACGACTAAAATTATCGTAAGTGCAAACGTATGATAGTCTGTAAATTTCACATTAACAATGTTTTCTTGTAAACAATGATTGGATTTACATTTATTGAACATAGGCTGCATATGCAGCCTATGCTCAATAAATGTAAATCCATCAATTGAAATTTCCAGACGATCCAAAATTTGCACTTGCAAACATTTTAGTCGTACGAAGTTTAGTGAAACGGCCCACTGGTGACTGTTGTGTGCCCTAACCACATCCGGTAGCAGGTCGATGTTGCAAGACATCCGTCTGGTCACAGTTACATGGCAGTGCCCAGATTATAATTAAATGCCCTACATTCTTTGGGTTGGCTTGTGATTATTGTCTTGTTTTGATTTGCCTGTGGGCAGCGCACTTTCTAGTGTTGTCAATATGCAACACAATTTAGTGCTTTGTGTGTGTGCCCCAGCTGCATGTATGTCTCCAGAACATACCAACTTTAGTCAAATGTAGCTGTGACTGGAGAAATGGTGCTTAATATGGGTGTTTGAGACCAGTGTAGATCCAGATTAGCCTGTGCATCCACGCAGTCTGGACAGGATCTGCACTGTTCGCGAATCCATCAATGAAACACCATTCATGGTTGGTTATCTTATATTTAAGGGTAGGAATTGGCTTGCAGACCATGGCTGTTGCCCCATTTTTTTTCCCAAATTTAGTATTGGTTGCAATGCAGTTGAAATGTGTGCTTCAAATTAAGGAGGTTATGAGACGGTTAATTAAACCTAGCTAGTTCATTCTCCTACCACACTAACACCATTCATGCGTTGAACAAGCCATATAGATTGTTATCAGGCGACATGGTTGTGCTATTTGATCAGGAGCTACATTGCTCACAAATCCTATAAGCGCCATTTCTCCAGTCACAGCCACAAATGACAACTAAACCCTGTCGTAACAAAATGAACAACTGCCACTGGTTTGATCAGTGTGTCACCCAGTGTGTTGGGAATTAGGTTAACCCTGTGAATACTGAAACCAAATATTGCCATTGACTGTTTATCTCCTATCTTCAATAGTTCTCAGCAAAAACATGTTTTGACAGTGTAATAGAATTCTCTCCATTGTGCACTGCTGCAAATCATTGTTGTTTTCTTTTTCCAAAAACAAAAATGAAAAGACTGCAGAACACAATATTCTTTTCCCCCACTTTCCCCATAAAGGGTTAAAACTGTAATTCGCACTTCTACGAAAGGAAAAGATATGCATTCCTTAACTCTTTGCATGCTAGCGGTGAAAATATCCGCCAGACAAATTATGTAGGAGTATATTTTTTATTTCTCTCTGTAAATATGTCTTGGAATTTCATTAGAATTGAGTCCTCAGGACTCAATTCTAATGAAATTCCAAGACATATTCATGATATTTATAGGGAGAAATAAAAGAAAATACAATGAATTGTTGTCTGTATTTTTGAACTATTTATAGCCCACAAATTTCCTAGCATGCAAAGAGTTAACAAGGAATGCGTATCTTTTTCTTTCGCAGAAGCAAGTTGTTTCTATAGCGAGTCGCTGATAAGAAGCTTTTTTCATGACGAGAGTTGACACGTACAGTGATTCAGATGAACGATGACAAAAGAAATGTTGAAACAGGATTATTTTTCATATTGGCTTCTTCCGACTTGTCATGATACCATCTCTACTTTGACATTTGTGCCTATGCACATGAGACATAGATTGACATCTGCAAAATGAATGTAGACCCAGATCAGACTGTGCAAATGACAAAGAAAAGGGGCATATTTTGTGGCCAGTTTAACCCAAGATCAGTCTGCGCATCCACATACAGTCACAAAAATATTTCTGATCATATTCTCAAAATTTGTACTCAAAATCATGCAGTCTGATTGGTCGAGACTGTGCACAGCTCAGCCTCGACCAATTAAACTCCCCGATTCCGAGCATAAGAATGGAGTACATACATACATACATTGTTCGAAACATGATGGGTGTTTCCTTGCTGGAATGTCAAACAGTGCAAGTACTGATCAGACAATGTGGATGCACAGGTCGATCTACACCTGTTGCAAAACCCATAAGCCCTATTTCACCAGCCACAGTCACTTTTTGAACAAACTATGTGGTTTTCTACCTACGAAGATGTGCGATATCTATATATATTTACAATATTTTCCGCAAATGATGTTGAAAGTTGAAGAATTGTTCATAGAAAATGCAGAATAGAATGCTATGAAAATTATGTCAACTTTCGATGTCATTTACAGAAGATATCGCAGTATCTGGAAATATTTATCATGCCAAATCGCACGTATTAACCCTAATACACCGTTATCTTATTTCTTTTGTCGTCTGCTGTTTATTGTCTATTTTCCATTTTTATCATCAAGAACATGCTTTGACAGCACTTTAGAATAATTTACAACATGCTTTGACAGCACTTCAGAATCATTTCCATTGGAAATGATTATGAAGTGCTGTCAAACCATGTTTTTATTGAGAAATAAGGCAAGATATAAAAGCAACAGCAGACGACAATTGTTGTGAGTAGCAGTCTAAGGGTTGAGTACAACATCACATGGCTTGTCTCATATGAGACACGCCATGTGATGTAGTACCTAAGAACAGGTGCGATTTTTAATGAAAAATATTTACAGAAACTGTGATATTTTCTATAAATGACATCGAAAGATGACAAAATTGTCATAGCAAATGCAGAATAGAATTGTATTCCGCATTTGCTATGAAAGTTTCGTCAACTTCCGTATTTGTTTACGGAAAATATCGTAAATATTTTTCATGAGACATGGCAAATATTCTTAGGTACAAAATCACATGGCGTGTCTCATAATGTTCAGTGCTTTCCATACAAAGATGTGCATGCATTTGCTCCTACTGTTGTTAATTATTGTCAATGTGACAAAGTAAAGATATCCTAAGGCATCGCCATCTAAATGGAAAGCTTTTGTTTGACTCCGAGGCGTCAGGGTGATATGACTTCATCAATAATCAATCTTCCGGGCAACTCTGAAGGCAATAGAAATAAAACTAGAAATTGACGCTTGTCCACAAGCGCATGCATGTGTATCCCCGTCTACAGGCAGCCACTATACCAATACAGGGAGATAACTAATGTGATAGTAATGTGAGAGTTGTTGTTCTTGCAAGAGACCTTTGTGTCATGGTTTCTGCAAGTGTTAAATATCATGAAAATATTCCTAAGAATAATCAAATTTGGATCGACAGGAAAAAATCAGAAAAAAGTTAGTGAGGCAAGAGTTGTCTATCTTGCATGGTCTATTCATCTGTGAAGTTTCATGAAAATATGTCAATGGGTATTTCATTTATGCTCCAGACAAGAAATCAGTGTGCGAAACAACAAAGGGAGATAAGTAAAAAAACGCGGACACGGACGAAGACAATGTTCGGTGTCAAGTCCATAGTAGCACACAAAAAGTTTGAACTACGTAATGGGTGTTTTCACCGGCTAACAAAAGGGGTCTTACAACGATTGTTACCAGCACAGCCCCAGATCAGCCTGCGCACCTACGCAGTTGATCAGCGTCTACGCTGTTCACTATCAGTGACTACAGTAGATTTACAGCCACCAGGGAAATGGTTACACACTCTAATATAACTGTGTGCGTGTGCAACAGGATAAGAATGTACAGTTGTTACAAATGTCAAAAGGTTCATTTTCTCAGCCGTCAGCACATATGTACTGTGACTGGAAAAATGGGGCTTATGGGTTTTACGACCAGTGTAGATCCAGATCAGCCTGTGCATCCGCAGTCTGATCAGGATCTGCACTGGTCGCCATTCTATCAATGCTTCTAGGAAGCAATATATATCACGAGGCTACACGAGTGGGCTATTTCATCAGAAACAACACTGGTCACAAATCCCATAAGCCCCATTCACATATTTGAATGGTACTTACTACTGTACATCTCAAGTGAATTGTTCTGCCATTTCTAGGAAATTGGTTCTAACATTAGGGCCAATACTTTATTTGGAAATTCTACATTCAATAGGGCATTATAATACCTCAGAGTGAGTTCATAAGGCAGACCACTCACTAATGAAAACCATCAATTTATGATACCCTTGATGAATTTGGGCGGGATTTAATTGCCAGCAGGAGTAATTCAATGTTCTGTCTGATGACTAAATGAAAACTCTGTATGTGTGTGTCTGTGGACAGAAGAATATTGCATGTTGCTGACTGTACCGGTCATTTGAACTCAGAATCTGAAATAGGCTGCACTTTGTATATCTGCCATATACATGTACATGCAGTGGATCAGGTAATTACCTTTGTAATGGCTGAATACATACTCACTGACAGCACAATGTCGTATCAGTAGCCTATTTCACCAACATTGCAAAGTATACCTATCTGGCAAAGTATTTGTTTGTTTAAGAACAAGCTCAAAATCTGTAGGTAGGGTAGGTAGGGATTTTTTATTTTTTTTAATAAAAGAAGCTGTAATTAAATCGTTAAATACAACATGTACCTTGTTCTCTTTACATGCCATTAGTATGAATATTAATTAACCTCATAATTCATTGTAGATTCTGGTGGATATTTTGCATCAAAAGAACACACAGAATGCGCATGAAACTACATCTTGTATGGAATATAATATATTATGTCAAACATTATCAATTGTATTGTTTAATTCAAACCCAAAAGCCATCTGTAAATGCACATGAACTAGTGTTGAGAATAAATAAGACCCAACACTTAATCCAATGTTTAAATCCGAAGACGCTGATGCACAGATGTGTGTTTGTTTGTTGGGGTTTAACGGCTTATCAACAGCTAAGGTCATTTAAGGCCGGGTCAATGGGTTTAGTACTAAATCCCATATATTACCTGTACAAATGGGGCTGAAGGGGTCTATGTCGCACAGGGTACTACACATATGTACCCTAGCATGTAGGGTACTACATTTATGTACCCTGACGGGATGGGGTACTACATTTACGTACCCTGTTGCGTCGACTATAACAATGTTTTTAGAACCAGTCGACTATGCGCGCACCTGTCGCGGATAACGATTACGACATTGACTTTTGGTTTAGGCTACCTTGGTATGGTAGGTAATAACGTGCACATTCGCAGCTTCAAAAGACGTTTATGGCTGTCATATTTTTCAAAATGATATATTTTAGCTATTCTATGCTTATGAATCAATCATCCTATAGCAATGCGCATGCGCAGGAACTTGCCGATTTACGGCAGTTAGCAGACTGACAGTTTGCGCCATTTTCATATAGCAATGCGCATGCGCAGGAACTTGCAGATTCACAGCAGTTAGCAGACTGGTTCCCGACTTGCCGACTTGGCTTCCAACTGCAAATCATGGGGTACATTCGTGGAATAAAATTAAATTAGGGTACACATCTGTAGTACCCTACATGCTAGGGTACATATGTGTAGTACCCTGTGCGACATAGACCCCTTCAGCACAAATGGGGGTAAATCCCAAAATCAAAACAGAATATTGATATCAACGTGGATCGTTTCTCGGAGTAGACAATCGGTTGTATTTGTGTCCATGGTCCGGAATTGCTCGTGCCTAAACTGATGTTTACACGTGAGCACTGCTTGCAATACAATGGTGTCACACAAACTGATGAACTATAGGGGAAAATGATAAATGTTCGTCGTTCTGGAGAATGTTGGCATACATCTTTGTTTATACGTAACAAGATGCCAGTCCCAGTAGACGAAACCCCAGCCATCACATAGGCACTTTTTGGGATAAACGAAAACCCAATGTGATAATGATTGCTATCCAGTTGGACTTCGGATCTCTATTATATAAGAAGATCGGACGGCGGCCATCTTGTTTATTTTCAATCAACGAAAGTGATGTCATTCACCTTTGACCGGCTCGCTAATTGTAATTTACTAATCCGCATGTAGGCTGGGAACCATTATTTTCAACCAACGGAAGTAGGGACTGGTTTCGTGATTGGTTTAGTGACACCTCGGCCATAAGACAAGTCGGCCCTACAACACCTCGGCCCATAAACACCACGGTTCCTGGCCTTCGCGCACGTTACAATTAGCGAGCCGGGCAAAAGGTAACTCACAAAACCAGTCAAAGGTAAATGACATCACTTCCGTTGATTGAAAAAAAAAATAATATATCACATTGGGTTTTCGTTCATCCCATAATTTAGTGCCTTTGAGCCATTGTGCCAATTGGCAATTTCTGTTGTTGTCGATTGTGGGCTTATATTCGGATAACCTCTGCAGTTACCCCAATGCTTGTCCTGGCGCTTAGTTTTCGCCGCACCTAGAGTCGTAAGACGGTCGCGAGTGTAAACAAAGATGGGTTGTTTAATATATTGGGTATTAAAATGTAATTTACCAACAAAGTGGCATGAAACATAGAATGGGTGTGAGACAAAGGTAACAATTAAGGAGAGGGATAAAAATTAACACTTTTTTTCTTCTGAAATGTGGGGAAAAAAATAGGGTCGGCACATTTTGTTAATAAAATAGCAGGTAGGGTCGGGTGCCCCGAAACAAACAATTTTTTTTGATAGACCTAATTATGCATACTTTTAATCATCAAATATATGCAGTCGTTAGTTCTATATTAAATAATACATTTCGGGAAAAATAAATGATCACTCCCTCAAAGTATATTTTGCTTTAAAAGTATACTTTGCAATTGTGATGAAATCGGCTACAGGTATTGAACTCATACGAATATTGGGGTCACAACAAATTTAAAAATCAAAGTACTAAAAGTACTGCCACCAGAGACTGAAATATGGAACAGACATAATACATTCTAGCATGTACACTTGACAGCACGGCATAGCATAGCATATACTCCTGATAATGATCTAATGACCATGTTGCTTGTTAGAAGCATGACGGGTGTTTCATTCATGGATGGGCGAAGAGTGGAGATCCTGACCCCTGCGAAACTCTGTTCTAGAAGTCTGGACAGTTCTAGTACTGTTTTAGAACGTGAAAGAACTGTTCTGGAACTGTCCCATAGAGCAGTTCTGGAACAAATGTTCTGGAACAGTTCTAGAACTACTCTCTTGCACAAATCAAGAACATTTAAAGAACACTCTTTGGTTCAGAAAATGTTCTTGTAATGTTCCAGAACATTTGTAGAACAGTTCATGGATTCTTCAAGTTCTTGGAGTGTTCTATAAATGTTCTAGAACATAATTCCAGAACAGTTTTAGAACAGTTCAGGGACTTATCAAGTTGTAAAGAGTTCTACAAATGTTCTGCAACAGAATTCCAGAACATTTTTAGAACAATTCATGGACTCGTCAAGTTCTTGGAGTGTTCTATAAATGTTCTAGAACATAATTCCAGAACAGTTTTAGAACAGTTCAGGGACTTATCAAGTTCTAAAGAGTTCTACAAATGTTCTGCAACAGAATTCCAGAACATTTTTAGAACAATTCATGGACTCGTCAAGTTCTTGGAGTGTTCTATAAAGTTCTAGAACATAATTCCAGAACAGTTTTAGAACAGTTCAGGGACTTATCAAGTTCTAAAGAGTTCTACAAATGTTTCTGCAACAGAATTCCAGAACATTTTTAGAACAATTCATGGACTCGTCAAGTTCTTGGAGTGTTCTATAAATGTTCTAGAACATAATTCCAGAACAGTTTTTAGAACAGTTCAGGGACTTATCAAGTTCTAAAGAGTTCTACAAATGTTCTGCAACAGAATTCCAGAACATTTTAGAACAGTTTAGGGACTCGTATAGTTCTTAGAGTGTTCTACAAATGTTCTACAACAGAATTCCGAACAGTTCAGGGACTTATCAAGTTCTTAATGTTCTACAAATTGTTCTGCAACAGAATTCCAGAACAGTTCTGGGACTTATCAAGTTCTTAAGTGTTCTACAAAATGTTCTGCAACAGAATTACAGAACATTTTTAGAACAGTTTAGGGACTCGTATAGTTCTTAGAGTGTTCTATAAATGTTCTACAACAGAATTCCAGAACAGTTCTGGGACTTATCAAGTTCTTAAGTGTTCTACAAATGTTCTGCAACAGAATTCCAGAACAGTTCTGGGACTTATCAAGTTCTTAAGTGTTCTACAAATGTTCTGCAACAGAATTCCAGAACAGTTTTAGAATAGTTCAGGGACTTGTCAAGTTCTTAAGTGTTCTACAAATGTTCTGCAACCGAATTCCAGAACATTTTTAGAACAGTTTAGGAACTCATCAAGTTCTTATTAAGTGTTCTACAACAGAATTCCAGAACAGTTTTAGAACAGAATTCAAGAAGAGCTTTAGAACCTTTCAACACGAACGAATGGAATAAAACCCTGTTCGCGATGTATTGGTCTGGTAGCTGTGTTCAGCGATTTGTAAGGATCGTCCCACTTTGTAGTGTTTGTTTACACAAGAAAATGATAGAATGATTACATTCGGTATTCTTGTAATTTATGATTTAAAAGGAAATAATAATTATGGCAATAGTATTTTTGAATACACAAATAATTAGTGCAATGACGTTTGACGTATGTATGTATGTCGTATATCCCGCCTGTAAGAGGCGCACCCCCTCACAGCCACTGACAAGGCAGGAAGGGTAGTGGTCACGACACACCCCGTATACTTATACCGTATACTTGATCGAACTACCAAAAAACTAAAAAGTCCCACAACAGAACTAGATGGGGTTTACTATATACACATCGACCAGCATACTGGCACAAGGTGAGCGGGGAGGTCGCGGACTGTTTTTCATGTGGAGGAAAACCGGAGTACCCGGAGAAAAACCACAGCAAGCTTGCACGGAACAGACAAACCCGTACAGACATACCTCTTTTCAGAAGCATTGGTCTGCTGCATCATGCAAAGCAATCATCTACAGACAAGCTGGCGGGTACATCTGAATTCGTATTTCCAGGGATTTAAAATAAATATAGTATACATCTCTGGTATTTCGGATAAATCTGAAGAAATTTTCATTTTTTTTTCTAATTATGTGACGTCCAGAAAAGATTGTTTGTATAAAGAAACATTACAAGTCAGAAAATCTGTGTTTTATTAAGTTAAAGTGACTTTATATAGTATTAGTTTCATCTTGTTTTCAGTTCGCCAGAATCTCATTTGCGCTCATCTCATTTTCGACACGGCAGGCACATCTGGCTTTAGTGACACCTCGGCCCTAAGACTAGTCGGCCCTTGAACTTCTCGGCCCTATGACACATCGGCCCTCGACACATCGGCCCTAGGACAGGTCGGCCCCATAATATAGTATAGGTCTATTTTAATGATGTGTCCGTGCTAATTGGAAGGGAGCAGGTGAACTCGTCCGGATTTTAGTCAACTCGTCCGATGTCCAACTCGTCAGATGACCAACTCGTCCGATGTTTATTTTGAGCAGACCTGTAGATACAAAATGTTTTGCAAATGGAATATTTCCATGCTGTTAATGGACTAACAATACCTTTAAATGTGATATTTGGCCGAAATATCGAACGAGTTGTCTAAACATATTTGTTTTGATCAGATGTTGGATAAATTAATAAGATAAAGGACTAGCGATTTAAATTTAACTTTTTTTTATCAGAATGCATGAATGTTGAGGTGAATGTTGATCGTAGGCACACTGTAATAATAGGTATACATTGTACATCCCATTAGTCTCCATTCAAACACCATCTGGCGACGACGCACCTGGAACTGACTGTGTATATTTGCAAATGAAGATGTTAGCACAGCAGGTGTGACATTTTTACAACCCAGCAGATACGATTCAATGACTGATTGTCCACAATTATCGCCGCCGCGCCACAGGAGGTGTCATACTGGATGTGATAACATGGTCCACTAAACATCACCATACAACCAGAATACAACAGCTTTCTTCGAGAAATAAGAGGTGACATTAAAAACATTAGTTTCTCATACTAATGTGGCTGCCTCTACTATCGTGGAGAAATAAGGCTGATAGTGTTTTTGAGACATAATACAGACATGATGAATATATATATAAGATATTCGCGTGTTTTCGTGGAGAAATGTCTCACAAGAAAACAAGATTTACATACTAATTCCGTGGAGAAACATGACAAGTATGAAATAAATATTAAATTTATTATGAAGGCAGGACAGACAGATCAATGTGCATGTAGCCATCACAACATATTCTGAGGATGTAATGTGACCGGTCGGTTGACAAAGGGTTCCGTACGCCATATGCGATCAGTGTAGTCCCAGATCAGTAGGCTATAATGTATGTTGTATAAGACTAAATCTTTGTTAAGTATTATAATAAAACACAACAACAAGTATGCAAATGAATGGTTACTCATAATAATATTTTGTCGAATTATATTTGTTTTAGACATTTCAAACATAATATATTATAAAGTAGGGCCTAAGTGTCGAACCCATTTACGGCCGACCTGTCATAGGGCCGAGGTGTCTAGGGCCGAGGTGTCGAAGGCCGACGTGTCATAGGGCCGAGGTGTCGTGTTACCCACATCTGAATTCGTATTTCCGACAAAACTGAAAAAATTACTGATTGTTTGTAATTATGTGAAGTCAAGAAAAGCATATTTATATAAAAACAATATAATAGAAGAAAATCCGTGTTTTATTAAGTTAAAGTGTCTTTATATGGCATTTTCATCTCATTTTCGCTTCTTTTCGCTCAGTCCGTTCAGAATCTCATTTGCGCTAATAAGGCAAACCCGGAGCCGATGCATGGATGGACCGCGTTACGTCATTGGTCGGCAACCGCCAGAATCCGTATCAAGCGATGTGATTGGTGCGCGCCAATACAATTTCGGCGCTCAATTATTGTCAGCAATGGAAGCCATGATGGAAGTCACACGTTACGCTATCGTGCAATGGGAAGACAAATTAACGAGTGTAATCAGTTTACATAACATAAAATTACCAAGGAAATCGGTAACGGAGTACATTGATGGCGAATATGGAACTGCCCTATACGGAAAGAAGCAGTACAGACTAGTATTTCGGAAATTAACGGTAAGTTTGATGGTGTTTTTTGAAGGATTACAGTCAAAACGGCCCCAAGTCAAAACGGCCCCAGTCCAAAACGGCCATGTTTTTAATGTTTAATGCTTATAACAATGGAGGCAATTCATGAGATAATCAACCTTATCCTATGTGGAATTTTCGCCGTAAATAATTCCGAAAATCAGCCATAATTTCGATAACTGACGTCGAATGTTGGTGAAAATGTTCACCAATATTCGACGTCCTTTACGGAGAATTCCTCCGATGATCGAACTGATTTACGTCGAAATTTCGAACCATGGGATAATGTCTATTGTCCGCGGGAATCCAGCTTTAAGCCATTTAGTTCGCAAAAAAATAAACAAAATGCTAAACAAACATTAAACTGGATACTTATTTGTTTAATCCACCATTTTTCTATAATTATGTAGTACCAACATTCAATAATTCCCCCTCGTTTCATCACAAAGTCAATGCGTCTCCAAACACAGTCACTAATGCATCAGTCAATGTAAGTCCCCGCACCCCCCCAGGGGGAGGGGGGGGGGGGGGGGGGGGGGCTTTCACGTTCCATGTGCCCCGCACTGTGGGGCTATTACCGATAAAAAATGACCCGGGGCACTGCTTGGCAAAATTGACAAAAATATAAGCCCCGCAATTCCCCCGGAGGGGGGGTGCGGGGACTTACATTGACTGATGCATAACACTCTGCTCAGCCATCTTCTTTGGTCCTATGATCCAACCCCACTGACGGTTTGGATGACGTCATCGCTTAATTGATGTAAATATGTCTCAGATCAATATTTTCCAAAATGTTGAACTATTTTAAACTTTAACAACTAACAAAATAACAGTCTGGATTCACGGACATAGAAAATGCTCATTATCTAATTCAGCATTTCGAGCGGCATTCTTGTTTTTGTTACTTACATGTTTGTAAAATCTTTGAATCCGATTCATATCAATATTTGCAGAAGACAGACATAACCTGGTCAAGAAAGACAAAGGTGGACAGTTTCCACTACAGTTCACATTTGAGGAGCCAGCTGCAGAAGGGACAACATTAGGTATACGCATTTCACTCGCAACTCCGTGCGTAAAGCATGATTTTTATGCCCCCATGACGATATGTCAGGGGGCATTATGTTTTGCACCTGTCTGTCCGTCTGTCTGTCTGTCCGTCACACTTCATGTTCACCTTGTGCGTTTAAGGTCCGTTTCTCAGCCACTGTCGCACCTACACCCACCTGTGACCAAACTTGCACAACATCATCGCCTAGTAGTGTGCATCAGAAGCGACATATATTATGTGACCTTGATTTGACCTTGACCTACTTTTCCATGCGATGTACTTAGTCGTTTTCAATGTTCACCTTGTGCGTTTAAGTCCGTTTCTCAGCCACCGTAGCACCTGCAGCCACCAAACTTGCACAGTGTAATCATCTAGTGGTGTACATCATAAACCAACATATATCATGTGACTTTCATTTGAATTAGAATCAGGTTATACCCCTTATAAGTGTAAGAAGACTTGAGCTAGTCCTATTACCTTAGGGGATGGGTCTTAGTGACGCTGGTGTGTTTAGGACCTGGCACCAGGTCAGGTTATTCTATTTTCAGGGCTGAATATAGTATCTAGAATGTTAATATTGAGCACAATACAGGTAACATGCGGGAATCGACCCCGTTGACCCCGGCCTTATATGACCTTAGCTGTTGGTAGGCCGTTAAACCCTATTCAATCAATCGATCAATCTACGTCCTCTTTGACGCTAATCTTTAAAACTGTGTTTTCCGGTTATTCCTGACCCTGTCTGTGATATCCATAAAAAACGTTTTCCCATAGGTTTTTAGATACTCTACAAGATAAAACTGCAGATAAAACCTATTGAATATGGGCTTTGCCCATCCAAGGTCACTGTTGCTAAAAATAGATTGTTGTGCAACATTTTTGTTTCCCCACGATAACTATATTTACCTGATCTTCATGAAACTTCACCTGTGCATTGATGTTAATGAGGGCATGGCACCTATTGAATATGGGATTTGCCCTTCCAAAAAGCCCAATCCAAGGTCACTTGTTAAAAATATATTGTTGTGCAACATTTTTGTTTCCGCACGATAACATCAGTTATATTCACCTGATCTTCAAGAAACTTCACATGTGGCATTGTGCATTGATATTAATGAGGGCATGCCGCCTATTGAATATGGGCTTTGCCCATCCAAGGACAAGGTCACTGTTGCTAAAAATAGATTGTTGAGTTCACCGATGGTCAGCATTCTCTTTTTTTAACCAACAATCTGCGCCAAAAGCCACTAGCCAGAAGCTCCAGACTAGTAAAATTTTTGTCTGGCTAGTAATATTTGCAAGCAGAGACTAGTCCGACTGGCTTAGTAGCCAAAAAAAAGCTTTGGCGCAGACTGAACCAACTGGAGAATTATGATTGTTATCATAAACAAAAGCTTAAATTGATCAACATTGTGTATGTTACACATTTTAGTATTACATTTACAAATCTAGTAAATGTGTAATAAAATTGACAAATTTCATTTATATCTATTTCTCAGCAAAAGGAAACTGGATCAGCTGGAGAAGGACATGAAGGAGTTAAAGGGGAGTTTGAAGGCTGTGAAAAGGAGAGTTAAGGAATTGGAGGAACATAGTGGTACACGGTCACCAGATCTGTCGCTGTCGGCTGCATCAGAGGAAACCAACAGTTTCGATGGTTTGATGAGGACAGTATCACATCTCTCTGGTACGAGCGATAAAGAAATAAACGCAGTAATAAGGGACCTATCCATGAAATTGTTTTCCAATGAAGATCTCAGAAACTGTACAAGAACTGGGAAGAAAACGAACAAAACGGGGGATGCCCCTAAGCCAGCTTTAGACAAAATGAAACTGACTTTATTGGAGCGGGTAGTTCGCACGAAGAGTCCTTCAGTCACAAATGAACTCTTCAAGAAAAAGTTGGACAATATCTTAAAGATGGAGAGGAGGGCCTCCTGGAGAAGCAGCAAGACTTAGTGTAGTTAACTACTTTTCCATGTGATTTACTTAGTTGTTTTCAATGTTCACCTTGTTATGCACCCCGAAATTGTTATTCCATTAAATTGCAATAAATTTTGCAGATATGCCAATATTTGTTATTTGAAAAAGGGGAGATAATTTGGTAGAGAAAGTACCTATAACGGTAATGACAACACATGTATGCAATGTGCATACCAGTTGATGATGAATAATCATACTACACAATATTAGGACATACCGGCGCAAAATTTTAATCTTCTCTATTTATTTTAAACAAAATCAAATATATTTTGAACATGTGTCTGAGAACTGTTCTAGAACAAATCTTGAACATGTGTCCGAGAACTGTTCTAGAAACAATTCCTGTTGTCGTTCCAGAGCATTTCAAGAACACTTCATTTACTATTTTCTTTTAGGCCATGTTTTGATACAGTTCTGGAACCGTTCTTGAACAGTTCAAGAAATGTTCTGCATCGTTAAATGAGACAAATTTATGGGACAAATGTTCGAGAACAGTTCTTGAACATGTGTCTCAGAACTGTTCTAGCACAGTTCTTGAACATGTGTCTCAGAACTGTTCTAGAACAATTCCTGTTGTCACTTTTTTCTAGGACATGTTCTGGAACCGTTCTTAACCTTTTGTTATAGAACTGTTCTCGAACTGTTCAAGAAATGTTCTGCATCGTTAAATGAGACAATTTTATGGGACAAATGTTCTAGAACAGTTCTTGAACATATCTGGAACATGTGTCTGAGAACTGTTCTAGAACAATTCCTGTTGTCAGTTCCAGAGCATTTAAAGAACAGTTCTATTACTATTTTCTAGGATATGTTCTTGAACAGTTCTGGTACCATTCTTGAACAGTTCAAGAAATGTTCTGCATCGTTAAATGAGACAAATTTATTGGACACATGTTCTAGAACAGTTCTTGAACATGTGTCTGAGAACTGTTCTAGAACAATTATTGAACATGTGTCTGAGAACTGTTCTAGAACAATTCCTGTTGTCAGTTCCAGAGCATTTAAAGAACAGTTCTATTACTATTTTCTAGGATATGTTCTTGAACAGTTCTGGTCTGGTACCATTCTTGAACAGTTCAAGAAATGTTCTGCATCGTTAAATGAGACAAATTTATTGGACACATGTTCTAGAACAGTTCTTGAACATGTGTCTGAGAACTGTTCTAGAACAATTATTGAACATGTGTCAGAACTGTTCTAGAACAATTCCTGTGATCAGTTCCAGAGCAGTTCTATTACTGTTCTTGAATAAATGTTCTACAAATAGTTCTAGAACTATTCTAGAACACCCGTCTAGAACTATTCTAGAACACCTGTTCCATTACTAACATTTGTCTCATTTAACGATGCAGAACTGATCAAGGGTTGTTCTAGAGCGGTTCTTGGACACTTGTTCTGGAACAGTGTTAGAATAATTCTAGAACTGTTCCATAACATTTCGCAGGGGGATCAGGCTGATCTGGATCTACAATGGTCGCAAAACCTGTAAGCAACATTTTCCAGTCACAGCCATATTTGTGTTTCTAGTATCAGATTAAATATGCTGCACTATAGAGACCAGTCCTAATGCAGGTTGGTTGATATTCCATGTCGAATTGATATAATATACAAGCCCTTGGTTCAGCGAATCCTATGACAAAACATTACGCGCCATTATTGCTTTCCCTTTTATTCCCAATTTGTCTGGAGATAGACATTTCTTGAAGCCAAAAGCAATTACGGTCCTCTACGTTGAAAAGCTGTCTCGATCAACGGCAGGCAATGTCGATGAATATCTCGGGGAAATATCAGCTTTGCTTAACGACATCCCTGGATTCTGTCTCCAGTAATGAATATATACGTAATTATGCAAGCAGATAAAACATATGAGAGGTCTTTATAGCCTCCGATGAAAACATTTACGATCCACGTCCATCCAGACATTGATTTTACAGAGGGAGCATGGCAAACAAGGATTACAGGGTCAAGAGCGATCCATACAATATATTTATGAAGTCAACTAATAGATACACCGTGATCATGATTATAGCATGTGCAGATAATAGTCTCCATATATAGTCGGACTATATAATATGAGGCCCGTTGTTGCAAAAAATGAGTTTGTACCAAGTGAAGTCCAAGATCAGCCTGCGTAATCGCGCCTCCTGATCAGGGCCTACACTGTTTGCTACTGTTGGAAAAACAGTCATATGTCTCTAACAATCAGTTTACATCCATATCAGGCAGCACTAGCGTTCTAGCTGATCAAGAGCAACATGTACTGTAATTTTCATCATTTTCATCAGTAGAACATCGCAGACAGACTCTAAGTAACCAAACCGTGCAAGTTTCTGAGAGAAAAAGGGCATAACTCAATTGAACACTGGATAGAACAGCCTTATTGGGACAGAAGAAGGGTTTTGTGTGTTTGCATTCTGATACAGATCTTAAGTTTTTGTCTGAGGCATCATGAATGTTTTCCCAACTCAGTAGAGCCAGATCGGTCTGTGCATTTGTCCAGTCTGATCAGGGTCTACACTATTCGCAATGCCAATCTCAATATGCCTTGCATTTGTTGTGGTTAGACACTTACACCAGGATCAAGATAACACAAAGTTTGTATTATAGTTACATGTATAAACCACAAATCCCTGTTTTACAATACATTGACCCACTGGAGTCTGAGGATATCATATGTTTTGGTTCACAAAGTCTGATAATTTCTCAATAAAAGTATATGTTGTTACCATTCATTTGAACCGTCTCAACGAGACGGTTCAAATGAGTGGTGACAACATATACATTCAAGAAAAAATGAGGAAAATAGAATATTTTTTCTCAAAAGTTTTAGATGCTGTAACTGTATCTTGCCTGTGAAGGGTTAACAGAGACATTAATTACTGATTTCACAGAATATTACCAGGCTCCGATTCCTGGAACCAGTAATCCATGTGAATTAAGGACAGTGACCATAAATCAATTGTGACAAGTTGATATTCATGTTTTCCTTCATAGGATATCAGCAGTCAAATTGACACAGCAGTATAAATTCAATAGCCGTGATGAATTGTGTGAGGCGGCTATGACAGTATGTGGGATAAATCAAATTTAGGTGACGCAGTATTCATCTGGACAAACATCAGTGGCGTCACTACGATACAAACTTTTTATCCCACTACAATGTATATGTAACTTATCATCAAAAACATGCTTTGTCAGCATTGTAGAACAATTTACAACATGATTTGACAGCACTTCAATGGAAATGATTCTGAAGTGCTGTCAAACCATGCTTTTATTGAGAAATAAGGCAAGATATAAAAGCAACAGCAGACGACAATTGTTGTGAGTAGCGGTCTAAGGGTTAACTTCTGATTTTCTGAGGAAAATAACTACAATATATGTGAAAATTAAACCGTGAAGGATGCTCCCGCACCCCTTTGCAAACTTGATCAACAATTCGCACCCTGTAGGCAAGAACCTGGCTAAACCACTGATATATGTATTATACAATGCAATACAAAGCCTAAGAAATGTGTCCTATTATATTATCTGTACACATATATGAAGTGCCATGAATATATTTCAAAAGTACAAACAATTATCTTTGCTTGCAAGGAACAAGCTTTCACCCTGATCTATTCATGCTAAGAAATATGTCAATAAAAGACAGGACACCCAGAAAACCAATGTGGGCTTTAAATAAGTTTTGATAGGGTTCAGGGGCCCGTTTAACTAAACTTTGTACAACTAAAATGTTTGTAAGTGCAAATTTAGGATCGTCTGGAAATTTCTGCATATGCAGCCTATGCTCAATAAATGTAAATCCAATAATTGTTTACAAGAAAACATTGTTAATGTGACATTTACAGACTATCATAATTTTGCACTTACGAACATTTTAGTCGTAAGAAGTTTAGTGAAACGGCCCCCAGGTGTCATTTCTCTCTGATGTTAACCCTTTCAACACTACAGAGTGAGTACAGACCTCTATAGCGGTGTCTGCAAACAGTGTAGATCCAGATGAGCCGACTCGTGACGAGCCGTCTCATCAGGATCTGCACTTTTTGCAAGTAATTTTCATATTTAAAAAAAAAAAAAAAAATTCAAAATCCATTCCAGTATTTAGGGGTGAAAGGGTTAATGAAAGTTGCCGGCACACTGGCACTGTGTTGAACTGCTCATAAATTTGTCTGAATTACAGTGGAATATCTCAACACCAAACACCAGACACCCCAGGGACCTCCCAGGATGTCAGGTTTCCAGCAGTTCCAATGTACTATTACCGTATTAATAGAGCACTGTACTGTAAGCTGTATGGCTGGTATGCTAAGACACCCACAAGATGGCGGACGGTAAAAAATGTGAAAGGTAAGTGCTTTAATTTATACTGTTTTCCCCTCTCGAACTAAACGTGGTAATCCTGTGTATAAATGCTCTTGTCAGGGTCCATCTCTCGCTAATTTAAGCAGAAACGACCAAAAAACGTGCGAGAGAACGGTCTTTACCGAGCTCGCATACGGTCATTTCTGCATGAATTTTGAATCTGTCACTTGATATTACATCACTGAATGATGCTCTTTCCGAATATGTGCCCCTCGTTTCCACACTCTAATTGCAAATATGTAAAAAATGACTTAGAAAAAAATCACCACTGGACATGGCAAATACATATTTTGGCATCTGGACCGTACAGAATCCGTGTGAAACTGTCGATGTCTTCACCGTCCAGATATATTTTTGTTTGCTCAACTTGCTTCCAGAGTCTTACCCTTCCAGTGGTGATTCTGCATGGTGACAGATTCAAAATTCATGCAGAAATTACCGTATTCGAGCTCGGTAAAGACCGTTCTCTCGTTTCATTTTCAAAATGTTCACGTTTTTTGGACGTTCCTGCTTATATTAGCGAGAGATGGACCCTGACAAGAGCAACCGAGGGTTAAGACAACATTTATACACAGGATTACCACGTTTAGTTTGTGATTTTTGCTAGTTTTAAAGGTGAAAACAGTAAAAATTGAAGCACTTTCCTTTCACGTTTTTTTAATGTCCGCCATCTTGTGGGTGTCTTATCATATCGGCCCGTACAGCTTACAGTACAGTGTAGAGGTCTACATGTATTTGGAATATATGGTTAACCCTTAGAATGCGGGGGAAAAAAAACATTGTCATCTGCTGTTATACTATATTTTGTCTTATTTTTATTATTAAAACATGATTAGTGCTGCCAATCTATGTTTTGTTGATAAAAATGGAAAATAAAAAATAAGCAGCAGACGTCAAAATTTAATTCAGCAATGTAGGAGTTAATCTTATTCTTAGCAGTTGATGCAGGATTACAGCTAGGCAGTGGGGGATTTTTACTGTCACCAAAGTTTACAGAGTCTAATTATGTGATCAAAATGTAAATTGCCGTCCTGCCCTGGTAATTTATTGGTCACCGGCTATTGACAGGATATTGCATGTCAGTTAATCCCAGCACCATGCATCATGTACACAGTCATTAGTGGGAAAAGAACTTTGATAAATGTATGCGAAATCCATTGGATTGGTGTAGACGATAGTGAGAGGACTCAAATAATTATGGGTTTCAAGTCCTCCGAGATACTTTTCTTCATTTTATCCGAGTCCTCAGACAGAATTCCATTCATTCCGTACGTACTTTACCGATATACCGAGGACTCCGAACAATGGAGAGAACAATGAAGTCCTCGCACTATCGGTGTTGTGGGGCTGTGTGTGCATGTGTGTGTGTGTGTGTGCGTGTGTGTGTGTGTGTGTGTGTGCATGTGCGTGTGTGTTAATCCTTTACCCACAACTTGATTGGGAGTTGTGGGTAAAGGATTAACCACATTAAATCAAGAAGATATTTTGAATCAGACCAAGTTTAAACAACGTTTGATTCCGTCTGATTAAAATTTCTCTGCAGAATGTTTAGACTGACTACCGGTACATAATTAATTCTGCTAAATGTGGTATTGGTAGACTTGTAGTGTTAATGGCTGGAACATGGTCATCATTGAAAGGAAGCAACCGCAGTTGTATTGATGAAAAATAAGATTTACCTGAGACCTCATGGGTGCCGCCATTAATCCAGTGTAAACAATAGACCACGTGATCCTATACCCCAGTGGCAGTGCTTGTAAGCAGTGTAGATTCAGATGAGCCGTCTCATCAGGATCTGCACATATTGCAAGTAATTTTTTAATGTTTTTTAAGAAAAAAAATCAACTCGTTTTATAAAATGCACTACTGTCTGTTCCACATTTTGCTGCCGACAAATTGTTGGCTATTAAACACATTAAATCTAAAACATATTAAAATTGCGGAAAAAATATTTTCCTATGGGAATTTAACAGGGGGGCTAAATATAGATTTTTTAAAATAATTTGGGAATTTGTGGACCGATTTTCAAAATATAATTTTTGTTTTATTAGTTACATCATTTCCTAGCGTGGTTTCAGAGTCAATTTCCTGCAGCTGCTTCTGCTTCTTTTGCCCCATGTCCCATAAGAAAATAGTTTTTCCGCAATAAAATCAATATTTGACGGAATTTCATCAAATAAAAAAAGGGGGAGGGGGACTTTTTTTTGTTATTGATGAAAAAGTACTTACATTATAAATACCTTTTAGATTTAATTTGTTTAATAGCCAAAAGTTCGTCGGAAGCAAAACGTGGAACAGACAGTAGTCTGAAATCACTTTGTGACAATTGGATTTGTTGAAAAATTAACATATCACAGTCCATAATATTAATTTATTCAAACAGTTCATGTACATTTACAAGAGAAATGGTATACATCGATCTGTAGCCGATTTCATCAAACTTGCAAAGTATACTTATCTAGCAAAGTATACTTTGAGGGAGAAATTTTCAATTTTATGATAAATTTATTAATTTTTATTATACTGAATTTATTACATTATCACAGCCATTTTGGCTGTGATAATGTAATAAATTCACTATAATAATTCTGCATATTTTTAATCATCAAATATATGCAGTTGTTAGTTTTATATGAAATAATGCATTTCAGGAAAAATAAATGATTACTCCCTCAAAGTATACTTTGCTAGAAAAGTATACTTTGCAATGTTGGTGAAATAGGCTACTGAAAACAAGCTTATGTAGCTTATATAAATTTATTTTGTTTATAATGAACCATTACATAGACATCATCATGGCATCCTTAGTGACCAATGAAATATCTTTGTAGGTTAACCCTTAAACCGCTATCTTATTTTTTTTGTCGTCTGCTGTTTATTTTCTATTTTCCATTATTATCATCAAAAACATGCTTTGACAGCACTTTAGAATAATTTACAACATGCTTTGACAGCACTTTAGAATCATTTCCATTGGAAATGATTCTGAAGTGCTGTCAAACCATGTTTTTATTGAGAAATAAGGCAAGATATAAAAGCAACAGCAGACGACAATTGTTGTGAGTAGCGGTCTAAGGGTTAACCACGATACAATGAATTTGTGTCAATGCCCGACACAGCAATGATGGATCGTAGCTAGTTATTTCCCTTTGCAAATCTATTTATAGATATCCGGTTCGAAGCTGTATTTCAGTGTTTATTTCTTACTGAATAACAAAAATTGAGATTTGCAAATAGAGCAGACCCAGATCAGACTGCACATCTGTGCAGTCAGATCTGAGTCTACATTGATTGCAATAACATTAACAAGTGTGAAAATATGAACCTGGCAAATAATGCAGTCCCTGATCAGATTGCGAAGATATGTAGGATGATCTGGATCAACACTAATCAAAGTCACTATAATTGCTCCTTGTCATAACAAATCATGTTAGTCATTCACCCTTTTTACAAGCAAATATAAGGCCCTAAACTACACAATTTGGACTGGATTTCTATAAATAACTTCAACGGGAGATAAGTACATGTAGCTATGATACCTCATTAGTCAGTGGGTATTTGGTCAATGCACATAGAGTTACTTGATGAACCGTAGGTCAGACTACTGTGTGCCTGGTGCACTGGTAGCTATGATACCTCATTGGTCAGTGGGTATTTGGTCAATGCACATAGAGTTACTTGATGAACCGTAGGTCAGACTACTGTGTGCCTGGTGCACTGGTCGCTATGCTACCTCATTGGTCAGTGGGTTTTATTTGGTCAATGCACATAGAGGTTACTTGTTGATGAACCGTTAGGTCAGACTACTGTGTGCCTGGTGCACTGGTAGCTATGATACCTCATTGGTCAGTGGGTATTTGGTCAATGCACATAGAGTTACTTGATGAACCGTAGGTCAGACTACTGTGTGCCTGGTGCACTGGTAGCTATGATACCTCATTGGTCAGTGGGTATTTGGTCAATGCACATAGAGTTACTTGATGAACCGTAGGTCAGACTACTGTGTGCCTGGTGCACTGGTAGATATTCCCCATTGTATCTACGCGAGATTCCTAATTAATTTAGCAAATAAAGTGTTTTTGTTCAGGCGTATGCTTATCAATCAATATTGCTACTGTTTCCTTTATCTATAGGCTTCATGCCAGCCCTGTCTTAATGACCTGTGCAGGAGCAAATAACGTTTCTAAGAAAACAGATACATATAAAAGCAAATTAACTACTCCAAAGAAATTCAATAAAATAATTATTTCAAACATTTTTTGTAACTTAACCCTTAGAATGAGGGAACCGAAAATGGTCGTCTGATGATAATTCATATTTTGTCTTTTCTCTCAGTTAATACCTGGTGTGGCAGCATTTTAGAATCATAGGAAATGATTCTAAAGTGCTGCCAAACCAAGTTTTTGATGAGAAAAATGGAAAATAAAAAAATATTCAGCAGACGACACAAATTAATTCAGCATTGTAAGGGTTAATGACCTGTGCAGGAGCAAATAACGTTTCTAAGAAAACAGATAAATATAAGAGAAAATTAACTACTCCAAAGAAAATCAATGAAATAATTATTTCAAACATTTTTTGTAACTTAACATTCAATCATTACATGTAACAATCATCACCATCTAAGAATGAAAACTAACGCTAGAAAATTACATTATTTTGTTCCACAATACAAAGTTATAATGATGTGGCTTTTAATAATTCATAAAATCGTAACATGAAAATTAGCCATATGTTTGATCAATACTTCACACTGTGTAAGGTGTGAATATTTTATACTTTTCATGGACTCCCATTTGTTTCTTTAATTAGCTTTCGAGATTGGGAAGCAGACAAGACTATATTGTGAACAATTAACCCTTACAAAGCTGAATTAATTTGTGTCGTCTGCTGAATATTTGTTATTTTTCCATTTTTCTCATCAAAAACTTGGTTTGGCAGCACTTTAGAATCATTTCCAAAGGAAATGATTCTAAAATGCTGCCAAACCATGTTTTTACTGAGAGAAAAGACAAAATATGAATTATCAGCAGACGACTATTTTCGGTTCCCGCATTCTCAGGGTTAAACAACAATGTGTATGTGAAGCTATTTGGGTATGAGTCCCCGTTTTATATTGAATATCAGGCTGGTGTCTTTTGATATGTGGCTGTGACTGGAGAAATGGGGTTTATGGGAGTTGTGACCAGTGTAGCTCCTGATGAAATAGCACATTCCTGTAGCCAGGTAACGACCTATAGTGCATGCCTGAAGCATGGCGGGTGTTTCATTGATAGAATGGCGAACAGTGCAGATCCTGATCAGACTGTGCGGATGAATTGTGAAATTGAGGGAACAATTTGTCATTTCGTGGGAACGAATTGTTAATTCAAGGGAACGAATTGTAAATTGAGGGAACGATTTGTTATTTCCTGGGAACAAATTCCTGCGGGGCTCCGTGGTCAAAGAATGTTGCATTACTATGTATACTATGTTTCCTTGTATTGTTCTATGTATGTGCCAAGACAAATTTCCTCTATAAGTAATAGTTATAGTTCATATATTGAATTTTTAATAAATTAATTTTGTAGCGAGCGTTAGCGAGCGAGAAATTAATTTATTAAAAATTCAATATGTGAACTATATACCGTACTTATTGTTTACCAGCCCACTCACAAAGCCCCGCCCATAAACGTGATTTTGAATCGCTATACTAGTATGTGATTGGCGGTGTGACACGCAGTGAGCGCGTGTGTGGGCAGTAATATGCTTTGCGTCTCGTGAACTGATGACAACAAGATGTAAAATCAGTTCTAAATATAGCAGCTGAACATTTAATGATTAATTTAATAGATATTGCGAAAGTGTCGCAATATGCAATTAATTGAGACAAAATGCTGTTCTTTCATTGGTCGAAAAACTAGGGTAAACAATAAAGAAGATTGCAGGTGGTGAATATCTTTATCATATCATAAACTATAAATAGTTGTGAACGGTAACTCTTGCAAGTACTCCCGTATGGAAGAGTTATCTTCGCAACTAAAACTATAAACTGCAGAGGACAACAGTGAAAATTGATTTTCACCATTACATGTAAATAATCTACACAATAACAGAAAGACGTGTTCAAAGATTAATACATCGTGATAAACTGTAGATAATTTATTTCACATTTAGTATTTGCTCATGATCAGTAAGTAAATATCCTTTGTTGATATCAACGTGACTCAGTGGGAAAAGACAGATAATTTGTTCAATTGGGAGATATTAAACATGTTTACAATATTTATGGGTATTTACTGTTCTCATGCTTGGAATCGGGATGGTTGACTTGAATCTTGGCCCATCATACTGCCTGATTTCTGGTAGGAATTTGCAGAATGTACTTAGAAAAGGTGGGAACCGAAAATTGTCGTCTGCTGTTGTGTCATATTTTCTCTTTTTTTCTCAAGAAAAACACGGTTTTACAGCACTTTAGAATCATTTCCAATGGCAATGATTCTAAAGAGCTGCCAAACTAGATTTTTATTGAGAAAACTGGAAATTAAAAAATAAACAGCAGACAACAAATTTTAATTCCGCATTGTAAGGGTTAAGCATGGGCACCATTGGTCAACAAAATTGAAGCCGAGATCTGTTGGGTGAAGTTTTCAATTTAGTTAGTTGTAAACCACAATCATGAGTTAGTCACAATATATAGATTTTCAGGGGCGGATCCAGGATTTCCAGTTAGGGAGGCCCCTTATTTAATCATAAAGAACATATTGTGCCAACTGAGTGGGCATGTACCTTTAACCCTTACTACGCTGAATTAAATGTTGTCGTCTGCTGGAAATGTTTTATTTTCAATATTTCTCGACAAAAACCTGGTTTTGACAGCACAAGAGAAACGTCTCCAGTGGAGACGATTCGATTCTCATGTGCTGTCAAAACCAGTTTTTTGTTAAGAATTAAAGCAAAAATGAAAAACAGCAGACGGCAATTTCCGTCAACAGAGCTAAGGAAGGGTTAATGTAGATACAATGACTTTACTGTGGTGAACATGAATTGCATTGCATGTGCATACATACTCCTTATCCACCAGTGAAATGGCCTACTAAATACAGATTAAATCTGATATTAAGACAATTTCATTTCTGGACAGAGTACAGTAGGCTTAACCCTTAGAAGGCGGGAACCGAAAATTGTCGTCTGCTGTTATTTTATGTTTTGTCTTCTTTCTCAATAAAACATGGTTTGACAGCAATTTAGAATCATTTCCAATGATTCTAAAGTGCTGTCAAAGCATGTTTTTGATGTGAAAAATGGAAAATAAAAAATAAACAGCAGACAACAAATTTTAATTCAGCACTCACAGTAAGGCTTCAACACAGGCATATACACTCACTCTCCTGCAGACTCACCAGGTACTAGCCTACATTATTGCCTACAATATATGGTGTACGAACGGAGTCAAAACTAAACTTACAGGTGCAGCTATCAAAATATATTAAATATACAGGTGCAGCAGTACAAAAATACAGCTGCACCTGTAAAAATACAGTTTAGTTTTGACCCCGTCCGTACACGATATGGTGTACGAACGGGGTCAAAACTAAACTTACAGGTGCAGCTATAAACAAGAGGGCCATGATGGCCCTAATTCGCTCACCTGACTCTATGAACACTAACTAGAGGAGAATGTGACAGTGAGTTAATGTGTTTTAAAAAAATTGTGCTATTTTTAGATGGCGGTCATCTTGGATTAAGCGATGACTCTCATTTTACCAAATATGAAAATGCTTCACCCAAGGATCTTAACTTCCTATGAAGTTTGGCCAGCATCGGCCATGTGGTTCCTGAGAAAAAGAAGTTCAAAATCTTGCTTAAATGGACCTTTTGGTGGCCATCATGGATGACATAATCATCCGATTCTGACAAATATTGCACCAGAGCAATCGCCTCATCGATACCTTCAATTTGATATATGACACGAGCATATTCGGTCAAAAATAAAATTTGACCCCAATTTGACCCCACGGGCCAAGCCCATTTTTGTCCCCGGGGTCACCATTTTCACAACTTTGAAAGAGCATTGCAAATCGATCATTCCTACCAAGTTTAGCCGAAATCCGGCCAGTGGTTCATGAGAAGAAGATTTTTTAAGAATTTATGCTATTTTTAGACAGCGGCCATCTTCGATTAGCGATGACCTCCATTTTAACAAATCTGAAAAGGCTTCACCCATGGACCATAACTTTTAAGTTTGGCTACCATGGGCCAAGCGGTTCATGTGAAGAAGAATTTTGAAATCTCTAATAAAAGAACGACTTTTTGACATTTCGGCGGCCATCTTGGATGACAAAACAATCCGATTTCGACAAAAAATGTATCAGAGTGATCGCTTCATTGATACCTTTGATTTGATATATAACATGACCATATTCGGTCAAAAATAAAATTTGACCCCAATTTGACCCCACGGGCCACGCCCATTTTTGACCCTGGAGTCACCATTTTAACAACTTTGAAAGAGCATTGTACATCGATCATTCCTACCAAGTTTCGTCGAAATCCGGCTAGGGGTTTATGAGAAGAAGATTTTTTAAGAATTTATGCTATTTTTAGACGGCGGCCATCTTGGATTAGCGATGACCTCCATTTTAAAAAATCTGAAAAGGCTTCACCCATGGACCATAACTTTTAAGTTTGGCTACCATGGGCTAAGTGGTTCATGTGAAGAAGAATTTTGAAATCTCTAATAAAAGAAGGACCTTTGGACCTTTCGGCGGCGATCTTGGATGATATAACCGTCCGATTTCGACAAAAAATGCACCAGAGTGATCGCCTCATTGATACCTTCAATTTGCTATATGACATGACCATATTCGGTCAAAAATAAAATTTGACCCCAATTTGACCCCACGGGCCACGCCCACTTTTGACCCCGGGATCACCATTTTAACAACTTTGAAAGAGCATTGAACATCGATCATTCCTACCAAGTTTTGTCGAAATCCGCTGGAGGTTCTTGAGAACAAGATTTTTTAAGAATTTGTGCTATTTTTAGACGGCGGCCATCTTGGATTACGTAATGACGTCATTTTAACAATTTTGTAATCCCACTACCTAAGGACCATGACCATGAAGTTTGGTGACAATAGACCCAATGGTTACCGAGGAGAAGACGTTTGAAAATGTTCACGGACGACGGACGGACGACGGACAGACGGACACATTGCGGTAACAATAGCTCACATGAGCTTCACTCAGGTGAGCTAAAAATATACAGGTGCCCCTGCATTTTTTACAGCTGTACCTGTAAATGTATAGCTACACCTGTAAAATGTACAGCTGTAGCTGTAAATGTATATCTGCACCTGTAAAATGTATAACTGCAGCTGTAATGTATAGCTGCAGCTGTAAAATGTATAGCTGCTCCTGTAAAATGTACAGCTGCTCCTGTAAAATGTACAGCTGCACCTGTAAATGTATAGCTGCACCTGTAAAATGTACAGCTGCAGCTGTAAATGTATAGCTGCAGCTGTAAAATGTATAACTGCAGCTGTAAATGTATAGCTGCAGCTGTAAAATGTATAGCTGCAGCTGTAAAATGTATAGCTGCAGCTGTAAAATGTATAGCTGCTCCTGTAAAATGTACAGCTGCACCTGTAAATGTATAGCTGCACCTGTAAAATGTACAGCTGCACCTGAAATGTAAGCTGCAACCTGTAAAAATGTACAGCTGCTCCTGTAAATGTTAGCTTGCTCCTGTAAAATACAGCTGCAGCTGAAATGTAAAGCGCAGCGGTAAAATTGTATAGCTGCTCCTGTAAATGTATTGCTGCACCTGTACATGTATAGCTGCACCTGTAAATGTAGAGCTGCACCTGTAAAATGTACAGCTGCAGCTGTAAATGTATAGCTGCAGCTGTAAAATGTATAGCTGCAGCTGTAAAATGTATAGCTGCACCTGTAAAATGTACAGCTGCACCTGTAAAATGTACAGCTGCACCTGTAAATGTATAGCTGCTCCTGTAAAATGTACAGCTGCACCTGTAAATTTATAGCTGCACCTGTAAAATGTAACACTGCAGCTGTACACATGTATAGCAGCACTGTAAAAATGGATAGCTGCCGCTGTAAAATGTATAGCTGCACACCTGTAAAATTACAGCTGCACCTGTAAAATGTACAGCTGCACCTGTAAAATGTATAGCTGCTCCTTATAAAATGTACAGCTGCACCTGTAAAGTATAGCTGCAACCTGTAAAATGTACAGCTGCACCTGTAAATGTACAGCTGCACCTGTAAATGTATAGCTGCTCCTGTAAAATGTACAGCTGCACCTGTAAATGTATAGCTGCTCCTGTAAAATGTACAGCTGCACCTGTAAATGTATAGCTGCACCTGTAAAATGTACAGCTGCAGCTGTAAATGTATAGCTGCAGCTGTAAAATGTATAGCTGCAGCTGTAAATGTATAGCTGCACCTGTAAAATGTACAGCTGCAGCTGTAAATGTATAGCTGCATCTGTAAAATGTATAGCTGTAGCTGTATGATCTCGCATAAAATATCGCAGCTGTATGATAGCTGCAGCTGTAAAATGTATAAGCTGCCCGTAGACAGCTGCCCTGTAAATGTATACTGCACCTAAAACGCTCACTGTAAAATGTATAGCTGCACCTGTAAAATGTACAGTTGCAGCTGTAAATGTATAGCTGCAGCTGTAAAATGTATAGCTGCAGCTGTAAAATGTATAGCTGCACCTGTAAATGCATAGCTGCAGCTGTACAGGTGCACCTGTATATTTTTATAGCTGCACCTGTAAGTTTAGTTTTGACCCCGTTCGTACACCAACAATAAGCGGACTAGATATATTGTCAAGTCAAGTATGTGGGCACTGCATTACACGTTTTCGTGCTTTGCAGTCATGAACAGCCATTATAATTGTAGTTGCAAAACAGGGAAATCAATTCAAACGAGGGCATCATTATTATGAAGCTAATTCTCTCGCTGGCAGCCTTGATAATAATAATCCTGATAATAAAAAAAACACAAAAAAAAGACACAACTTTAACACATTTGCCTTACAAAGCCTCCTTACAGGTTGGATGTGGGTCATATGTAAAACAAAGCACCATTCCTAGACACACATTGTGGCCAACTATTTTCAAAATCGGTGAAGTGGTTCATAAGTTATTGGAAAATGAACAGTGTTACTAACATACCGTGTACGAAAGCTCGCACATACATACCGTATAACCTCGAATTAACGCCCCCGGGGGCGTTACATTTTACAAAAGGGGGGCGTTTATTAGCCACTAAAAAAAAAAAAATTTAAATGGATTATTGCTGAACATTCTTTAAGGATTATTTGTGTTTGAAATTGGTGGTCCTTGGTAAAAAATAATATTATTATTTAGTTTTTTGTTTTTTTTTAATTTGGAGGGGGTGGGGAGGGGGGCATTTATTAGGAGGGGGATAATTAAGCAGAGATAACTTTGTCCAGTTTGGAGAGGTTCCATTATATAAAAGCCACTGGATATGGTTTCTTCTAGTGTATACATGAAATACCGGTAGAAGTAACGATATCAGGGGATTTTGTTTTCTATCACCTGTGGTCTCTCTACACAGGTTGCAAAGGCGATAGGAGCTTTTTGTGACATCAGTTCACAATATTCGTTCTCTATAACTGTGTGAAAACCAGACGATTTCAAATACGGCTTCACTTCAATCTCAGGCAGCCATATAGCTGTAACACCCTCGGATCACTTAATATGATCAATCCATGCACGCGGGAGAACATAACTTGATATGCACGTGAAACAAAGAGAAATTCTGTTGTGGAAAATTGCCTTCGGTTTAAAGGTACATGGAGTCAGAAATTGATAAAATAGGTTAGTACAAAAATGTAATAGTTCAAGCAATGATTACTATTAATTCTACATTTATTAATTGAAATAGTGTCGAAAATGTAAAAGCTAGTTCTATAGGTTTTATGACTTTATAATTTGGGGAAACACATAAAATATATGGTTTCCCCATAACAGTATATAAGCATCCCAAAATTTAGAGTTGTACTGGTTTCATCACAATCACAATGTATTTGGATAAAATTTGCTTTGGGAAACCCCTATTTAATAGGGGTTTCCCAAAGCAAATTGTGTCCAAATATTTAGGGTTATTACGTTACATATTTATAACCCACAAGTTTCCCAGCAAGCAAAGAGCAGTTGACATTGCCTGATTGCAAGTTTCAACCAGCAGTCCTGACCATACATTTCTGGTAGAAACAGGATAAACAAAGTCAATAAACAATTGTCAGCGAATGCCGGGTCATAAAAACAAATACACCGGCTGACACGTCACAAGATCCCACATCCATCTCACATCCAGAGGCTTGTGTTATTTGTGTGCTATCAACACACACAGGCAACCAGCACATTTTGCAGATAGTAACCAGAAACGTTGGGGACAGACAGCTGTGGTCACTCACAGTCGCTGTACAATTAATTCTGAGTCACCAGAATATCTCGGGAAGTGGTGGCCATGCCCTCCCTGCATACAAAGTATTGCCAGGGAATAAAATAAATAGAGGATCTCAAATGAGTTTCCATTGAAAATAGTCAATGGCGTCTTCTTACTGAAGCACATCGGATATCTCCCAAGTTTTCTGCTATTTGGAGTGTGAAATCAATGTGCTAAACAGAATTTCAAACTCGTTTCAATTTGATATGAGATTTATGAAATTCATTGGTATTACAACTATTTTTCTCTGTGGAGATTTTCAACTAGACGCGAAAATAGTATTTTCGCATCTAGTTGAAAATCTCCAGAGAAAAATAGTTGTAATATACCAGCAACAAAACTGTTATAAATATGTCCTATTATAGGTTCCCGCTCTTTGTAAGCACTTCATATTACTACTATACTGCAGCCCATTCTAACAATTGCAGTAATTTCGCTTAGTCATGGGATGCTTCTAATGACTTTTGAAACATGAGGACGTCAACGACGTATGTCAAAACAGCATTGCTTTGTACCGCTATTTGGGACGTCATTTGGAACGTGGTGCATATCCAAAGGGGGAAAAAGGGGGTACACCAGAATCCACAGGATATAAGGTCATCAGGAATTCACTCATGGTCACTTAATTATGGCAATTAATCCAGTCCAGCAATGTGTGCATAGCAACAATAAAGTGACCAGGAGTCCATTACAGGCCACCATCTGTCATGTTGACTTTGTATTTATATGGTGGATAATGCTCATCGGCCGCCCCTGCTACATGTATATAGTAGAGCTCCAGATAAGGTGCGTATTGGCGTATTTTACACACTTATTTTAGCTGATTATGCATTGATTATCAACAGTGGGAGTACAAAATACTGACAACAATGTGAAAATACGCATTGATTTTCAAATTGAGTGGTGGAAATAAAGTTGAAATTGTACTTAGTTGAAATTGTACTTAGTTGAGCTGCAAAAAGCAAACACTGTTATATATAAATGAGTAAGTAATAAATACACTCATATAAGTGAATGATTAAATTTGTTTTGATAATTTGTTCCCTATTTAATTTAATAATGAAGAAATCAATAATACATTTGGAAAAATAAAATACCGTTTGGTGCATATAAGTGCGAGATTCCAACATTATTTAAAAATAATATCTAGTGAGAATATGAATAGGGTATCAAATCTTTTATTAAATTTTGTCAAGATATATTCAAATAATTTTTTCTCTCACTCAATTGCCTGTCAAAAATGATCCATACAACTGGAGCAACGATGAAAATGCAAATACATGTACCCTGGTAATTAAAGATCTCCTTGCAAAAATGCAATGCTCAGAGTTACATGTAGCCATTTTATAGCCAGAGTTCCAGATAAGTTTTGTGTCTAAAGCGTATTTAGATTTCAAAGTCAATGCGTAATTTACTTTTACAAATGTATTATTGATTTTCTTCATTATTAAATAGGGAACAAATGATAAAAAAATAAAACAAATTTAAAAATTCACTTGTTCCCTATTTAATAAGGAAGAAAATCAATAATACATTTGTCAAAGTAAAATACGCATTGAATTTGAAATCTGGGGCTATAATAATACTCTTTATATACAACACTCTGGATATGTTATTTCGCAGGGTAATTCTGTCCTTTATCACATCAAAACTCATTGTGAAGCTATTTGTAGAAATCTGTTGAGAATTGTGTGAAAATAGCATGTATGCATGATATAAATTACCCACCGTAATCGGAGGACCACAGCATTATTTCTCATGTCTAATGAATTCAATTTTCAATCCTTTAACATTGCACAGGCTCGCCCAATGCACATACGTGTACGTGTATATGTATATGGTACATGCAGAGCTCCAGTTAAGATGCGTAATTTGACCAACTTGGGGTGAAATTTTGTTATTTCTTCATCAAAAACAGCAAGTTGGAAGTGCTTTAGAATCGTCTCATTGAGACGATTCTAAAGCACTCCCAACTTGCCATTTTTGATGGAGAAATAAGAAATTTACCTCCAAATTACGCACCTTAACCAGTCTTCACGAAAAACTTTTTCAGACACTTGCCCTTCGGGCAAGTCTGGGCTTGAAAAATTTACTTGCCCGAATGAACTTCTAGGTGCCCATATATTTGTGCAGAATTTTACCCGCTTATTGGCGGTTAAATGTATAGTAGTATATGTAACTAATATAAAGTGGCATATCATGCATTTATTAGTAATACTTATAATATGGCCATATGAGTAAACAATAATTTATGTTTTTTATATAGTGGAAAAACTACTTCTCCCTCAAATCAAAATAAGTCAGACAATTTAGGGAGAGAATTTCACCCTGTAAAATGATCCCTGTATTGCTAACATTAAAATAAATTGAGTATAATGTTTTAAATTAATTAATTTAAATAATTACAATAAATAGGTATACAGTCAAACCTGTGCTAACGACCACCTGGGAATAGCGACCACCTGTCCACAACGGCCAGTTAAAAATCCCCCCCCCCCCCCCGTCCAATTTTGTTCTTTATAAGACCTTGGAATAACGACCACTCCGAACTGCGACCAGCGGCCAGCTATTTTCATTCCCACACGGCATTTTTGTATGTGAACAGCGGCCATGTCAAGTTTTTGTCGGCAAAAATAAATAGCACCACAATCGCTATTTTCCTTTCGTTCCAATCTGGCCACTATCATTTGAATTAAAACTGGTCGTATCCAATTAGTCATCGATTACATTCGCATACATTGACACAACGCTCTTTTCAAAACATTTACCTTGCCCGATATGGTCGGTGTCAGTTTGGCGACATTAAACATTTTCCATGAAAAATAACGCCATTAACGGTAATTCCCGATTTGTATTCCGTGTTGTGTATTCCAATAGGCAAAATGCAATTCCGCGTAAGTCATAAAACTCCATCATTAGTTGGCAAACTGTGTTTACACAATGCTGATTCGTCTACAGTGACAAGACTAATTAAGACTTCAAACACACCGCGCTTGTCAAGTACATTGTGTATTACTACGTGTAAGTTTCACACCGCGGGGCACAAGGCCATATCAAAGATCAATACACACGGTTGCTGACGTCAGTCACATAGTCCACACTAGACTGGTACCCTGTCGGATGCGCAGCCTAGCAAAACAATACTACCGGGAACCAGTCTAAAGTGACACAACAAACGTGTTTATGTGAATTGGGTCTCGATCTCCGACAAATCCCGGCTTATTGCATTAGCGGCCAGACCAGGCAGTGGATTCGCGTAGTCTGACCATGGGTTTACAATGCTCGCCAATCTCTAATTAAAACATCAGTAATTACATCAGCGCACATTGCCAATTTGTCATAGGCTTGTAGTATAAACACATATACAAAAGAAAATAGGACGAAACGACCCGGGGCAATCAGGAAACAGAAATCTCCTTTCCGGTCCTCTCCGGTTTCTAGTCATACCGGGTGCGAGGTATCGGGTATGTTTTGACCCGCATCCGAGGTATCGATCGGCCGTCTCGTCATATGGCCGAGATGTCAGTAAGCGAAAACGCAAATTTACACCTCTCCGCTTCTAGACGACTTTCAATTCCAGTGTAAACAATTCGTAATTTTAAAGAATTTAGAAAAACATTTCTACTGTCCAGTTTTATTACGTTTATGCGTTTTTAAAACAGGTGCCAGTCGGGCATGTGAGATTGGAAAATGTACACGTCCGTCGCGATTTATACACGTCTCGGGCATAGGGCACCCGGCTAATTTCGTAGACCGCTTAACTGGAGCTCTGGGTACATGTACAAATAATTACCAAACTGATACGGGTAAGTGAAACTTGATTCCATTCTACATGTAGTTGGTACATCAGTGACAATATGTGTGACTGCAGGGCTCCAGATAATGGGCATATTGACGTATTTTACACACTTATTTTAGCAGAATATACATTGATTATCAAAAGTGGGAGTACAAAATACTCAGCAATGTGAAAATATACATTGATTTTCTAATTGAGTAGTGAAAATACAGGAATCAAGTTGAAAATTTACTTAATTGAACTGCAAAAAGCAAACACTGTTTTTTAATTTGTTTGATTTTTTTGTAATTTGTTCCCTATTTAAAGGTACATGCCCACGCAGCAGGTTACACTGTACTACTACTTTTCATTTTCTGTCATGCCTTATATGAGCCATTTGTCTACCCACTAACGAGTTATTTTCAATTACGGCGCGTGTTAATTGCTGTTAAATCACATTTTATATGCCGCGACCAGAAAGGGTATTTTCCGACCTCGTGCTATTTTTACCAATACGCGTCACGTGACACGGTCAATCATATCACATCTTTGACATGCGCAGTGAAGTATCGGAAGTTGAGAAGAAAAATCTCTGTTAGAGTCCAAATCTAAATCTCCACTTAACTCTTTCAATTTGGTGATCTGGTCGCCAATATTAAAGGTACATGCCCACGCAGCAGGTTACACTGTGCTACTACTTTTCATTTTCTGTCATGCCTTATATGAGCCATTTGTCTACCCACTAACAAGTTATTTTTAATTACGGCGCGTGTTAATTGGTGTTAAATCGCATTTTATATGCCGCGACCAGAAAGGGTATTTTCCGACCTCGTGCTATTTTTACCAACACGCGTCACGTGACACGGTCAATCATATCACATCTTTGACATGCGCAGTGAAGTATCGGAAGTTGAGAAGAAAAATCTCTGTTCGAGTCCAAATCTAAATCTCCACGTAACTCTTTCCATTTGGTGATCTGGTCGCCAATATTAACCACTCTCTCTGTACTGCCTGTCCCTCAGACATTTCGCCTTTTTTTTGGCCGACGCCGTTTCATACAATTTCCGTCCTGGACGTTTCGACATGTTGATATTCTTGTTTACATATTGGGCAGCCTACTGGCGCGCTTAGTATACTGCACATGCGCACCGCAAGCCGTGATGTGAAAGTCGTCGTCCCCGCACATTATCAAAATAGACTGTTACCGCCGCGCGTCGCTAACAGTAAATTGATAATTAATAAATGATTATATTTGTATAGCGGGCACTCGTAATATTTAGAACTGGTGGAATAGTGACATAATTATACACTTATTTGATTCCTATAAAGAACATTGTGTGCCTACTGCGTGGGCATGTACCTTTAACCACTCTCTCTCTCTCTGTACTGCCTGTCCCTCAGACATTTCGCCTTTTTTTGGCCGACGCCGTTTCATACAATTTCCGTCCTGGACGTTTCGACATGTTGATATTCTTGTTTACATATTGGGAAGCCTACTGGCGCGCGTAGTATACTGTGCATGTGCACCGCAAGCCGTGATGTGAAAGTCGTCGTCCCCGCACAATATCAAAATAGACTGTTACAGCCGCGCGTCGCTAACAGTAAATTGATAATTAATAAATGATTATATTTGTATAGCGGGCACTCGTAATTTTTAGAACTGGTGGAATAGTGACATAATTATACACTTACTTAATTACTATAAAGAACATTTTGTGCCTACTGCGTGGGCATGTACCTTTAACCCTTTGAACCCGAAATCCCGCTATATCAGTTTATACAAAAAGTGAAGATCCAGATGAGCCGGCTCGTAACGAGCCGTCTCATCAGGATCTGCACTTTTTGAAAGTAATTTTAATATTTTTGAGAACAAAAACATCCCCTTTTCATAAATGGACGAATTTGAAAATCATTTTGTGACCATTGGGTTGGTCGGAACATTATCATATCACAGTCCATTCCAGTTCCTTAGAGTTGAAAGGGTTAATACGGAAGAAACTCAATAATACATTTGTAAAAGTAAAATACGCATTGAATTTGAAATCTGGGGGTATAATACTCTTTTAATAGATACAAAACCTATCTGGAGCTCTGAATTTAAAAATCCTGTCTAGTCAGAATGGCTAGATCTAAACTGATGGAGGTTTCCAAAGGTCAAACGATTCAAAGGTCAAACAATCGTGTCTATTCATTTGTGTCATTAAATTGTCAGGCAATGAAACATGAAATTACTTTTATTATTGTTAATTTAAGCTTGTAAATGATATGCCTTGTAACGTCAATAATAACAGTGTGGTTAGACAAATTTACTTGTATGCATCTCTGTGCAAACTCATCGCATTTCATATGAACAACATTTTGAAATTGAAGGGAGCTTGCCCGGATACTATCTTATACCTCATCAACTGTTTTATGTGAATGGATTGTGACCAATTGCTTGAGAAGTTAATGTAATTTCAATTACAGTCAAGACCTCTAGATATTTCAACTCTTATACAATAGACAGACGATCAATGTCATGCATTGTCCCACACAGTAACAAAAATGTACACATATAAGTTATAACTATTTCACCCCTAAATAGAAAACATTGACTCTTCCATGCCAATTAATGAGAAAATACAGATTTTGTCTTAGAATTGAACAAAACTGACAATGATGTAGATCCTGATGAGATGGCAATATTTGCCCATTTTGGTTTTACAGCTAGTCTGTTGGGCTGAAAGTGTGAAAACATGCAAGCAATATATAGATGGAAGAACCTGGGGGCCGTTTCACTAAACTTTGTACGACTAAAATGTTTGTAAGTGCAAAATTATGATAGTCTGTAAATTGCACATCAACACTGTTTTCTTGTAAACAATTATTGGATTTACATTTATTGAGCATAGGCTGCATATGCAGCCTATGCTCAATAAATGTAAATCCATCAATTGAAATTTCTAGACGATCCTAAATTTACACTTACGAACATTTTAGTGGTAAGAAGTTTAGTGAAACGGGCCTCTGAACATTTGTTTATAATTCCAGCACAAAAATATTTACACAATTCCCTAACATTTGATTGGCCCGTAGCAAGTCTCTGTCCAAAATTTATATCCCAGTAAACTCCCACGCCAAACTACTTTCCGTAACCGTGATGCGCAGTTAAAATAATTCTTAAGAAAACGGAAAATAAACACATTTTCTTGACAAATTTATTTCAAATGCTGGAATTATAAGGAATGAATGGCCTTTTTGTGGAATTTATCGGGGATACAAACTTGGAAAAGTCGCGGGAATACTGGACGAGGCCTTAAACAAAATTACAATTTTCAAAAAAAAAAAAATAAATAATAAATATGTTTTTTTTTTGTTTTTTTTTCGAAATTTGTAATTTATTATCTTTGTAATTTATTATCGCTTGCTTCGTCCAGTATTCCCGCGACTTTTCCAAGTTTATACCCAGATAAATTCCACAAAAATGCCATTCATTTCTATAATAGACTATTGTCTGCGCTCATCTTGCCAATATTTGAATTTATTTTTATTTCAAAATATGCCCTTGAATATTGTGCTTGACATCAAGCAGCTTGATTGGCTGAGCCTGAGATGTGATACAGCTCAGGCTCAGCCAATCAAACTGCTTGATTGCGAGTTCAGATTGCTAATAGAAGTACAGAAAGATTGCAAAGGGTAGTTCTGAGTACATAACTCTAATTACATGTAAATTACATTATATTGCATTACATAAGTGCTATGACGGACTAGTATTTCAAATTTGCGTTTGAAGCATCCTTTGTTTACTTTCTACTGCGTGGAGAGTGATCTAAGAATTTTGCCAATACACACTTTAATAGGTAAGTTAATGATACTATTTTTGTCTCATATTGTAGAATTTTCTCTCAATAACAACATAGTGAAGAATGAACGTCAACACCCTGCAGATTATTGCTATATTTTAGTGCTATATTTTAGTGCGTGAAATGGGAATCTTATTACGCAAATTTTTACAGTTGATTGTGGGGTAGCGATATAATTGCCTTTTCCCTATTGCCTTTTAAGCGGAAAACGTGCAGCTACGCAGGGGCTCGTGTAGATACATGTTCCACAAAGAGTTCACAATGCAACTGACACTGTGAACAGTGTCGATATCAGGGCCCCGTTTCACTAAACTTTGTACGACTAAAATGTTCGTAAGTGCAAATTTAGGATCGTCTGGAAATTTAAATTAATGGATTTACATTTATTGAGCATAGGCTGCATATGCAGCCTATGCTCAATAGATGTAAATCCATTAATTGTTTACAAGAAAACATTGTCAATGTGAAATTTACAGACTATCATAATTTTGCACTTACAAACATTTTAGTCGGACGAAGTTTAGTGAAACGGGTCTACATCTACATGCATGCTGCAATCTGCTGTGTTGTACATCTCCATTACATATATGGGGTATCTCCCTGTTATTAAGTTCAGCCTCCAGCTATAAATCTTATCCAAACAATATTCAGGTTTCATTTTATGTGTTCAAATTACAATGAAAATACATTGTATTTGAAAACCTGAAAAGATCAAAATTAGATAAACAGGCTCATGAAAGTTGATTACTGACCAAATCAACTATTAAATCTAGGTTTGCGCTACTTGTGAATATTTGGCTATTAATAATTTCAAAAATGGCCGTGTTGGTCGCTGAAAATTTCACAAATTATTTGATAATGTACTATGTTTTGCAAATATTGGAGTAGATGTAAAATGGTGTTAGCATTTTTTCATGCTAACAGTTAATTTTGGCTACCAATTTAAAAATTCTAATACCTGGCAACCTAGTTAAATAGACAAATAAAATGTTAGGAGCCAGGTCATCTGGATATACAGTGTTTGCACATGTTGACTTTATTTTTGCTCATGATGGACATGCGTTATATTACAGAAAGTTCAGTGTTCTATTGTGGAAATTTTACTGTCTATATATAAATTATATTCACTGTAAAACTAATTGTTTGTGCTACATTTGCCAGAATCTCAAATGGACCCTTCAACATAACATTGTACCCAATGTCAATACATGTACTGGCATGGTGTAGCCTGGGGGCCGTTTCACTAAACTTTGTACGACTAAAATGTTCACAAGTGCAAAATTATGATAGCCTGTAAATTTCACATTAACAATGTTTTCTTGCAAACAATTATTGGATTTACATTTATTCAGCATAGACTGCATATGCAGCCTATGCTCAATAAATGTAAATTCATCAATCGAAATTTCCAGACGATCTTAAATTTGCACTTGCAAACATTTTAGTCGGACAAACTTTAGTGAAAAAGCCCCCAGACCTTTTGGAAGATGGGACACCTGC
This sequence comes from Conchocele bisecta, assembly GCA_029237695.1. Classification (NCBI taxonomy): domain Eukaryota; kingdom Metazoa; phylum Mollusca; class Bivalvia; order Lucinida; family Thyasiridae; genus Conchocele; species Conchocele bisecta. The sequence continues at coordinate 28,063,624 of CM055268.1, read as the reverse complement.
ACTTATTGCATTCTGTTGCAAAAACATGATTATTTGCATCGTTTATGCCACCATGAAAACACAGTATTCCAGGAAATTCAGTTCATAATGGTTGATACCTAGTTGTTATAAATCCCCAGACGTACATCTTGTGTAGCTTAGCTACATCTTGTGATATATTTTCATAGAGAAATGAGAAAAAAAAGGAAACAAATACCATTAAATAGGTTATTCTTTTGTGACCATTCTAAATCCTGATCAGTCTGTGCAGTCTTGCAGACTGAAAGTAATTCACATTGCTTGCCTGTGGGGTTACAGTGAGTGGTCATTTAAATGAAATGCAACCAGTGTAGACCCGGAGCAGACTGCACAGATGCGCAGGCTGGTCTGGGTCCACACAAGGCTTATAAAAGACAAGATGAAATAGTTATTTAACCCTTAGATCATATCATATTTTTTGTCGTCTGCTGTTTATTTTCTACTTTCCATTTTTAACATCAAAAACATGCTTTGACAGCACTTTAGTATAATTTACAAAATGCTTCGACAGCGCTTCAAAATCATTTCCATTGGAAATGATTCTGAAGTGCTGTCAAACCATGTTTTTATTAAGAAATAAGGCAATATATAAAAGCAACACCTGACGATAAAAGTTGTGAGTAGCGGTCTAAGGGTTAAAGACATCTGTTTAGCTGAGATTATCTCATTCTCACCTAGGTTCACACCGGTGACACAGTCAATAAGCCTGGTTATGTCAGATCTAAGCCCAATTATCAAAATTCAATTAGCATGAATCAAACAGAAACAACAACAGTAGCATACCTTGAAAGAATGCGACAACAGGTGGGTGTTTCCGTCGCTTGCTGTGCACCGATATCGCCTGGCCACATATCAGGATCACCAGCCCCCAAATACACAAGGCCGGCATCTTGGATCTCCGGTGATCAAAGGAAACCGCCATCTTATTGTCTCAGCCAATACACATATCCCCATTTACCAAATTACGTCACCAAGCGTGACAGCACCTTGTGACTCGTCTCAGTTTCTGTGATGTCAGGTATTTAGTAACATATCCAACGTTTATTCACACTCTGCTTCCAATGTTTACAACACCTGATATCATAACACCAGTAATGTGTATTGCCGCATTGTGTATTGCTATTTGATCACCGAGCCTTTCATGTGTTGCAATGTTGATTGATCTTTCCGCGCGACGTGCTGTACGGTAAACTGGGCGCTACCATTTTCCATTCTGGGGTCTAAATATAGACTAATCCATGTCGATATTCTTTCGGGAGTGATAAACATGAAGGAAATAAATACATAAAAAACTCAGTTACAATTGTTGTAACACGCTGCGATGTTTATTGTATACGTATAGCCATATATTGTATACAGTCATGGCAGTCATTGATGAATATACAGATGTACCTCCAAGAAATAATAGGAACGCCATTTGCGAGAAAGGAACGATAACCGTAAGATAGATAACGCATTGACTTTCGTATAGACTACGGGCTGGCTAGCGACCAACACCCCCACATAAAGATAGACTGTGGACGGCTAAGGACTAGAGCACCCCCACCCGACAGAGACTGGCGGTTTCCGTCTGGCTCACCGTTACAGAGCCCCGCAGGGGACATGCTTTTTATTAGCCGATCTATTTATAGATCGGCTAATATGTTGGTTATCCATCGAATTCTGAAAAAGTTTGTAGCAACCCTTTTCTCCGCTATTCGGTAATCTACGAACGCGAATTTTTCTGTATCACTTCCAAATTGCATCAACCGATAAAGTTTGCATTTTTGGCAATTATCTCCGTTTAAAACTTTACTTATAGCCAAATAACACAATTTTGAATACTTAATGAGCTGAACGCCTGAAGAGATTTAACCCGGAAGTTATTGTTGTTGAAGTCCATAGTTGGTTCTAATGGCCATATACGCCAACATATGCCGATTATTGGGCTAATTTAAAGCTTTTATTTATTAAACAGAACAAGTTTCAGCCACGTATAATCGCGTAAAATGTGTTTATTCGGCTCTAATTTATAATCGACCTCTGCTCAAAATCTCCTTACTAGTAACCCCAGCATTTTCGGGTTTATCCCAGCATCTCGGGTTTATCCCATTGGATCGCGTATGCGCGTCATTTGACGCTAGTTAATATTCACAAAATTTTCCACCAATCAAAACGAAGAATTGCCCTTCATAGCGAACTTTGATTTGTTTACGTATCATGCAGGGATGGCAGGGATGCATCCAGCACGCGCGATTGCGGCAATCCCCCTTATTTATTGTCAATGCCGCAAATTATTGATTGTCTTGCGCCCGACATCGCGCAAAAAATCACGGATGGGGCACATTAGGCCAATCTGGGCATGTGCCTGAATACGCAGGAGCTTGCGTCTATTTTTAGATGACACTGTAACCGCTAGATATATATAGCCCTGGTAGCTCCGCCCACTAGCATGCTGCCACAGAATTCGGACAATTCACACACAGTGACTACAACTTTGTGTATTGCGGAGTGTAATTTGTAGATAAATAGAGCATACAGTACAGGTGTTACGCTGGAATATTTCGCAACATAATGGTGACAACAAAACATTGCTGCTATGGCATTGCTGCTATTGGATGGATTTGGGAACGGGTTTCCAAAACCTGCACAAAATCGAGAAAAATGTCAACGCTGGGTACAGAACTGTGGTCGAAAATAGTTTACCATTGACAATGTTACCAGAGACACCTACATATGTTCGATGCACTTTACCCTGATTTGATCGGCTAATAACATCATGCTTTGCATGACTTTTCATTTTTTTATTAATTCGTTCCCTCAATTTAACAATTCGTTCCCTCGAATTAACAATTCGTTCCCATGATATAACAATGTGTTCCCACGAAATGACAATTCGTTCCCTCAATTTAACAATTCGTTCCCTCGAATTAACAATTCGTTCCCACGATATAACAATTTGTTCCCACTAAATGACAATTCGTTCCCTCAATTTAACAATTCGTTCCCTCGAATTAACAATTCGTTCCCACGATATAACAATTTGTTCCCACGAAATGACAATTCGTTCCCTCAATTTGACAATTCGTTCCCCCGAATTAACGATTCGATCCCACGAATTAACAATTCGTTCCCGAATTGTTAAATCGTGGGAACGAATTGTTATTTCATGGGAACGAATTAATAAAAAAAAAAAGTCTACGTCCCCTGCGGGGCTCCGTACTACACAGTCTTCGTCCCCTGCGGGGCTCCGTACTACACAGTCTTCGTCCCCTGCGGGGCTCCGTACTACACAGTCTTCGTCCCCTGCGGGGCTCCGTACTACACAGTCTTCGTCGTCAACAATTTGGGACGTAAATTATGGACGTAAGTCCAAATATGGATTTTCTCTTGATCCATTATGCACCTATCAATTGATGTTTTGGCCCACCGGGGTGGGTGAGTGGGAGAGGGGGATTTAGACTTTAGACATACTGCTTATTTTTTGTCTAAATCACACGCCCTACATGTGGCCCGTTTCACTAAACTTCGTACGACTAAAATGTTCGTAAGTGCCAAATCATGATAGTCTGTAAATTTCACAGTTACAATAATTTCTTGTAAACAATTATTGGATTTACATTTATTGAGCATAGGCTGCATATGCAGTCTATGCTCAATAAATGTAACTCCATCAATTGTAATTTCCAGACGATTCTAAATTTGCGCTTACGAACATTTTAGTCGTACGATTTTAGTGAAACGGGTCCCAGGTACGTACAATCCGGCCAAGTCTATTTCCCAGTTGACGGTCTCACCGGGCCTGTCAAAATCCCGCCTGTCGGAAAGCATAATCATCCGCTGTCTGAAGTTCCCTATGTATCCGCCGTCCGGTGAGGAAAAACATTGATAAGTGCATTAGTCGGATCATTATGAAACTTCATCAATAGCTTCCTCACATTTATAGTTATCCATCCAGTGTCATTCGGGTGACATTGACCTTCACCTTGGTGACCCTAACCGTTGTGTCAACACTTTGAACATCCGCCGAAATTTCCCATATCTTCTGATACATTAGTCGGATGTTCGCCGGTAGCGAGCTTCATCGGTAGCTTCCTTTCATTGATACCATTTCGGTGACATTGACCTACTTTTCTCAAAATATAGATCACGTCCGTCAACATAGGATCTCCTGATACGTCTGTTTGTTGTGTGCCAAACTCATCAATAGTTTTCTTACAAAGGTACCTAACCACCCTAGGCCATTCAGATGATCTTGGCCTACATGTCTCGAAATATAGGTCATTCCGTCAAGCTTTGATGGATATCCAACTTTTGTATATCTCCTGATATGTTAGTTAGATGTTCGCCAAATTTCATGAGTAGCTTCCTTACATTGATACCTAACCACCACGGGTCATTCGGGTGACCATGACCTAGTTATGAGTACATAACTCTAATTCCATTTCATAACACTGCATTATGTTATGACGGAGTAGTCTTTCGTTTGTGTTTGAAGCGTTCTCTGTTTATTTTCTACTTCGTGGAGAGTGACCTAAGAATTTTGCTAATACACACTTAATTAAGTAAGTGTATGGTAATATGTTTGTGAACGTCAACGCCCTGCAGATTTTTTTATATTTTAATGCGCGAAGTGTAAATGCTATTACGCACATTTTTACTGTGTAGCGTGGTGTAGCGATATAGTGCAACCTATTGCATATAAAGCGGAAAATGTGCAGCTAACCATGACCTATTTTTCAACCATAGGTCGCGTCTGTCAGAATTTGGACGTACATCCAAAGTTCGTATATCTCCTGATACGTTAGTCGGATGTTCGCCAAACTTCACCCGTTGCTTCCTTACATCGATACCTAACCACCCTTCGTCATTCATGTGACCGTGGACTACTTTTTCGATATATAAGTCATGTACGTTAAACTGTGGACGTATGTCCAAGTTTCGGATATCTCCTCATTTATAAGTTATTTGGATGGTCGTCAAAGTTATCAGTAGCATCCGTACATAGATAGTTAACCACCCCACGTCATTCGGTGACCTTGATTATAGGTCATGTCCGTCAAAACTTTGGACGTACGACCAAATTTTGCACTCCTCATACGTTAGTTGGGTCTTCGCCAAAATTGATGTGTGCATCCTGGGTTAATTGGTGACATTGACCTACTTTTCTTGAAATATAGGTAAATTCCGTAATACGTTCAAATTTTACATATCTCCTTATACGTTAGTCAGATTTTGGCAAACCTTTATCAGTAGCGTTCTTACATTGATACCTAACCATCCTTAATAGTCATTCAGATGACATTGACCTATTTGGGGCTAGAACCCACGACACCGAGATTAAACATAATTATTACTGATTATCAGTATGGTACAGCACGAGGCTCTTAATCTCGGTACAGTGAGTTCCAAATAAATAGAGAGAACAACTAGTTGTTGCCGTTAACAGTTTCAGGAAACACGGTTATCGCCCCTGGTATCAAACAGGCAATTCAAGTTTGATAAAGAAAAATGTGTAATGATGTAAATTAATACGGTAAACATTGCTTATTTTGCCAGAGAAATGTGATATCTAAAGAATGGACGAACAACATGTCTCTCAATATGTATACAACCTGGGATGTGGGAGTCCAGGTTTAAGATAAACATAGCACAGGTTCACTAGTGGACATAGTTTAATTGATATAGCTACATACCGGTATGTCGGTATTAATATTTAATACTTTTTATAACCATGCATGTACATACATCTATTATATTGCCAAACCGCTGCCGCTACTCTAACAGAAAATACAAATGTCATATTAATAAAAACAAGAACGCCGCCAACGGCATGTATCCCATCGCTGTGGTGGCTGAAACATAAACATGCATATCACTCACAAAATATACAATTGACACTTTTTCAATGTGTAAATTCTCAAACTGATGCTCTGTCTATTATTAGAAGTACATCTGGCACAGGTAACAACCGTGTTAACTCGCATAGCAGGCAAGTAGACAGTAGAGACAATACACTTGGATAACTGCTTACAAGTCACTGGATTCGATGCAGCATGTATGGCAATACAGGTATATATCTACAGCACTGTGTATTGTTCGTACGGTTACACAGTATATACTGAATTCTCAAACATTTTAACAAATGGTCAACAAACCCTTCATATATCAGACATTGTATATATATATATTATGACAACAAAGCATAGCTGTAGTCTGATGTATTCCCATCATGTTGGACCACATGTTATTCATGTGTTTGTCATATTATTAGTGGTATGTATCAAACGCAATAAGAGGTAAAACTGGGCGATGGCTTGTGCACACTAAGATGACCAACATGACAACTCCATGCACTGTGTAGGATATAATGTAGTAGGAAGCGAATGTTCATATGTGTGTTATACTTATATCCCATCACATTTACGAAGCCATTATGCATGACTCACTGGATGATCTGGGGCCCCACGAGTCATTAAAGCAGTTTTGTTGCTTGCTGCGAGTTGTCACAGTTTTGCAATGGGTTGTAGCCTAAAATTAGAACAAAGGCAGTTACCAGCGGTTACTGTAACATGCATTAGATCAAAGTACTGAACGTACTGAGACGAGGTTAACTCTAGATTGAGTTGAATGTAAATACGATAATATTTGAATATATTTACAAGAATATACAAGACACTAGGCAATATAGCTTAGTTAAATGTTGCCAAATAATGGTATTATAGTGGCTTAGGAAATAATATTTAACATACACAATTGTTACAATGGCTACGTCATTTAAGTAGGAAATGTAGGTCAAGGTCACATGCTTTATGTGCGTTCCTTATTTCAGTCTCTGGTAGCAGTACTTTCACTACTTTGATTACATTAATACTAATTTTAGCGTGTAGCATTTTTTGTACAGTATATATAGCGGCCATAACTCGTGCAGTGCATAAGTTAATTTGCCTTCGTAGATTATCGCCCGTTTATACGTTTCTCCTGTAAGTTTAACAGAGGATTTACGGCTAGAAGGATACGATACGGGGCGCCAAGTGGGACATGGCTCAATTTTGTCAACAAAATTCATTTTTGTGCCACAAAATTCACTAAATTCAATTCTGTGTCACAAAATTAAATTTTGTGCCACACAATTCAATTCTGTATCACAGAATTCAATTCTGTGTCACAAAATTCACTTTTGTGCCACACAATTTAATTCTGTGTAACAAAATTCAATTCTGTGTCACAAAATTCAATTCTGTCAATTCTGCACACGCATGTAAGAAGGACTACCATTGGTCAGAAACTGCACTGGAGAAATGGGTCGCCGATCTACACATTCAATGTCGATGATTCATTTCTCATTTTGCCGATGATTCATTTCTCATTCTGCCATTTTGCTTCAAAGATCTCTAAACAGTCAAACGTTGACAAACCCATTCGTATTTAAACTCATTTGCGTTATAATTGTACACATAATTCATGTACATGTAGATCTCCCGCGAGTACTGACCTCATTTATTGTGTATCGTAAGGTACATCTGCCCCAGTTAAATCAATAATACACGCGCTGTGACCTGTGTTCTGACTGCTGTCTGTGTTTAGAAACAGAATGTGTGTATTGGGCCATTTGAGGAAACCATTTGTAGTATTTGTGTAGATACCATGGATACTAAGATGGTGTATACTGTAAATAATGCATGTAGACACATAGTTGCGAACACGTAACTTCACAACTAGTAGACACAGATCCAATACCATTTGTTTCACAAGGTTAGATCTACTGTTAGAATACGACGTCATCTAATGTTATTTTCGAGCATAAAACGTTACCTGATAAATAGAATACCAGGCTAGTGTATTTTAATATCAAGTTTATCAGGCTCGGCTCGGAAACGGTAGGAATTCCTCGGCAAGCCTCGGAATTCCTGCGCGTTTCCTAGCCTTGCCTGATAAACATGATATCAAAATACACTAGCCTGGTATTCTCTATATATGGGGCATGCTCTCAGGTCTAGCTATGTCCCGGCTACTTTATGTTTGACCCTGTTTACATAATTGAGGGAAAATTCTGAATATTTTTCTTATTTCTCCTTCAAAGTATATATGCTTATATGGTGTGACCACTCATTTGTAATCATAATATAACCAAAATAACTGCCCATAAAGAAGTATAATATTGATATATTGGGTTATATTTTCGCATTGAAATATTTAAACCTGCAAGTGTACTCCACCATCTAGTAAAATGGACTAAGACCGATCTCAACCAATCAACGTAGAGATGACATAGACTATCCTACGCAAACTAATTTTTGTGGACAAAAATGAATTCTGTCCATAAAACTGAATTTTCTTTACAAAACTCAATTCTGTCTTACAAAATTGAATCCTTTATAACCAAAATGAATTTTGTATACGAAACGTATGCAGAATTGAATTTTGTGACACAGAATTGAATTTTGTGACACAGAATTGACAGAATTGAATTTTGTGACACAGAAGTGAATTTTGTGACACAGAATTGAATTTTGTGATTTTTAGTGTTACAAAACTCAATTTTGTACACATAATTAACCTGTCCTGCATTGCGCCCCGTATACGAAACATCGCGTTTTCTCGGAAAACCCGATGTGCCCATCACATATTATGATTACTGTATACATGCGTCTCTGGGTTAAGATTGTCCTCTCCCGGGAGACTACACCACTGATTTACACTGATTAATTAAAATCACGCTGGATTGTAACAATTACGCACGTTGTTATTATTTTTTTGGTATGAAACAAAGTATAACTTATGGCCTGGATTACTGCGCGAAATTAGGTCACCAAATTGGTGGCCGCCAGCAGTAATCCAAATCGCACATTTGTCTCTGGGGCCCTAAGCCCGCGAACTGGTTCTACCCAGATTACTCAGATTCAAAATTCAAAATTCCCATTCGGCTCAAGTTTTTATTCCGCCTTTTGCGGACGGCGTGCAAGTCCATATAGAGACAGTGCGGCCGTTAAACGTAAGCAAGCAAGCAAGCAAGCAAGGCCTGATACATATTGGTGGAGTGTTACGTGTGTACAATTACGATTGTAGAAGCCGGTGCTAGCAGGCGATTGTGTCACGGACTGTGACAATTAACATCAGCGAAGTTCAGTGCAGTGTGGCGGCTACAGAAAGTCTCCCAGTGCGACAATCTTCCAGTGATGTTATTATTTTCCCGATCCTTGGTGGACGTTGAACACTATACTGTCATTTCGGCAATTGTGCACACAGGGGCGTAGCCAGGGACAAATTTCTGATACGCACACATATCAAACGGTAGAATATTGGGTGAGCATGGCTCACTCGTCGAAGTGAGGGAGAGAGCTAGGGGGGTCCGGGGGCATGCCCCCCTTATTTTTTTTTAAACGGAGATCCTATCTAACGCGTTTTCCTGCATTATTTACGGCACCATTTGTTTGTAATTGACATGTACGTTTGATACAAAATGCGTTCTGTTCCAGACTCAATAGCATCCCCTCCCCACCCCCCCCCCCCCCTCCCCCCCCCCCCCCCCCCCAAGATTTGATTGCATATTTCGAAAAATAAGCCTTTTTTATTAATTCTTTTATTTTTTCTCGTACGCACGTGCGTACGTGCGTATGCCTGGCTACGCCACTGGCACAGTATGCTTGGTTTTTGGTATCAAGTGTGTCATTTGTAGATTGAGGTTTGCTTAAGCCGATGATAGGAGGCGTTTGCCTCACGGACTTTGACAATACTAGCACAGTCCGTGACACAAATGAACAAGATAAATGAAACCGCATTTGAATTACAGTGACATCTCTCTAAACCGGACACCCTGGGAGGTCCCCAGTCCTGGGAGGTCCCCAGGGTGTCCGGCTTAGAGAGGTGTCACTATAATTCAGGCATTTGATCATGCTGGGCCATAGACATTATCACCCGAGATAAATGACCAAGACTATCATCAAACATAAGATCACAGATGCTTTCCACTATACATATATATATATATATATGCTTCTGGTGGTCGTGTTCGGCGGTTATCACGGATCTCTTGAATATTTCTTGTTAATTTTAGACTCAGATTCACAATATTAGTAAGCCACCTTCTGTCAGACAATGGCTCATATTTTGTTTCATGACGTAAACTAGACAAATATAAATACATTAACGAAACATAGTAGTTTTTCCGCATGTGACTTACTTAAAGGTACATGCCCACTCAGTTATACTTATTATACATTTTATATCAGACGTAAATTGCCACACTGATATCAGGGGCGATAACCGTGTTTCTTTAAAATGTTAACGGACATTACTATGTATTCTTTGTAATTTTTTTATGTAAATGTAAATGCTTGGATTTAATGACGGCACTGGCTCGATGACCTTGCATGTCGTCTCCCCAGAATATAATGCCTCATTTGCATATGACAATAGCCTGATACCGCCGCGAGTCACTATCAGTAAACTAAATATTACTAAATGTTTATATTTGTATAGCGGGCACTCGTAATTTTTAGAACTGGTGGAATAGTGAGACAATTATACACTTATTTAATTCCAGTAAAGCATATTTTGTGCCTACTGAGTGGGCATGTACCTTTAATTAAATGTTGCAAAACTACATTAACATAGTCTAAAAGTGTTGTTATGCTCATCGGAAACACTTAAATCATATTTAAAGCAAACATAGTATGTTTGGTTTTCTGTTCGGGATTAAAGCTGTCCCATTATATTACCCCCCCCCCCCCCCACAACAGTTGGACCATATTTCCGTAAAATGTCGGGGTAATATGGGACATGCGATGGTAGCAGACGAATTCGCTTCGTGTAAGATAATAGATAATGATAATCGAGGGCACACTTACACATTTTGTGCGAGAGGGCAATGACTGGGAATTACGCAGTTTATATATGCAATGCACTGTACTCGAACAGTTCCACATTTTATCATAAATGTCCTTAAGTGTCTCATGTTCACTCAAATTACCCTATTATTTTATTCATGCGGATCCATTGCAGGCAGTCTGCAGGTCATCTAGAAGTAGGTCCCACGGCATCCATACGAATAGCGAAAGTAGGAGAGACTTGGATGGAATTCGGCTAAATTACATCACAGGTGGAAGACTCGGACCAAGGACCCAATACTTGGCTCATTTGGACAACGTTACCCCACCCACCTATTTCCATACACTCTTGTATACATTACAGCTTTTACAAAGGCAGACACGAGTTTGTGAAAATGCCCTAGACAGGCTTAATTTCGGGCCAGCTCAAACACAGCAAGTTTCGATTTGTCTGCTGATTTACGTCTCTGGCAATAGATTAATGCATTAGGACCCCCAAATATATTCACTTTAAACATCTGTGTTTAGTATATTGTTAGTTACACGCATTTTAGCTACCACGAACCTCCGTTAGTCGACTAAACTGTTAGCAGACTAAACTAAGTTTACCATAGTCTGCTAAGCTTGTTGACATGTTTGCATTTCACGAACGATTTTGTAAGCCACGTTCAAAACAACCGTGGGCGCCGCCATCTTGGAATTCCGTCGTCTGCTATTTTGCTTGGTAGACTAACCGAAAGTTTAGCCGACTAACGAGGAGGCTAAGCAAAGTAGACTTTGCTTAGTCGACTAACGTGTTCGAGAAATGCGTTTTTTACCGAGTTTAGTCGACTAACGGAGGTTCGTGAAATAGGCAACTGGTTTTCCCGTGACGTCATTATTGATCATTCTGCGAATATAACAAAGGAATCCGAAAGTAAAGTTCACGTAAGGCTGTGTCGAAATGTATAGGACGCAAATCAAAATAAAAGGACGTTTTAGATAATTCAAGGTTAGTGGATGATACTTATTATTCACAAATTGTAACATTTGAGTTACTGATGTTTATTGCAGTGATCCACGGCAATATGTTGAAACTGTAATGATTTAACACGTAATTTGTGCTTCCACAGCCCACAAAAATGTGCGACATTTATTCGGACATCGCCTTGTCTGTGGTAGCTTATTTGCCAGTAACTAACGAGATGCTAAAAGCAGATGTTTGAAGTGAATATATTTGAAGACATTTATCGATTACCAGAGACATAATTCAGAAGAAAAATCGAAATGTGTGATGTTTAAGCTAGCCCGAAAATTCGGCATTTTTATACCGCAATGACACAATTAATATGTGCAACAATTCTGCAAAAACCAGGAACCAACGTTTCGGCGCAAGGCCTTTATCAAGGAATTAGTTTCTACTGAACGCTAAGTGGCATCCATTTTATATTTCTCAATGTTTATGTTTATTCACAACGTCATGACGTCGTGACGTCATTGCATGAGCATCACGACACCACAACGTTATAAAAGATGGCGTACTGCATAAATAATACGGGAAACAAAATTAATGTTAAAACAAGAGGGTTTCGCTGCTGACAAGCGACATGTTGGAAATCCTGCAGACCCTGATTAGACTGCACGGGAGTGTATGCTGATCTGGGCCGACACCGTATACCAACCGCGTCATCTACAGTGAAAACTCACATATTACATGTATACATATCCAATAGCATACGAAGTTGAAGCACATGCACAACTGCTGCAGTGGCCAGCGGCTACATTGGTCACCAGACATACATCAACAAATGTTTATGAATCTACATAACAGTATTGAAAACATCTACGGTAATATGTATCGTTGAATGGGGAACGGAGGCCTATGGCGTAGGCGGTCAGTGCAGACCCTGATCACTAAGCACATTACTAAAGTCCGATGTAGGTAAGCATGTATAGTGCCTGTTTGCAGTGGGACAGGTTATTATTGACTGAATGGCAAACAATGCAGAACCAGATCAGCCTGCGCATCCGCAGTGATATAGTGCCTCATTATGACGCCAGATGGCACTGCTGTTATGTAATCCTCCGACTAATCAATAATAGTACGAGATGTGATTGGCTGTTTGAGGCACACCTAATGCCGGTGTTCATTTCACCCACAAAGATTTCACCCACACATTATCACAGAATAGGTTAGAAGACACCAAATAGTTTTACTATATACTGTAACCGAATCCCATCCAATAAGGCCAGTTTCTCCTTCTTTCACTATTCGTATGGATGTTGTGGGACCTACTTGTACATGACATGCAGCCGGTCTGTACTGGTTCTGCGTGAATTAAACAATAGGTTCACTTACTCATAAGAAAGAAAAATCCAACATCGTCATGTCCCACAATATTTTTCATAGAACGCCTATATTCTCGTGAATAGTTACAGGCGTTCTATAATTACAATCGGTCGATGTGCCGAATGGGGTTCGCTGCGGGAAACTTCGTAAAATGAAAGTGTGCCAATACCAACAAGCTATATGTTAGTTCAATATTGAAACATGCTAACACCTGTAAACATTGATAGGTTATATTAAAATAATAATACGCATGTAATTTGCAAAAAAATAGCTTCCCAATGAAATTTAGTTTAAATAGATTATCCCGTATGGAGCCTCATTTAGAACGTCCGGCACATATAGAGTCAATATTTGAACCTTTTTACTAAACGCCATAGTGTCATGTGTCCAATTTATTGGACACAGGACACTTTTTTTAATGTAATATACCAACCAATAACAAATTTACGTTTAAAAAGTCAGCTATTTGTTGTTAAATGCGATTTTATTTTCATTGTGACGTCATACTATATTTCGTGTCCTGCCAAACGCGTAAATAATACAATGATTGGTCATATTGCCATTACACGTACTGGTCGAAGCCATCGTGTCATTATTGCTGTCTTCATTGTTGATAAGCTCTAAATACGGAAATACAGATACTCATTGTGTACTCGACGATTTGTGAATGCTACAGACGTACATTTCTGCAAATTTGCTAAAGTTGAGAGGACAATACGGCGACAGCCAAGACGCATCAATAATTGACCTACATTTCAAGTCTACTATGCTGCCAGACACGAAACATTCGTTTCAGGTAGGAATTATTTCTTTATTACTGTTGACCAATATTTGAATCGTGCTGACTTCGACAGCACTTTTAACCACAGGGCTACTAAAATAATTCCATTGTATTCAATCTAACATGAATTCAAGTGGGTGGGGGATATTCAACATTGCCTGTGCATGTGCCGAGTCATTGGTTTTCGCGACCAATGTTGTTTCCACAATTGTTGTTTAAATAGCTAATTTATGGTGCATCTCTCGGACTCTGTGTGTTTGTGGCACCTCGATACTTGTAGATTCACTTTGAATATATGTTTTCAGTCCAACAAGTCAATTCATTATTTATCTGTTATCTATTGTCTATTGTCTATATAGTATAGGCTTTTAGCCACTTAAAAAAGACACTACTTTCATTCCCCCCCCCCCCCCACGAGAGTCAAATGTGTTTATAAAAACTGTAACAACAGTGATGAAATAAGTAAAAAATTGAGGTGTGCGAATCCAGGTACACTGCATTTGCACAGCGGTGACTTTTCCCCGAAATATCATGAATATAGGCCGGTGCAGTATTTCTATTAAGTAAGTGTACCCGGCTTCGCACCGTGTATGTGGCTTTGCACACACCAATATTTTACATGTCTGATTATTCATGTTGTTTTCTTAAGACAAGTGTTTTCAGAAAGTCACGTGTTTACACGATTTAGAAAACTTTAACAACAGTGACCAAACAAGTAAAAAAATTGAAGTGCAGTATTTGTATTAAGTATTTGTATTGCAGTGGGTGGGCTTCCTAAAAATTTATTTGTACACAGGGTACCCATGTTTGGTCTGGGGTGGTGATGAGGGACTTCTTTGCTTCATTGGGGTGACCTCACGAAATATGGGCGGGGGTGGAGACTGTATGTTTGTTGGGATTACAATCGTGTCTGTTAATTCTGCACACCTAATAATAATTTTCGTGAAAATGTCCATATTCAGTCTAAATTACCCTGAACATTCAAGGCAGTTCTTAGCCAAGATAATCACGGCTAAACAGATGGCTTTTACTATTTCATCTGTCGTCTATTATCTGTATCCGCCTAGCGGAGACCCAGCCAAATTTGATCAAAATATCAGTCCATTTTGTCCTTGAGTTTTGCGAATAATACGGGAATAAAATAATAACCAATGTCGGTATATTTGCATGTGTATTATTGGTTTATGAAGCTTTTTTTAACAGATCTGTTGTTGATCTATTAATTTAGTAAGCAGGACCACTAATCATTTATTCCAAAATCAACATAATTTATTCTGACGTGATTAAAGCTGGGCAAAACATTACGTGAATTGTGCATTAGCCGGTGCGCAGAATTAGCCGAAATGACATTTTTTTATATGCAGATCAGAATGTCAGTTTTCATTGGTTGATACATGTACAGATATGTATGTCAGTGATTCTATATTTTAATGTACATCTGGTGTCCCGGTGTAATTTACTGACAAATCACACAATTTATAAGGAAATTTATTTTTTTTATTTTTTTTCAGTAAAGAAACTATGTATAATACCATGTATATAACGATGTTTGGTACATGTGGTTAATAAAACACGGCATTCTGTTGGTTGCCAAGCTATTTTGTTTTGCTTAACTTTACTGATTCATATTAAATACTTGTGTTGGGTTGCCATAAATGAGAAATTCCACGACTTGCTACTAAATTTCTCTGTTTCGCACTAATACAATTAGCTTACCATATTCTTGACACTTTTCTAAATAGATGCCCCTTCAGTTGTATGTTTTATGCCGTTGAAAAGAAAAAAATGTAAATGTAAAGCTATATTTTACGTCATGTAAATGTACATAACGGAAATTACATTTCTGAGACCCCTGGTCCCTTGAAGTGGAAATAAAATTAAAAAAATGACGAGAACAATTGGCTATACTGTTATAAATGTAACAACTGGACTGTCACCCAATGGAATAAACACAGTTTAATGAATTATTGGTTCTACATCGAAACTATAAAAACGACACCAATATGTACATAAAATATCGAATCACTGATGTCTCATTATTATTGAACCATGTTATTGTAGTTGCGAACAATAACTCTTGCAATCTACTACTGTACCGTCTGTAGCAGAGTTACTATTCCATTCATACATGTAGGCTTCCTCTACATAATAGCTAATCAGATCTGATTTACACACTTTGTTGTTAATTGTGACACAATTTGTATATTTTCCATCTGAAAAAAAATATTAATAAAAGTAATACTATGGATCACGATTTGCCTGGTTTGGCCCTCATGCACGATTTTCATCTTTCGCTCTTTCTGTTACTGGGAGTTGAATTGGGTAATTGCCCATTATAGAAGTAGTAAGATTATTACTGATCCTACTGCTTTTGGGAGGGCCATGTGATTCTGGTGTGGCGAGGACCTGGCATCAGACCAGGATCATCCTGATTTCAGGGCTGAGTATATAGTTCTTTTATTGTAAATATTAATTTCTGATTTAGGATTTTCCCCCTTTTCCCCCCCCTATTGTACATGTACTTGAACAATGTTACTTGTACAGGTAATGGGATTTATTACTAAACCCATTGACCCGGCCTTAAATGACCGCATCTGTTGATTGGCCGTTAGACCCCAACAAACAAATAAATGATATACGTAGGCTTCCTCTACAGAATAGCTAATCAGATCTGATTTACACTTTAGTTGTTAATTGTGACCTAATTTGTATATTTTCCATCTGAAAAAAAAACTATTATAAAAGTAATACAAAACTTTACGTGGGTGGTGGACGGGAGAACGAGACAACTTAAATTAACGGTAGTGGTTCCTCCATATAGGAATCACTATTTGCCTGGTTTGACCCTTCAGTACATTTTTATCTTTGGCTCTTTTGTTACCTTGGAGTTGAATTGGGTTATTGCCCATTATAAAAGTAGTAAGATTATTACTTATCCTACTGCTTTTGGGAGGGGCCAAGTGATTCTGATATCAGGGGCGATAACCGTGTTTCCATTAAAGGTTAATGGAAACTATATTCTGTTTGCTTAGTTTTGTTATGTGCACTATGATCGTACTTTATAATGTGTCAATAAAAATAAAAATATTTGTTCGGGCGACACATTTAATGGGTATAAATAATTTTAAAAATGTCATGTCTCATTTGCATATCAAAATAGCCTGATTCCACCGCGAGTCACTATCAGTAAAATCAATATTACTGAATGATTATATGTGTATAGTGGGCCTGCACTCGTAATTTTTAAAACTGGCGGAATACATGTACCGTAGTTACACAAATTATACACTTATTTAATTCTATAGGCAAACTGTTATGCTACTAGATGGGACCACAGGTTGAAGTACATTGTAATGGACCAAGGTCTATAAATACATTAAATACGCGCTAAAAGCGTCCATAAACGAAAAAAAAAAGCTAAAAAAGTTTTGTTACTCCCTCTATACACACATATATATACCTCGGTCCGTTACTTCAACCTGTGGATAGGACCCCAACTTTAGCTGCTACATGTAATTTGCGAACCAGATCTCTTATTCACTATTCTGCAGAGGAAGACTATGAATGGAAACGTAACTCTGCTACGGACAGTACGGTTGTAGATTTCAAGAGTTACTGTTCACAACTATGAACAATGTGGCTTACTCGCTTACCACATTTATCCAAGTGTTTGTGAGTTTGATGCCCTGGGGGGTGGGATGTAGTTCTCTAAGCACTGTTTCATGTTGGAAAGTTGCGGAGTCATTTGCTGAGTAATGGTTAATACTGGTAAGAAATTCAATAAAAGGCTAACCATGAACATAATAGTGTTTGATTGTTTGTTTCAGGGAAGCCGTCTACAGATCTTAGCCATCTGGATTATTCGTCGAGCCTCTTCAACTTCACCCTGCAGTCGAGGCAGACACCAGCAGGGCTATTGAGATATGTATTTGGGCGGTTTCAGAAGAAGCAGATAAGGCGGAAATTGTTTCTCATTCTGCTGTTGAAGGACAAAGGCCACCAGAAGAATCGCTGCCCGAAGACACAACTCCACCTGGGCAACAAGTTGCCAAACACTCGCGAAATGGGAACTGATCCAGTTCCTGACCTACACGAAGCAAAAATATAGTGTCGCCATGACAGACTGTCATCATCTTAAGATCAGCGACATCTGAAAATATAACCCTCGAGAAGAGCTTGAGAAAGACAAGTTCAGTTACAAAAAATAACCATTTAACCGGAGTACCATCCATGCCAGCGGCAGTGTTTGTGTGGTTCTTAACTCTGATTTTCTGCTCTAATCATCTAATCAACCTGTTGAAAGGATGTGTCGTGAAGACATGTTACTTCTTGTGTTGATGGAATTGAGAATGAATCTTATTCACACAAATCTGACTTGTGCAGTTTTAAGATTTGTCAATATTTTTTGAATCGGTGACTCATTCTTGTGGTGGACAGAATGACATTTGTACATTTCTGATTATGTGACACTCGAAGGACTAGATATTGAAATGGTCAGAAATATATTTACTATGCTTTTACACATATGTGGCTGTGACCTCAGGTTGAAGTAACGGACCATGGCCTATAAATACATTAAATATACCTAAGAGCATCAATAAGTGAGAGAAAAATAAGCTAAACAAAATGTATTTACTCCATGTGTGATATATGGGAGTAAATAATTTGTTTAGCCTATTTTATTTCACTTATTGATGCTTTTAGGTATATTTAATGTATTTATAGGTATTGGTCCGTTACTTTAACCGGTGGCTGTGACAGGAGAATGTGGTTTATGGGATTTGTGACCAGTGTAGCTCCTGATCAAATAGTACACTCCTGTAGCCTGATAATGATGTGGCTTGTTAGAAGCATGATGGAGATTTCATTGATGCAATGGTGAACAGTGCAGATCCTGTGCGGATATGTGTATCTACACTGGTCGCAAATCCCATAAGCCCCATTTCTCCAGTCACAGACACATTATTGAGCAAATTTAAAAATCCTACCGCCAACCTAGAATGATTAACATTTAAGGTATTGCATTCAATCTTTGATTCATAAATTTATGTTTAACGTCCACAGTCTATAAAGTCTATATTTGGTTGGTTGGTTTCACATGGTTTCAGTTATCTTCGCAATAAAGGATTTTACTTGAAACATCCAGAATAGACCAAAGACAAACTTTGTAGACTTTCGAAGGGAAATGAAAATTCGAATTAATGATGTATTTTTGTGCTATTATCATGATTAAAATAAGTTGAAATCAATGCCCAATGGTCAAACTTGTAAACAAATTACATGTGTACAATAAATTTCGACTTCGAAATTTGACTTCGAATGAAATGGTGCAATTGGTTGATATTGGTCATTTGCAGTGCATGATGTGACAAACAACATATTGAGGCATCATCTGTAACACAGTGCCTTCAATCATGATTCATACCCAGGCATACAAAGTATGTCGAGGTGTATATAGTTTTTGTATTTTCGTCCATCCGTAAGATTTGCGTTAAAGGTTTTTTGGGTACCCATTATATCTGCAACCGTAAATCGCATTGAGTTGAATCTTCATATACTTCTTTATCGTCATCCCATTAATTTTTTATACTGTAGCACACCGATGTGGCTTTCCTGCACAAGGTCAAATTACTTAAAGTTTTGAAATATTTGCATCAAACATGTCAACGTTTTTAAGTACACAATGTCTCTGCAACCGCAAGTCGGGTTGACTTGAAACTTCATATATATACTTCTTTATGAAGTTAGAAGATCAATATTTTCTTTCTATAGCTCTTGTTGGGTGCATGTGATGGGTAATTTAACAATCGCGATTCATCCTTACCGGAAATCCGACTGGAGACCTGGTTTGGCCTCACATACGTCTTTGGCATTTTGTATGTGACAGTTGAATCTGGTTACCGGTATATCTCTTGTGTGAGTATTACGATTATTCGTAATCCTTTTTTAGGGAAAGGGGCCAAGTGACTTTGGTGTGGTATGGACCTGGCATCAGGTCAGGTTATTCTAATTTCAGGGCTGACTTTATTTTTCTCGATGAAGAAATTATTATACCATAGCTGTTGATAGGCCGTTAAACACCATTAAACAAACATTCTATAGCCCACTCATACGGCTTTCATGCACACAGTGAAGGTGAAATTACTTTGAAACTTGCGTTAAATGTTTTGAAATATATGCGTTAAAGTTTTAAGTAAACAATTTCTCTGCAACCGTAAGTCAGATTGAATTGAAACTTCATATATTTGTCTATCAACAATCAACATCCATATTTTCATTTTATAGCCCACACATGTGACTTTCATGCCCAAGGTCAACGGTCAAATTGTGTTAAATGTTTTGTAAATATTTGCATTAAAGTTTTAAGTACACAATTTATCTGCAACCGTATGTTGGATCAACTGCAAATGTCACGTACCTTCTTTATCAACAGCCATATTTTCATTCTATATCTCACCTAAGCGGCTTTCATGCCAAAGGTCAAGGCCAAATGACTTTGCTACGGCCGAGGGTATGTGTGAGACCCCGCTCACTTGCTCTAGTCCTTAAAAGCAAGAATAACATATCTTACCCATACATGTACTGATTTCTTTTGTTTTTTTCGGATACATGTACTGATTTTGTGTCCCGAGCATAACTGGAATTCCTTTTTGTATAGTTATCACAACTCTTGCCTCACTAATATTCCAGTGTTTCTCCTTTTGTTTTGTCACGCATTGATTTTGTATTTGGCACATGGCGATATTTCAAATTTGACCTAATATGGTCCCGATATATATCAAATCGAAGGTATCGTGGGTATTGTCAAAATCGGATGATACATCATACAGATGGCCGCTGACAGGTCATCCTTTAATTATAGATTTCGCCTTCTCTCATGTACCGTTTGGCCGACGCTGGTCAGACTTCACAGTTGTGGTGCGTGGGTGAAGCATTTTCATATTTGTTAAAATGGAGTTTGTCGCATAATCCAAGATGGCCGTCGTAGAAAATTTGGTAAAATTCTTAAAAAATCATATCAACCATGTTAATTTTACATTATTATTATTTTTACATCAAGCTTGAATTGCCACTTTGATATCAAGGGCGATAACATTGACTCTTTAAAATGTTAATGGAAACAACTATTTATTCTCTCTATTTATCTTTTGATGTGCAATGATCATATTTTGTAACAAGTCAATACAAATATTTATTCAGGTGACACATTTAGTTGATATAAATAATTTAAAAATGACCTGCCTCATTTACAATCAAAATAGCACGATGATACAACCTATCAGTAAACCTAATATTACTAAGTGAATATTTCTGTGTAGCGGGCACTCGTATTTTTGAAAACTGTTGGAATAGTTAAACAATTATACTTATTTTAATATTTAATTCCTATAAAGAACACTTTGTGCCAAACAGATGGGACCCCAATTCAAATCATGATGATTTGCAACTTTGCTGAAGGATGTCTGGCACCCATCATTAAGTGCAAAGGCACGACACTTGTCTTATCAGCTCATTCACAAAAACACCACATCATACAAAACACTTGTCACATGGATTCACCAGTGGGTGTACACAGTGTGCTAGTGACATGGTGTGTAATTGCATCCCGTAACATTTGGTCAGGTGTGTATTTTTTTTACTTTAACCTACGTTTTCTGGGGGAAATAACTACCTGTATAATATATGTGAAAATCACTGTACAATGGAAGAAATTGAATGTATGTTCTCGCACCCCCTTCCAAACTCCATTCACAATTCACACCCCTCTGCATGAATCTGGATACTCCACTGCAGTGCAAAGTCGCAGAACAATTTTTGACAATACAGCCGTTTGAATGTGTACTTGTGTGTGTGTAATATTTCTCAGACTTTTTCAAGGCAATGATTTCTGTTTCGATGTAATGTATGACCTGTCGTTGGTGCTTGTAGGAGTATTTTATATCCAGTATACATTTTCTATGGCTTCACATTCTGTAAAACCGTCTGGAGTTTCGACATGAAATGGAGGAAATGGCAAAACTTTTCATGTGTCTGAATGTGGATTTATTTCTGGCACTCATATCTTTGGCTTATAACGTCGTTCAAATTGTACTGCGTCAATTTTATCGAATTTAAGATTGCATATTTCATGACTTTCTTCAAAACGCCAGTTTTTAGAAGTTGATGGTTTTAGGATTTTTATATCATGCACTGCAGTGCGGTGATAAGTCGCTAGGTGGCGTTGCCAAGTCGGACTGTTGAACAGTTGTACTGTGCGGACTCACCGAAACAAACCGCCAGTGGACGCGTTACACTATTTTTGCAATGTAATCTCCCTGGGTAAGTTTATAGATCGCGGCTCAGTCAGCGTGCGACTAGATGTCGGTTTTTTTTGTTGGGGGAAAGTACTAAAATTAGGAAAATTGGGCCCGCGCAATATTTAAAATTGCGCCATGTCAATTAAAGTTGGTGCAGGATGTTGAATGTAATATCTTTATAATGGAAAGACAGAGTTTAATGAAACATAAACGCAGTAATGCTTAACAGGTTGCCAATTAGTATCCCCTCGCCGATAGGCAAGAGCTGGTATATCGTTAGTCCATGTACTGCGTACGTATGTACGTACGCTAGTAACACATTTCATTTTTCAATAACTTGTGAACTGCTTCCACGATTTTGATATTATTTGACCATAATGTGTGTCTATGGATGGAGCATGGTTTAGCATATGAGTAGACTCATATGACCCACGTTTCGACCGCCCAAGGTCACGGAGTACTTTTTTTATTATCTAATGTTGCCAGCGAGGAGATTAGCTTCGTTTAATGATGCCAGTGCGAGGGGATTAGCTTCGTTAATGATGCCAGTTCTTGCATTATGGTATAGTTTGCTTTAATCTAACAATTTTCTGGTTTTGACGAAGAATCGGTTACCATGGATGTGAATATAAATGTAAATAACGTGAATGTATGGTGTCATACATATCATCGAACCGGTATGCCACTTCTATGGTGTGATACATATCATCGAAATCCGTCCGTTTGCTTGGAAAAGTTTCAAGAAAATTTACTGTAAAAATGACGTCACAGAATACGTCACGTCGGAAAAGCAGGTTCGGAAACCACTGATCCCATACCCTGATATCTATAACTTTACATGCTACTTGCAAACATGTAGTTGGCCTCAATAATAATAACATACACTCAAAGCGTTCTTTTATAACATGATCATTCATGTTATAATTGTTCTTGTTACATTTGTTTTTGGCCACGGAAACTCTGTTTACATCACATGACCAACACCCCCACATGTTCCTCAAGTGAAACTGGGTAGTAATGGATCAAGAATTGCAAGCAAACTGTGTCAGTGACCTCAAAACACACGCACGATTTTGTTCATACCGGACTACTATTACCCCCTTGACGATTTCGCACCATTTATTATTCTCTAACCTATATTAACTCAATTGCATATGTATGTATGCTGTTTGACTTACAAATATGTTTTATAAATATATGTATCCTCATAATTAAATTACATATGTACGTAATTGAAAAAAATCACATTTTTATAGTAAGTTACACATATGGTAACTTGCACAGGTTGACTGTCAAACTGGCCCGTTACCGATGCAAACCAGTAACCATCCGGGTACGGGGCGCCATGTAATTATTAAACAGGTTAATTATGTGTACAAAATTGAGTTTTGTAACACTAAAAATCACAAAATTCAATTGTGTGTCACAAAATTCAATTGTGTGTCACAAAATTCAATTCTGCATACGTTTCGTATACAAAATTCATTTTTGTTATAAAGGATTCAATTTTGTAAGACAGAATTGAGTTTTGTGAAGAAAATTCAGTTTTGTGGAACAGAATTCATTTTTGTCCACAAAAATTAGTTTGCGTAGGATAGTCTATGTCATCTCTACGTTGATTGGTTGAGATCGGTCTTAGTCCATTTTACTAGATGGTGGAGTACACTTGCAGGTTTAAACATTTCAATGCGAAAATATAACCTAATATATCAATATTATACTTCTTTATGGACAGTTATTTTGGTTATATTATGATTACAAATGAGTGGTCACACCATATAAGCATATATACCTTGAAGGAGAAATAAGAAAAATATTCAGAATTTTCCCTCAATTATGTAAACAGGGTCAAACATAAAGTAGCCGGGACATAGCTAGACCTGAGAGCATGCCCATATATAGAGAATACCAGGCTAGTGTATTTTGATATCAAGTTTATCAGGCAAGGCTAGGAAACGCGTAGGAATTCCGAGGCTTGCCGATATTAATATTAAAATACACTAGCCTGGTATTCTATTTATCAGGTAACGTTTTATGCTCGAAAATGACATTAGATGACGTCGTATTCTAACAGTAGATCTAACCTTGTGAAACAAATGGTATTGGATCTGTGTCTACTAGTTGCGAAGTTACGTGTTCGCAACTATGTGTCTACATGCATTATTTACAGTATACACCATCTTAGTATCCATGGTATCTACACAAATACTACAAATGGTTTCCATCAAATGGCCCAATACACACATTCTGTTTATAAACACAGACAGCAGTCAGAACACAGGCCACAGCGCGTGTATTATTGATTTAACTGGGTCAGATGTACCTTGCGATACACACAATACATGACGTCAGTACTCGCGGGAGATCTACATGTACATGAATTATGTGTACAATTATAACGCAAATGAGTTTAAATACGAATGGGTTTGTCCACGTTTGACTGTTTGGAGATAGTTGAAGCAAAATGGCATAATGAGAAATGAATCATCGGCAGAATGAGAAATGAATCATCGACATTGAATGTGTAGATCGGCGACCGTGACCCATTTCTCCAGTGCAGTTTCTGACCAATGGTAGTCCTTCTTACATGCGTGTGCAGAATTGACAGAATTGAATTTTGTGACACAGAATTGAATTTTGTGGCACAAAAGTGAATTTTGTTACACAGAATTGAACAGAATTGAATTTTGTTACACAGAATTGAATTTTGTGGCACAAAAGTGAATTTTGTGACACAGAATTGAATTTTGTGACACAGAATTGAATTCTGTGGCACAAAAGTGAATTTTGTGACACAGAATTGAATTTTGTGGCACAAAAATGAATTTTGTTGACAAAATTGAGCCATGTCCCACTTGGCGCCCCGTACCGGGACCAGACTAAGGTGGCCCACCACCATTGATTTTCCCTAAAACACTAACCCGTTACCACATATTTTGCTATTCTCTGCTACTTTAATTTTTCTTATGGATGTTGTGGGACCTATTTTCCAATAACCTGCACTTATTCTGCTCTGGATCTTGACTAATTAAAATATAGATTTAATTATTGTTGAAGCTGGGGTCCCATCTAGTAGGTACAATTTTTTCTTTATGGAAATTAAATAAGTGTATACATGTAATTGCAACTAGTCCACCACTTTTAAAAATTACGAGTGCCAGCTAAACAGATATAATTATTTAGTAATATTTAATGTACTCATAGAGACTCGCGGTGGTATCAAGCTAGTTCCATATGCAAATGAAGTATTTTTAAATTATTTATATTAACTAAATGCTGAATAAATATTTTTATCGACATATCATAAAGTATGATATTGCACATCAAAACATAAATAAATGGAATAAATGGTTGCTTCTGTTATCATTTCACAGAAACACGGTTATCGCCCCTGATATCAAACTGGAATTTCGCGTTTGATATAAAAAGTATAATAATGTCAATTAGTACGTCTGGTAATGGTAAATCAATGTTCATTTTGCCAGCAAAATGTCAGATTGAAAGAATAAAGAACAAGAAATGCGTCTGTCGAACGTGGATGCCACCTGCAGCATATCTGAGAAACTGTGACAAAGTTGTTAACCGAAAAGTGTGACGGACGGACGGACAGACGGGCGGTCCAAACAGTATATGCCACCCGTTTCTTCGAAACCCGGTGGCATAAAAACATGTCTCCCTATATTATAACCTGGCATGTAGCACTCTAGGTTTAATGTTATAGAAATTGAGTATGCAAAAGTAGTCCGGCATAAAAAATAGTCCGGGTGTTTTAAGGTCACATACACAGTTTGCTTGCAGATCTTGATCCATTACTACCCTGTTTCACTTGAGGAACATGTTGGGGTGTTTTTAACACCAGTTTTCAGCATATTTGAAGCATTTAAAAGAAAACACTGAGCCTGTTGGTCACGAGATGTAAACAGAGTTTCCGTGGCCAAATAATGTAAACAATGTTGGGAGACATGACGAGGTTGTGCCCACAACATCTGTACGAATAGTGAAAGTAGGAAAGACTGGCTGGGATACGGTTAAATTATACAGTAAAACTATTTGGTATTTTTTAACCTAAACATGGCACAACAGAAAAGGCAGCATCAATCTACATCAACACCGTTAGGGACATGGGACCAATTTAGAGAGCAACGCATTGTAGGACAGGTACCAGCATATTCAATAATTTTAGGGAGAACTATTTTAAGTTTTCGCAGAGCACCTGGCGTCATAATGGTTGTTCCCAAATTACTGTTGCAAATATTGTTGTCAAGGGGCGTGGCTTAACGAGCTAACAAAGCGCATAGCAAAACAGCGATGCAATACTCAATAATGGAACTCCGGATGTCACTAACAATGAAGCATCAAGCCACTTAGAATGTAATCAACACAAACGCATTAAAACAGTGCGAATGAATAAAGCATCAAGCCACATACATAGAAATGTAATAAGACGGATAGTACTTAGAATGTCATCAGCCAGCAAGCATCAAGCCACATATAATTGTAATAAGACGGATAGAACTTAGAATGTCATCAGCCAGCAAGTATCAAGCCAAATATAATTATGGCGGATATGACCTTCCGTACTGATGTCCCACATGTGTCCTTTCACGCGCTATCTTAAACTTCTTTCTGTTTCCCCCACGTACACAGATTTTCCACAAACAGCACAGGTTTTGTATTGCAAAAATCAATAATAATGACAAGTATTAAATTTCAAAATGGCCGCCATTCAAACATGTAGTGTCCATTTTCTTTTCAAGTAGTGACACAATAAAACCTCCTTTTCGTGACTAGTATGTTTATATAACCACAGGAACACACTACTAAAATAATTGCTACAACGCCCATATGGCTATGACAGCTATGTTGAATCAGAAAATGGCCGCCAATAAATATGTTTGTTGTATCTATGCACAATGAGATAACACTCCAAAATGTGGCAGATACTTGATTGATAATATTTTACTTTAAGCCGAAACAGTTTATGTAATTGTGTTGTGAGTATTGTCGATTTTGGTATGCAATTGTATTCTTGAATTGTCGCTCATTGAACAAGGTTGAAATTAAAGATTGTGTTCATGTACTAGTAAGTTAACGTATTATGCACTTTAGCGCTGTACATTGAAATGAAAGTATGCGCAAACATAAACGGGATGCTGGTATTTTCTAATTCAATATAGCCGCCAGTTATTCACAATGGCAAAACAAACAACAACATGAATGTTAAATGACAGACACCGTCATCACATTTATATTGATATATTCCCGTTCCAGAACTCTACAAAAAGAACATCTGTAGTGGCATTACTCGTATATATTTCCATATAGCCAGACCTTTTACGCATACAATAAGGCTACTACAATATCAAATACAAAGGATATATTGTCATGACTTATAGAATATAAAGTGATATCAATCGTGCGTACGTGTGTTTAAAACCGATCGTACGTGTGTTTCAAACCGATCAAATACTTTTGAAATCCAAGATAATGGTAATTTATTCGCACAATCTTTTGCATACATATGTTCGACCCATTTCTAAATATGTCTGTATACATCTCATTGTGAGATTGCCATGGCATCTCAGTGTGTTCTTATACGAAGAAAACAACATATGTTCATACATTGACGGGATCACATGACCAAATGACGCGATCACATGACCAAATGACGGAATCACATAACCAACTGACGCGATCACATCACCAAATGACGGAATCACATGACCAACTGACGGGATCACATGACCAAATTTCGGGACAACATTACCTAATGACGGGATCACATTACCTAATGACGGATGACGGGACCACATTATCTAATGACTGGACCACATCACCTAATGACTGGACCACATTACCTAATGCCTGGACCACATTACCTAATGACGGGACCACATCACCTAATGACTGGACCACATCACCTAATGAATGGATCACATTACCTAATGCCTGGACCACATTACCTAATGACGGGACCACATCACCTAATGACTGGACCACATCACCTAATAACTGTACCACATCACCTAATGACTGTACCACATCACCTAATGACTGTACCACATTACCTAATGACGGGACCACATCACCTAGTGACGGGACCACATCACCTAATGACTGAACCACATCACATAATGACTGGACCACATCACCTAATGAATGGACCACATTACCTAATGACTGGACTATATCACCCAATGACTGGACCACATTACCTAATGACTGTACCACATTACCTAATGATTGGACCACATTACCTAATGAAGGGACCACATTACCCAATGACTGGACCATATTACCTAATGACTGGACCACATCACC
This sequence comes from Conchocele bisecta, assembly GCA_029237695.1. Taxonomy (NCBI): domain Eukaryota; kingdom Metazoa; phylum Mollusca; class Bivalvia; order Lucinida; family Thyasiridae; genus Conchocele; species Conchocele bisecta. The sequence continues at coordinate 28,035,070 of CM055268.1, read as the reverse complement.
TAATGACATGTAACATAATGTTTCATACGCAAGTTTGATGAACCGTGCGTAACGCATTGATATGCCTGTTATGTTACACTTGCTTGCTTTCCGAAAGGAAAGTTTCTGTTGAAAACTTGGAAATGTCACAATAATTGTTCGGTATAATACAACATTATGGGGATACAATCTGTGTCGACCATCTATTGACCCTGACAAATTCAAGTTATGATCACAGGTGGAAGACTCGGACCTGTGACACAAACAATTGCCCATTACAACAAAAATCCATTACCCCATCCACTTGGTCTCATACAGTACTATGTTATATTAAATAACATATTATTGTATGACACCAAGTGGGTGGGGTAATGAATATTTTGTAATGGATATTTTTTTTTGTGTCACAGGTCCGAGTCTTCCACCTGTGGATTGCACGGAAAATACACGTTTGAATATCGAGACCGAGTGCTTCATAACTTTGAATGTTGCTTATAGAGCCCGTTATTCATTCAAAGTACCCAGCTCATAAATCGAGAACTGCACAATGCAGTCAGTTCTATAATCAGCTATACATTCTATATGAATGTTGATTTGCTATCTGCGATCTCAGTGCTAACTTCACAGAGCTCAAGATATCTACATGTTTTCTATGGAACGCCAAATATACATAAACTCAAATAATTAAGAGCTAGCATTAAAGGTAAATGCCCACTCAGTAGGCACAACATGGTCTTTATAGGAATTAAATAAGTGTATAATTGTGTTACTATTTCGCCAGTTCTAAAAATTACGAGTGCCCGCTATAATACAGATATATTTCATTTAGTAATATTTATTTTACTGATAAAGACGCGCGGTGGTATCAGGCTATTTTCATATGCAAATGAGGCATGATATTTTTTAATTATTTATACAAATTACATGCGTCACCTTAAAAAAATAGTATTTTCGACAGATTATAAAGTATAATCTTTGCATCAAACAATAAATACAGATAATAAATAGTAATGTCCGTTAACATTTTAAGGAAACACGGTTATCGCCCCTGATATCAGTGTGGAATTTTACGTCTGATATAAAATGTATAATAATGCAAATTAATACGTGGGGAAATGGTGAATGAATGTTTATGTTGCCAGGAAATGTCTGATGATGTATGTGATATAAAGAACATTGTGTGCCTACTGAGAGGGCATGTACCTTTAATGACAATACACATGTACATGTGGTCTGGCTAATGAGAAAAGGGACCTTATAACATGTAACATTTGAAGATCCCAATCACACCAGGTATCTTTAAATAGTTAGAGCTAGCTCCAAATCATTTGAAGAGTTATCTAAATCATTTGGAGCTAGCTGTAAATATTTAATGCTAGCTCTAATTATTTAGAGCTGGCAATAATTATTTGAGTTTATGTAGATTTGGCGTTCCAGGAACGCCCAATCTACATAAACTCAAATAATGAATGCTAGCTGGCAAAGCACGCATGATAATCTTGTATTACATTGCAAACTCTCTAGGCTGGACACACACCCTTGTAATTATATTTAGAATGGACATTGTGCGAGGTGTGTATATGTGTAGATACTATCGTTATACAGAGAAACCTCTCTAAACCGGACACCCTTTAGAGAAGTATCACTGTAAATCAGGCATTTCATCATTCTGAGCCATAGTTGTGTGCTGTGAGATCACGAACAGACATCATCTCCGGATATAAATGACCAAGAACTCATCAAAAATAAGATCACAAGTGCTTTATTGGTGTCTGGTTTAGAGAGGTTCTACTGTAACAATGGGTTGAGAGGTAAATAAACCACAACCTGTGATTATTATCGTGCTGGATAATGGTGTGAATTGTAATATAGCGTAATATTAATATTAAGGATCGTTACGTGATTGCGTGCCAGTTTTTGGACAACTGTTTTACACATTCATTCTCGAATTTTTTTTATTGTTTTTAACAGGGGTATGTGTAACAGCAATAACAAACTGTTTATAACTGATTGTCCAAACGCCGACATGTGGCGTGTCGATATACGAGGGCATTGTCTGCCCGTCATGTGGCAATATTGCTTGTTTTTTATCGTCAAAATGAGCGGGCTTGTAACAAGCATATCATTAGGACATGCAGTGTTTGTCAGTATTTTTCAGATATTCTGAAAATTACCCTTATCTGATTAAGGACCAGTGGGACCCGGATCATCCTATGTTCATGAATAATTGCTTCGTAAATGTAATTGGATACACGGTGCACGGAGTTTCCATGTCGGCCATCTTAGTGTGTACAAGCCATCGACCAGTTTTACCTCTTATGGCGTTTGACACATACTATTAATAATATCACAAACTTTTGAATAAAGGTTGGTGCAACATGATTGGAAGACATCAGAGAACATGGTGCTATGCGTTGTTTTCATCAACTTTATATACAAAGTCTGATATCTGAAGAGTTTGTTGACCCTTTGTTAAAATGTTTGAGAATTCAGTAACGACTGTGTAACAGTAAGAACAATGCACAGTGCAGTAAATATATACCTGTATTACCAGACGTACTGTATCGACTCCACTGCTTTGTAAGCAGTTATATGAGTGTATTGTCAATATTTTTTCCTAGCCTACTATGCGAGTAAATAAGGCTTTGCTTGTGGCAGATGTACTTCTAATAATAGACAGTACATCCGTTTTACATTTTACACATTGCAAAAGTGTCCATTGCATATTTTGTGAATGATGGTAGAAAAGCTAAAATAGATTTTTGTGTAGTCTGAAATAATATTTATAGGACGTTATATTAATATATATATGGGACGTAATGCACCAAATTGTATTATATTTTCTGTCATATTAGTTGCTGTATGTGTCAAACGCTTCAAGTGATGAAACTGTCCGATAGCATGGAAAAACTAAAATGGCGGATATGACAACTGAATATTCTGTACAATATACACTAAGAAGAACAGGGTCAGATATAGTTTACATAGATATTCAGTCACGTGTATGATGCTACTACATTTGAAACAAAATGTCATATTCTATAAAGTCAGTCCTTAACGGAATAGCACAGAAATGAGTACAGAATTATCTGTCATAAAAGTAGATGTGAAAGGGTTAAGTACATGAGTCGTAAACATATATTATCGGTCGAACTGTGTGTGTGTTTATTTGTCTCACATCACTGTGCTGTAAGTTCTGATTTATTATATACAATGGAACCTCTCTAAACCGGACACCAATAAAACATATGTGAGCTTATGTTTGATGCGTGTATTGGTCATTTATTCCAGGCGATAATGTCTGTTCACGATTACATAGCACACAACTATGGCTCGGAATGATCAACGGCCTGATTTACAGTGAAACCTCTCAACACCGGACACCCTGGGGACCAACCAGGGTGTCCGGTTTAGAGAGGTTTCACTGTAACTCGTTATATTTGACCCGTCTGTCTAAATCTGGCTGTCTGAAGACATTGTTCTTATGGGTTTTTAGAGCAGTGTATATCCAGTGTACGTGCTGACTGACTGACGGACAGTGTATGCCATGATCATCCCGGACTGATCTCGTGCTACTCTGTCGTGTAGGGCGATCGGTTCACTTTTTATCTTAAAATTCACATATATTTAACCAGGTCCACTAGTCGCGGGCAGTACCATATGTGCATATGCTACGGACGGTATGGGAGTTTTTCAGAGTTACTACCCGCAGCCATAGGTCCCCGTCTCTATATGGCATTAGCTGTTGCTATGACGTCAATTCCGCTCTCAACCGTTATATCAATGCATCGCGTCTGAGCTGTGTTGCCCAGTGACAGTTCCAAGTCCGTGCACTTACGTTTTCAATGATTTCTTTGTCATCTTTTAATTCGTTCGTTTGATGCATTTTATGAGTTTATGTCTCATTCGTTGCATTCCCGGGGGCCGTTTCACTAAACTTCGTATGACTAAAATGTTCGTAAGTGCAAAATTATGTTACAAATTGTACATTAAATTAAACATTGTACATGTGTATACTCATTAGTTAGGGTTTTAACTCGATTTCCCCTTATTCTGTATCCTTTATTATTTGTGCCATATTCCAAGTTCACGGACGTGCATGCTTATTCGGATTTGTTTGTATGTTAACCGCAGATCGCATGACCGAACATTATTATTCAATTAATTGATTCCTGCAGGCATCTAACATTGTTCTGACCATGCCCGATTTCATTAATACGTATACAGTATGGAAATAACTTATTGAAATTGTGACGATGCCATGAGAATAACGCCGTGTATGTTAGACCAGCATAGAGCCCGATAAAACATATCATATACGGCCATTAGGGTCAACATGTACAGTGGAACCTCTCTAAACCGGACACCCTGGGAGGTCCCCATGGTGTCCGGGTTAGAGGGATTCCACTGTAAATCAGGCATATATAACCACTCCAAGACGTATTGGTATGCTTTGCGATCACGAACAAACAGTATCATCGGAGATAAATGACAAAGACACCCACGAAAACACCCATAACGGGATTTACAGGGTGTCCGGTTTGGAGAGGTTTCAATGTACTGTTCTAATGCACGATACAAACCTACGGAGCTCCGCAGGGAACGAATTGTTAAATTGAGGGAACGAATTGTTATTTCGTGGGAACAAATTAATAAACAAAATCCATGTCCCCTGCGGTGCTCCGTACAAACCACCCTACTGTTGTAATTCGCGATCAACATGAGGCGACGTCTTTGAGTGTTTCATTGATTGAATTGTGAACAGTGCAGATCCAGATCAGGCTGTGCGGATGCACAGTCTGATCTGGATCTACACTGGTCGCAAAACCCATGCGCCCCATTTACTCCAGTCACTGCCACATATTAGTTTATGTGATTTTCTCAGGAGACTCGCATGCCGATAATCCGATAGGTATACGACTAGGTTAGACGAACGCATGCCTAAACAACATTCAGTATACACGTTTCAAAGGCCGCGGTCACGGTGCGACTACGAATAAACTGCCATTGACTAACGTAATAATACGTCTTTAATAGCATTAGAATTATCACAGTGTGTGTGTCTGTCGTTCATTCAATATTAAAGTCGAGTTTGTTTTTGGAAGGTACGAACTCGCGGAGGATTTTTTTATTTAACGCGGGATTGTGTTTGTTTTATCTTTGCCTGTAATTCGGCAGGTGACTATGGCGCTGCCGGGCAGACCGATCGCCCTCGACTACCGTATCTCCACAGCCCGGCTACGGGAGGCAGCATTGAGCGGCAAACCACAGTCCCGCAGAAACTGCCGCAACGTGAAATCTGCCCCTCAGAACCGGAACTTGGATAACTACCCAATGCCTCATGGGCGCGAGGAAGTCATTCGGTGCACCGCCAGCCGGAAGCAGACGAGAAGGGACTTTAAAGAAAATATGCATCACAACAAAGCTGCAAGTCTGAGTTTGAAATCATACAGCAAACAAATGTTTGAAACCGCCATCGAGACGGTAGAGCAAACAGGCAACAACCCACCACGTTATGCAAACAGAGACTGCCGCACACGGACAACCGCATACGGCGGTAAACACAAATCGGAAGTGGACAACGGTCGCAGATCAACTGGACCAACACCTGACGGAAGTATACTCTATAACCCAAAACAGTGGATGCTAAACTCTATTCGCTTACGGCCAAATTCTCAGCCAGTAATTCAAAATGGCAAAACCGTGTCAACGGCACACCCGAGTATCAACTCTACCATCAAGGACAAAAATCTAAATTACACGTTACGATCCACGGGTGGAATGTCCCGAGCTGGATCTACATCAACGGCCGGCTCTATATACGGCGGGTCTATCTACACGGATACCAGTGACTTCATTTTTGTTCCACTCTGTGACACGCGGGAACAAGAGTCAACTCGTCACGGTTCATTGGATACGCAAACCATGTCTGACTATAGTGGAAGCTGCGATAATGACGGCGATCGGTTTACGGACATCGACGAACTCGATTTGAAACCGTTTGTGAATGGCGTGCAACCCCCGATGCGGATGCTACCGCCGTCTGCGAATCGCGGTATTCACCTTGTGTCTTTGGACGAGGAGAGTTCGTCAGACTCGCAGGATGATGAAATCGAGACCGGCTCAATGGCAGATTGGCCACATGGCAGCGTGACTAAACCGCCGGATACCGGACAAACGTACGTATGAAATAAGAATTGGTTAGTGTATGGAGCAACAACTGAATATGGTGCTTTATCGTAGTTTCAACACATTTATGTTCTGTTCATTCCGTAAGCATGTTTGATTATATATATTGTATAGCCCCTGTTCAGACTGTGCAATCCAGGCGCGGATACAGGGGCGGGGGGGGGGAGGTCTAGACGACCCCACCCCCCTGCAATTATTTATGTATCCGCGCCTGCACTCAGACCAGAAGCTATTGTTATATACTGTTCGCAAACGTTGAAAGTTTCCCTTTAACGGCATGTAACCCATATGTAAACATGTCTCTACCACGTTTGAATTTTGGTTGGCTGATACCTAATGTTAAATATCAAGTTTTCAAAGTTATCAGATTGGAACTTGTTTGATTATCAATTTTCAATTAAACGATCAAATGATTTTTGTATACGGTATATCAATCCGTGTACAACAAAACCCAAATGCCAGCGACGGCATACTAACGAATAAATAGAGAATATTAGGTTAGTGCCGTGAATGAGATAAAATATCTGGCAAGGCTTAGGAAACGGGATGGGCGAGACTCTGCCGAGCACATCCCGTTTCCGTGCCGCGCAAGATATTTTTCCCATTCACGGCACTAACCTACTATTCTAGTTATCCCGTCAACACCTACAAATAGCTTTAAAATGCAATAAAAATAACCCCAGCCACCGCACATATTCATACGCAGTGATTAGGTCGTATTGACAGGATATGACAAATGTTTCACGGCACTGTGTTAGACGGCACATACGCACTGTGCTGACGGGATACATATCTTAGGTGGAATGCATTCACCATACAAATGCGGCGTCAGGTCCAAAACATAAATTAATATACAAGGGCAGGGAAGCTTTGAATGAATGACACACATTATCGAATAATGCAGTGAACACAAACACAATTCGAACATGATATACGTTTATATAACATAATATGGCAAGTATTACTTTGCATATCCGTGTAAGCTCGTTATACTTGATATCTAATTACATAAGTGTTTGATTAGTGGAAATGAAATTGGCATTCTACTCAAATGACGTGTATTGACGGCAAATGTTGACATTGATAGCTAATCACATGTACATGAACGTACATATAATCTACATATTACTATTAGTACGTGGTTGTATTAATATGATCATAACATTACCGTATGTGTATGCACAGCCGGACGTTCCAAGTTCGATACCGATTATCTCCCCTTGAAATATATATATATTGAAACACAAATAAGATTGCCTATAAGTATGGGTGACAATATCTGGGGGTTACAATAGCTGGGGGTTTACAACAGTGGGCGCGTGCATCACCAGCTATTGTCACTCATACTTATAGGCAATCTTATTTGTGTTTCAATATATATATATTTCAAGGGGAGATAATCGGTATAGAACTTGGAACGTCCGGCTGTGCATACACATACTTTGGTTTCGGGTTTTACCCCTCCCACACCAAACTCACGTTATATATCCCGTGATTAATATATGGGGTTACAATATGTAACACCCAGCTATTGTCACCGGGTTACAATAGCTGGGGGGTTACAACAGTGGGCTCTACAAAGCTACGTAAATGCAAACAAAAGACATCGGCGTCAATTGTTGAAAAAAAAAACCACACACAAAAGAGATGATATAATTAACGTTTTCTATACTTAATACTCATGCTGTATCATATAAATTATTTATAATACAGTGTAATCTCTCTAAACCGGACACCCAGGATACCTCCCAGGGTGTCCGGTTTAGAGAGGTTCCACCACCAAACAGACTGATGACTACTTCTAGACGAGCGTCGATGCTTTGCGATCATGAACACACATTATCACTGGAGGTAAATTACAATGAAACACTAAAGTTAAGAACGATTAACATTTCCCCGTGTCCTGTTTAGAGAGGTTCCACTGTATTTGTTTGTCCAGGTCACTGGCCATTCGTTTCGGCTATGTCTGTCAATAATCCGATTATACTATTTTAAGTACTTTATTGGTAGTTAACAATTGGCAATCGACCAATACGATCTACATTAATTATGCATGTTATTTATATTCATGTTTTATATTACTCGCAGTTAAATACATGTACATGTACGATTATTAACCGCAATACTGTTTTTGACTAAAATCACAGGTGATTGAAACTATCGCATGTCGGTAATGTTTATAGTATAAGTATTTTATATTAAACATTAGATAATCATTTGATTTTTTTTATTGTACCTGTGACTAAAACCAAGTACTATTCTGCCAAATAGTAACGTCGTTTCGTGACATTGTATACCCAATTACACTACCGCATATTTGTCTTTGTTTCTCTCATAATACTTGAATATGTGCTCGAAGTCAAACAGCTTGATTGTCTGAGCCTGAGCTGTGTAACAGCTCAGGCTCAGCCAATCAAACTGTTTGATTGCGAGTTGAGACTGCCAATAGATGTTCAGAAACATCGACATCTGGGCAAGATTACCGCCGGCGGTTGTGTACATGGTCGTCATTATTGTCCACATGTCGGGAATATTATGGCGGCATATTTCCGCCGTCGACATAACGTGGCACCGTGACAGCCAAGTCGTCTTAATACACCTTGTAAGTTGAATTGTCAGTGGACCACCCGTTTATTTATTGTTTTGTATCGATAAGTAACGGACATGTAATGATGATGTATAACAAAGTCAGCGACATACAGTGTGGATGCCGATCAGAACGTGCTTATGCCCGATTCGCACTATTGGTCCTCACAATACATAGTGTTATTCTCAAATGGCTGTTGATATTAATTTTCAATGTGGACTCAGATCAGTAGACGATTTCATCAAAATTGCAAAGTATACTTTTCTAGCAAAGTATACTTTGAGGGAGTAATCATTTATTTTTCACGAAATGCATTATGTCATATAGAACTAACGACTGCATATATTTGATGATTAAAAGTATGCAGAATTATTATACTGAATTTATTACATTATCACAGCCAAAATGGCTGTGATAATGTAATAAATTCAGTATAATAAAAATTAATAAATTTATCCTAAAATTGAAAATTTCTCCCTCAAAGTATACTTTGCTAGGAAAGTATACTTTGCAATGTTGATGAAATAGGCTACTGATCGCACGGATTTGCATTCTGATAGGAGCCTACGTTGATTGTTTCAAAATTTAGTTGAGTACGTATCATCATGGATTGATGTCAATCAATCACATGAAACCGTGTCACAACGTGTTACAGTGCAACCTCTATACAACATATACCCATGGAAGACACAACACTGGCTGTTGTGAAGAGGTGGCTGTTGCAGTGAGGTTAAACATGGAGGCAACGGTGTATTTGAGATATACAATATCGGCTGTTACAGAGAGGTGTGTTGTAGAGAGACGGCCGTTCCGGGATGTTCGGCTGTACATTCCACATAGAGTTTTAACCCTTTCACCCCTAAGTAACTGGAATGGATTATAGAGAATAGTAGGTTAGTGCCGTGAATGGGAAAAAATATATGGCAAGGCTCAGGAAACGGGATGGGCGAGGCTCTGCCGAGCACATCCCGTTTCCGTGCCGCGCCAGATATGTTTTCCCATTCACGGCACTAACCTACTATTCTATTTATCCCGTCAACACCTACAAATGGCTGTAAAATGCAAAAATAGTATCGACTGGATATCAAAAATGTTTCACGGCACCGTGTTTCACGGCACATACGCACTGTGTTGACGGGATAAATGATAATTTTGCAACCGTCACAAAATGATTTTCAGACTAGTCCAGTTATGAAAAGAGGTTGTTTTTGTACTCAAAAATATGAAAATTACTTGCAAAAAGTGCAGATCCTGATGAGACGGCTCGTCACGAGCCGGCTCATCTGGATCTACACTTTTTGACAATACCGCATACAGGCATGTGGTGCTGGAAGGGTTAACTTAATTTTTACAATTTTGTCTCGTCATATGAATACAGTATGACGTAATGCAACACACTCTCTACGTTGACCAGTCAGTAAGACACCTTAATAACTGATCAAGACGCGATAAAATGCACTAATATTGACGTCACCCGTGTGCAGTATCACGTTTAGGACGTTTCGTCACATTATTCTCGTTTAATTTGTCTCGTCCTGTCCAATTAGTATATCGTCTTAACGCGAACATTATGTAGATAAGACGACTTATAACGTGTACAAGGGGCGTTCATAAAATACCCGGGCACCAGGTTAAGTGGATGGCAGAAATATAGCACCATTGAATATTAAATACCGTGCTGGATACAACTGACCTACGTACGATAGAGTACAAATATGTCAAAGCCGTATCGGGAAGAAGGCAAATATTTCAATTCTCAATATAGTGTTTATTGAATTCAACCGGTTCTTATCAAGTTTGGTAAATACGTACATTGTGTTCATAACATGTGTCTGAAACCACGCGTCGTATTGGCTGTTTGTGCAATAATAAATGCGTATATGATAGCTGTATAATCATTAACTTGCAATTGTTGTACGTTTATATAGCATGTATTATGAGTTTTCAAATGCATTAGATGGCAATATTAGAATGTACAGTATGCATGCACTTGTAATATCATAATATTTCTCAGTTTTCCTTCCCTCTACGGGATGATGTTTCCCGTCCCCACGATCACCCATGTCGAGAATACCATGCCTGTCTCGACTCGGAAACGTTCGGAATTCTTCGTCAAGTTTCGGAACTCTTATGTGTTTCCCAGCCTTAATGGACACACTGGGTGTAAACAAATACTAGACTTGTATTCTCACTGGTGCTGCACTCCGCGCGCCGGCGTTAAATGTTTCACGTCGAAATATGCGCCAAATTCCTGACGAATTTCATTCAGCTACATGCATAAGATACTGCATAAACACATTTTCGTCCAGTAACCGGCTTGCGCCGGTTACTAGACGAAAATGCGTTTATAAAATAGCTCTAAGTAGTGCTGAATGGTATCTCGTCAGAAAACATGTTTGTGTTTCTATGTGAAACATTTACCACCATTAATTATATTCATCAGATAGCGTGTCTGTTAAAGAATGAAGAATACAGTGTCGATTCGGAAACGTCATGTGGCGTAATTCGACCAATAAAACGCAAGATATAATACAGTGGAACCTCTCTAAACCGGACACCAATACAACACATGTGATCTTGTTTTTTGATGAGTGTCTTGGTCATTTAATTCATTTCATGATCTAATAGCACACACCTTAGAATGATCAAATGCCTCATTTACAGCGATACCTCTCTAAGCCGGACACCCTGGGGACCTCCCAGGGTGTCCGGTTTAGAGAGGTTTCACTGTACATGTAGTAGTTTTGTGTCCTGGATACGCGTATCCAGTCAATAGAGGATACGACACCATGTTCTCCACCCGTATTTCAATATTCCTTTGGGAAATTCCTCCAAACTGGTTTGTCATTTTGTCCTCATCATGGGCATGAATAGATACATTGTGTAACTCCCTTTATGTCAATACTTTCCGCCGTTAGTTAGCGAAAACCGCGCTTACGTAAATAAGGGAAGAGACACTAATTCGCTGTAATATTTGTTAACACGGACGACACGTTGAATAGACCAGTATGTAATATAATCGGAGAAATATAATCAGAGAATGCATTTAATCCTCGTCTTTTATACTGTTAAGTAGTGGGTGCTAATAAAAGACTTCGAAATTACATTAATGTGTACGCTATCTATATAGAGCCTGAATTCTACAAATAAGTCCCTGCATACAATGCATTGACAGGTCATATTTTACTTACTTGTATTAGCTGACATTAACGATAGCAGTGTGAGTTCATACGGAGCCCCACAGCAAGGTGCATGATCACGTGGTTACAACAACAACAACGCCGCCCACTCCAAAGTAAGTATTATTTGATATTTTCCTTAATATGCAACGGATTTTGATGAAATATGGCGCAGCAAACGCGTCTTCATGAGCTGTATTTGGTGGTCTATGGAGTTTGGCACAGACTTATGTCGTTATTGTGAAGAATGGATTTCCGTGTCGGAGACACGGACATCGATTCTTCGCAAAAACGAAAGATGTTTCGGCGAAAATACAGAGACCACCAAATGCAGCTTAACATGACGCGTTTGATGCGCCATATTTCATCAAAATCCGTTACATAATAAGGACACTATAAATGAATACGTACTTTGAATCGGTACTTGTTGTTGTTGTTAGTACCACGTGACCATACACCTTGCACAGGGGACGTAGAAGTCTTTTTTTTATTAATTCGTTCCCACGAAATAACAATTCGTTCCCTCAATTTAACAATTCGTTCCCACGAATTAACAATTCGTTCCTTCAATTTAACAATTCGTTCCTACGAAATAACAATTCTTTCCCACACTTGGCATATCATGGAAACGAATTGTTAATTCGAGGGAACGGTTTGTTAAATTGAGAGAACGAATTGTCATTTCGTGGGAACGAATTGTTAATTCGAGGGAACGACTTGTTAAATTGAGGGAACGAATTGTCATTTCGTGGGAACGAATTGTTAATTCTAGAAAACGACTTGTTAAATTGAGGGAACGAATTGTCATTTCAAATTGAGGGAACGAATTGTCATTCCGTGGGAACGAATTGTTAATTCGAGAGAACGACTTGTTAAATGGAGGTAACGAATTGTTATTTCCTGGGAACGAATTAATAAAAAAAAAAATGAATGTCCCCTGCAGGGCTCCGTAGGTTCCCGCTTGGAATAATGTATCTACTAATATAGCAAACCATTAAAGACGGTTAATAATTCTAGTAGTATGAAACGTTTTATGGGAACAATCCTATTTTCTTTATTTCAACCCGAAAGTATCTGTTGTTACCACTCATTTGAACCGTCTTGACGAGACGGTTCAAATGAGTGGTAACAACATATACCTTTATGGAGAAACTTAGTAAAGAAAATAATGAGATTTTTTTCCAAACAAATTATCGCATCCTTGCATTGAAATGGGTTAAGGTACGAGGCATGCGACCAGCGTATTCGGCGAGTTCGATCAGGGCCGAAACTGCATGCAACATTCAGTCAATGAGGCAGTGGCTACTACATGCCTTTACGACTAACATGTTCGTAAGTGAAAATTTAGGATCGTCTTGAAATTTCAATTGACGGATTTACATTTATTAAACATAGGCTGCCTATGCTCAATAAATGTAAATATACTTAAGTTTGTACTTAATAGGAACATTTTAGTACGGAGTTTAGTGAAACGGCCCCCATCTTTCAGTCTGATTTACCAAGATCTCGTAAAAAGTCGCGTATTGCCGTTATAAACAGTGTATACCAGATTGCTTTTCAGCATACAGTGGAACTTCTCTAAACCGGACACCCTGGGAGCTCCCCACGGTGTCAGATTTAGAGAAGTGCCACAGTAAAACATGCTACTTCAAGGTACGTGTGTGTGCTTTATGATCATAAACAGACAGTATCATCGGAGATTCAGGGCAATGAACACTATCACCATTCAGCACACTGTCAACTATTTTTCTCTGTGTTCAGTTTAGAGAGGTTGCACTGTAGTTTAAAAGGGGGATTCATTGTTCACCATAGACTCAATGACCCGTGCAGTATGCACCCAGTGATCAACATGAGTTGCCGGTAGTGTAGACCACGTATACTAGGTTGACATGACTGTTGACTGAAGAACTCTGGTTCATGGCATTTCCGATAAAATATGCGCAGTCTGATGAGGGTCTGCACTGCTGGTCAGGAGTTAGACTGGCCACAAATGAAATAAGTGGCTGGAGAAATTCGGTTCATTACGTTATGACCAATGTAGACTCAGACCAGTAGCCGATTTCACCAAAATTGCTAAGCATACATAGTTTAAACAATATTTATTTCATACAATACATGGTACATCATTACATGTGAATTGTTCATGGATTTGAAAACAAGGTAATAGCTGATATGAATTCATATCCATGCGATATAATTACAAGCCATATTCTAGAAGCGGGCGGATACATGTAAGATACAGGCGTTCTAAGCACGACCTCTTTAGAAGAAACTTAAGCGAATGTAAAGTACCAATCCGTTGCAAGGCTTTATTTAGGCAGCCAGATATATGGGTGTTCCATCTACCATCATCTGAGAAAGTTACCCCAAGGTGTTTATGCTCAGTTATAGGGTGTACAACTACATGGTTCATTACCAGATTAGGATGTTGTGGTTTGTTTTGCTTTCTTGGAAATATCATGGTTTCTTTTTTAGATGGATTAAATGTAATCAACCATTTGAGAGATCATTGATGAATAGTTTTAAGATCATTGTCTAATATTAGATTTAATTTCAGCCACAATATCATTTATATATATACAAGGAAAATAAGAGGGCCTAATATAGACCCCTGCGGCACACCGGCTGTTACAGTGGACCATTGAGACGATGCATTTGCGTAAACCATTCTCTGTTTTCAAGAAGATAAGTATGATGCAAATCATGTATGAATGTTGCCAGTTATGCCAGCAGAGGACAGTTTGTATAACAAACCACTGTGCCAGACTCGGTCAAATGCTTTAGAAATATCAAAGAAGACTATTCGGACTTCTTTACCATCGTCTAAAGCTTTACATATGTCGTTGTAAATGTAAACTAACTGATTGACTGTTGAGTCTCATTTGATGAATCCAGACTGAAATGACGTTAGGATATTATTTTCAACAATGAAAGTGTATAAATACTTATGGATGCATCGCTCCATAAGCTTGCCAATGCAGCTTAGGAGAGAGATTGGTCGATAGTTTTGTGAATGTGATGGGTCGTTCTTTTTAAAAATTGGAATTACGTTTGCCAATTTCCATGCGAATGGGAAATGTGATAAAGTGTGATAATGTGATTAAAGCACTGAGAGGGGTTTTGACAGCTCGTTTGCACCCTCGCGCAGTAAACGTGGAGATCGGGGCCACATGTCTTGGTCGGATCAATGAGAGATATAGCATCGCTTTAGATGAGATATGAATTGATGAGAGCGTTCGTTTGGATTGTACAAGTGGTGGTAAATCTTGGTTGCTGTTATCGATGGATGATTGTCTGCAAAAGTATGAATTGATGAGCTAATTTTTTTTCAATATGCGTATTTGTTTCGGTGTCGTTTTCGAAAAGTGTTGGTATCTGGGATGATGTAATAGGTTTGTCAGTTAGTTGTTTTCCTATCTAGCTAGGTATACTGTGAGTGAGTTATCATTTATTTTCCCCGAAATGCATTATTGCATATAGTTTCATTCGGCTTATATTTAAGGGTGGGAATTGGCTCGAACACCTGACATACCCGAGATATAGTCCAGTAAAGAAGCAGGCTGGTGGTCACATAGAACTAACGACTGCATATATTTGATGATTAAAAGTACGCAGAATAATTATGTGATAATGTAATAAATTCATTATAATAATTTGGTCAGAAAATATTTTATTTCATTAAATAAAAAATAATAAATAGTATACATTTGGTACAATTTGGTACAATACAATTTTGGTGAAATCTGCTACTGACTGCGAACCCACCCGTCATACTTATAAGTATCGCTCAGGGGGCCGTTTCACTAAACTTCCTACGACTAAAATGTTCGTAAGTGCACAATTATGATAGTCTGTAAATTTCACATTAACCTTGTTTTTGTGTAAACAATTATTGGATTTACATTTATTGAACATAGGCTGCATATGCAGCCTATGTTCAATAAATGTAAATCCATCGATTACAATTTCCAGACGATCCTAAATTTGCACTTACGAACATTTTAGTCTTACGAAGTTTAGTGAAACGGCCCCCTGGCTACCGCTTGAGTCAATGACGATAAGGTATTTATTGATGTTAATCTACAAACATAGAGACATAGAGAGATGGTATAAGCACGGGTTCGTCCGCATGTACGAGAAAACTATCAGCGAGTTTCAGTGATCGGATTATCGACCGTACAGCGGACAACCGTGCTGTAAGTAAATTTATTCTAGTTTTACAGTATATAACACCGTTTATTTCAATCAGATGCTGCACTCACATGCAACCTGTCATAGCAAATGCATAATGAAAACATTTTGTCGTACGGAGCCCCGCAGGGGACGTAGAATTATTTTTTTTATTATTATTCATTGTTCCCACGATTTAACAATTCGTTCGAGGGAATGAATTGTTATATCGTGGGAACGAATTGTTAATTCGAGGGAACGAATTGTTAAATTGAGGGAACGAATTGTTAATACAAAAAAATACATGTGCCCTGCGGGGCTCCGTACCAGGGCCGCCGTAACATTCAGGGCCCGGTTGTTCAAAACATCAGTTAGCTTAACGGACTGTTAAATCCTTAACGGACTGTTAAATCCTTAACGGACTGTTAAATCCTTAACGGACTGTTAAATCCTTAACTGAATGGTTAAAATCTCTGTTAAACAGAGATTTTAACCATTCAGTTAAGGATTTAACAGTCCGTTAAGCTAACTGATGTTTTGAACAACTGGGCCCAGCCTGTCATAGCAAATGCATAATGAAAACATTTTGTCGAGTGTTATTTAATTTATGAAAGTTTATTTTCATATTTCTAAAAAACTGTCTGACAAAGGAAGTGTCGTATATCTGGTGAATTTCCGATGAGCTGCTTATCTTGTCAATCTAGCGCCATTCAACATGCCGTTATTATTAATGGGACCATGGAAGGGTTTATGCAATGGTTTAAAGTAGATCTTTAATTATTTACCTCAAACCTGATATTAAAATGTGATTTTGTCAGAAAACAACTTACTATACTTGTTCTAATAATAGCACGATATCGACTGTGCATTGACAATGGTCGGTGTGTTTTCATAAACTAGCTGTAGAGGGCAAGGATACGAAGCCCCGTAAACATTTTTTTTTATTAATTCGTTCCCACGAAATAACAATTCGTTCCTACGAAATAACAATCGTTCCCTCAATTGAACAATTCGTTCCCACGAATTAACAATTCGTTCCCTCAATTTAACAATTCGTTCCCACTTAATGACAATTCGTTCCCACAGGAACGATTTTTAATTCGTGGGAACGATTTGTTATATCGTGGGAACGAATTGTTCATTCGGAGGAACGAATTGTTATATCGTGGGAACGAATTGTTAATTCGAGGGAACGAATTGTTAAATTGAGGGAACGAAGGATGCATAGTATGGCGGGTTCGATTAACAGCATAGCATATACATGCAGCAGAACATAACATTTGTATATGACTGTTACGTGTAGTTAAACAGTTAAATGCAGCTCGTGAATTATCTCCTCGTACATGCAGACGAACCGTGATCTAACTGTGACTTAATAGTTTCAAATATAATGAAATGTATCCGTACCACAGCCGTGCACAAATAGCTGTAACTAAACTGCGAACACGAATATCTCGATCAGACAACAGTCATGTAGCCTATTTCACAAACATTGCTAAGTACACTTTGAAGGAGAGATTTTCAATTTAAGGATACATTTATTAATTTTTATTATACTGAATGTATTACATTATCACAGCCATTTTGGCTGTGATAATGTAATACATTCAGTTTAATAGTTCTGCATACTCCCTCAAAGTACACTTTGCAATTTTGGTGAAATTTGCTACAGATACGATGGATGATATGGCGCTATATGTATAAGTTATTGTTCACATATTGGATTGTTAAGGAATTAAATGCAAGGGAGCGCTAGCGACCGCAACATTTAGTTCCTGAAAATCCAATATGTGAACAATAATGGTTGTAATTTTGTTTGGGCTTTTTGCACCATAATGGCACGATACACATGTTTGGTTCGTATGGTTTATATGTCTAATTTAATTTTTTAACGATGTCAAACTTAATCAATGGCGCAGCTGTTTGTCATCCGAAACATTCATTTAAACATAATTTGTTTACTGTTTAATGAAATCAGAATCGACGTGTGGGTTACAGAAAGCGCATAGAGATTTGCAATTTGTATACTAAGGATTTGTTCTGTCAGAAACGAGGTCGGCGAGTCTTTTCATGGTTTGTTGTAAACATATTTATTTCATAAAACTGGTGTTCACAGGGCAATGACACATATTATTAAAATCATAATATAGTAGAGTAATACATATACAAATCAGACCTCTGAAAATAATCCTTGATTATCTATATAGCTTCCTAGTATGATGTTGTGTTTATGTAATAACTATACTATGGTTGATTTAATACGATAGTTATTGCATGAGTTTACTCATATTAACCATTTCAACCCCAAGGAACTGGAATGGACTGTGATATGCTAATGTTCCGACCAATCCAACCGTCACAGAATGATTTTCAGACTATTCCATTTATACAAAGGGGGTATTTGTTTTTCTCAAAAATATGAAAATTACTTTCAAACAGTGCAGATCCTGAGGAGACGGCTCGTTACGAGCCGGCTCATCTGGATCTGCACTGTTTGCATAAACCGATATAGCGGGCTTTCGGGTTCAAAGGGTTAAGCTCGTTAACTGATTTAATAAGAAGGCTAATCCGATTTTCTTATGAAATCAGTAAACTCGTTTAAAATATATTAAATTATCACTCGTGTAAGATCCTCTATATACCGAGATAATGTGAATGGATTACAATATTAACATAGTTCAACGAAAATATGGTATAACTGTATTTATAAGATCGTACACGTTAATAGTATTGAAAAAAATCCCATAGACATATCAATTTTTCGTAATAAAATCAGTATTTGACCAAATTTCACGAAATAAAAAGAAGGCTCACTCTTAAAGTTTGATAAAATTTAACATTATCGAAAATAAATAATGCTTTTGCATTGTTTATATGGTCGTAAACTTTGGGCAGGTTTCGTGAAACAGACAGTAGTACATGTACTGCGTTTATGAAGGACTAAATAGCTCGCCTCTTGCTGCTATTTACTGTCTTCAACATTTGTGTGGTGCATTTGGTGCATTTGTTACATAAGAGTTTTTAATTAACTATATAAGTGGCACAATTGAACAAAGTAGACGTTATGCCAGTAAACTATCGTCTTCAAGAAGGTCAGACAGTTTGTCCCCGACATGCACAACCGCCTGTGTTAATCTTGCCCAGATTTCAACGTTTCCGAACATCTATTGGCAATCTCAGCTCGCAATCAAGCAGCTTGATTGTCTGAGCCTGAGCTGTGCTACAGCTCAGGCTCAGACAATCAAACTGCTTGATTTCAAGCACAATATTCAAATATTTTGAAAAAGAAACAATGACAAATATCGGCAAGATTGGCGCAGGCGGTGGTGTAAAATTTCGACCTCCTCCAAACCTGATGCCTTGACTCGCGTATCGAGGTTGTACCTTACCATTGATATGTTAACGTACGAGGGCAGTGCCAGTATTTTAATCACATTCCACCGAGTGCATTACATTTCCAATTTCTATGCGGAATTAGAAGAGAAGCTTGAACCCAGGTTTATGTTTGATCGATTATAAGTCTGAACACATGATGAAACGCAGGTGTATATAAATGCAATTTAATTGTCCATTTGTATTTCTTATTATACTCTAACGTGAATTCTCTGTTTGTAACGCAGGGCGACAGGGCGCCCTGCGTTACAGACAGAGAATTCGAGTTAATTGTGCCCCAATCGGTCATTTAGTATCATCACCCGTTTCTGTCCAGTACGTCCAGTCTCCCGTCCCGTCTCCCGTCCCGTCCCGTCCCGTCCGTCCGCACAATTTTGCATTGTAATTCGTAAAACGTTTACACCATAATAGCTGGAGGCCTGATACTTGGTATGTAGCTTCCTTATGGTGTGTAGATGTAGATGTGGAAAGTTAATTGCGATTTTTCCGACCTTCGTGTAACATATCATTTCTCATCGTGGTGAGTTTCGAAAAAATGTCTGTTTTCCGTAATAAACCACTATTTGACAGAACGTTCACATACAATAGTTTTGAAGACTTTAGACGGTGACAATTTAACATATTTTATTATTTATTTTAAAAATAAACATTTGATGTTGGATAGTAAATTATTGAATACTCGTTACTTATCAATACTTCTCCGTACATGAGCGCGTCATGGTGCACACACTGACTTTATTATAAGTTAACCTGGGCCCGGTTGCTCAAAATCTCTGTTATCTTAACAGACTGTTAAATCCTTAGCAATGCTAAGGATTTAACAGTCTGTTAAGCTAACAGAAGCTTTGAGCAACCGGACCCTGAATAATAAGTATTAGTTGGTTCTAATTACACATTCATGACGGAACAGTTTGTGCTCGATGATCGACCTATCGGTCCATTGCCAATAATTGCCCAATATGCTTACTTTAGAATATGTCAAACGTATACCCGCCTTTCATCCTGGTTCAGCAATTCACTCTGGCTTGCCACCAACATCATGTTATAGTATATGTATGTAGGAAGTCAATCCAACTCATGTTTATCACGAATTATATTATTGTTTTGTTGTTGGTGGGGCATTGAGAGCACGTTTAATGGATATGTTCACGGTCACGACCATGGTCCCTGATACTGCCGTGACCGTGCAAATACCTGCACATGCCACACGAGACTAGCCATGTACGTTTGTACCTAAGTAGATGTGCGATATCTCAATATAATTTTACAAACTTTACGATGTTTCCTATAATTCCGCATTTGCTCTGAGGATTTCGTCAACTGTGAGTGTCTACCTCCTCTACAGAAAATATACCAGTTTCCGTAAATATTTTTTCATGTAAAATCGCACATCTCATTACAGGTAGATACACATCACATGTCTCGTCTCGTATGTCCGTGGCCGACTGGCTAGACCTGATTGCGGGAGTGGTCCGTACCACATGGCGGGTTATTGTTTTAGAATTGTCATGTTATTTCTCAACGTACTTAAACCTGAATACAGACGTATACAGTGGGGTCAGCGTGTAAGTGCACACACGAACGAACATGACAGGTTGGTTCTCTACCCACCCAAAGTGTATGTTGTTACCACTCAGTTGAACCGTCTCGCCGAGACGTCAACTGTCTCGCCGAGACGGTTCAACTGAGTGGTAACAACATACACTTTTGATGCGAAATGAGAAAAAATGCAGAAAAATATTTACATTTTTTTTTTATACATGAAATACAGTGGGGTCAGCGTGTAAGTGCACACACGAACGAACACGACATGTTGTTCATTTACAATTTTTTTTAATACATGAAATACAGTGGGGTCAGCGTGAAAGTGCACACACGAACGAAGACGACAGGTTGTTCATTTACATTGTACCTGTTCAGGTTGAAAATGTATGCAAATTCTGCGAGTTTCCACATACATGTATTATTACGCACTGTTTTATTTAACTATATCATTCTAATTTACATTTAGTATTCGATATCTTAAACCAATCGTACGGTTTTATTTGATCATCAAATCATCACAACATAAGCTATATTCAAGTATATACTACCAGAAACTGTGAATAGCAGAAGAGACACGTTGGTCATGTAGTTTTGCTATACAAGTATCAGTAGGGAAAAATGTGAAATCGATTTATTTTTGTTGTGTAATGACCACATTATACAGTCACGTATATCGTATTTATGTAGCTAGTTCCACGATAGACACTAGTTTAGCTAAAGCTGGGGTCCCACATGACAGGTTATAACGGAGACAAATAGTTTTGTATATTCTGTCGATATTACATTTTATGGCAAATTAAACATTCATTCTCTATTATCCCACGTATTGATTGGCATTATTATACATTTTATATATCAGACGTAAATTTTCACACTGATATCAGGGGCGATAACCTTGTTTCCTTTAAATGTTAACGGACATTACTATTTATTCTCTGTATTTAGTTTTTGATGTGCAATGGTCATACATGTACTTTATATTACATACTACCCGGTGATTTACCGTGATTCTGGGGGGATTTATTTCCTTGAAGGCATTATCTCCTCCTAGACGTCACGTTTTGACGTCATTTCCGGTGAAGAAACAATCCATACGCTAACGTCAAAAGTGTCTATTATAAGCTGGTCTAAGAGCAAATTTCAGATTTTTCGAAGAGCATGTAATATACAATTTATACCTTGATAATTCAAATTGACAATTTATTCCCTTGACATCTGGAAATCCGACAAAGAAACGAGTGCACCGCACTCGTTTCTTTGTCGGATTTACAGATGTCAAGGGAAATAAATCCGGTATTTCAAAATGGCAGTTGAATAAACTCTATATAATCTGTCGAAAATATTACTCATCTGGAAATCCGACAAAGAAACGAGTGCACCGCACTCGTTTCTTTGTCGGATTTACAGATGTCAAGGGAAATAAATCCGGTATTTCAAAATGGCAGTTGAATAAACTCTATATAATCTGTCGAAAATATTACTTTTTTCAGGTGACACATTTAATTAGTATAAATAATTAAAAAATAACATGCCTCATTTGCATATGACAATAGCCTGATACCACCCCGAGTCACTATCAGTAAAATAAATATTACTAAATGTAAATGATTATATCTGTATAACGGGCACTCGCAATTTTTAGAACTGGTGGGATAGTGACACAATTATACACTTATTTAATTCCTATTGAAGAACATTTTGTGCCTACTGAGTGGGCATGTACCTTTAATGTAGCTAAACTGAATTAGTAAAAGGGGGTCGAAAGTTTCACATAGTATTCAATTCAGGCGTGTTCGTCAGTTCCGACGTAATATACGGAAATAATCGTATTCTTCGGAGTCAGTTTATGCGACACGAGGAGCGGGTGCATTTGTCTGCATTCGTAGGCATGTGTTTACATGGTTTGAATTTCGTAATCCAGCCTGGCATCCGGAAAATGGACCATGCAATATTGAAACAATTATAGATCCGGAGTAATTTGATTTGATGTAGCATTGGTTACGATTTAATCACTGCGATTACGTAACAGAAACATTATTTATTTTAATCAATGGTGAACAGCGTAGGTCCTGATCAGACGTAAGCGCAATCTGATCTGGGACTACGCTGATCGCCATCGTCAATTCCATTTTCTCAAACCGGCGGTATTTTATCGACCATCTGTTATCAGCAGTCGATGTAAATCCGATACAAAACTGTTCTTATCTTTGTTAGTTAGCTATCCGGCAGAACAATAGGTACAATAACCACGATTTATGACCGTCATTATAGCAATTTAATAATTAAACGGTTGCATGTATGACACATGGGAGCGCAGTATTTTAATGTAATATGATACGAAAAACTGCAATACGAAACCAACTTCGTCCATGATTATACGTAGATATTATGGGAATTGATGGAGAAATGGGATTTGTGTCTTTAGTTTAAACAATATTTTATTTCATATATAGCAGGTTACATATACACAAGACAAGTGATAATAGGATTAGAAAACAAGCTTTATAAAAGCTTATGTGAATTCTTCTCCTTTACAGTTTATGGACCGCCGGCTGAGATACAGGACCTTACATCAATTGCGTTAATTGGCAATACTTGGAGACACACTTTGTTTATTGTACCTCACACAGTATGATTTGCATGTACTCGCATTGCTGGTGTGATTATTGCTACAACATTAGTTGAAAGACGAACAGTGTAGGCCCTGAGCAGACTGCTCGGATGTGCAGGCTGACATGGGTCCACGCTGGTCGCATATATCGTAAGGTCCATGTTCTCAGCAGGGTGCCCATATTACACAATAGTTATTGAACAGTGGCATGAAATAGTTTAATATTGTTTACCTTCTGATCACTGAAAATGAAAATGGAGCATACACGTGATAAATATGGTTCTATAATAACAATACTTATGACATTTCATATACGAGCTACTGACTGCAATAATTACACGTACTTGAAAAGTATGTAAATATCAAATCACCAATAGGCCAACACCCGCGCTCGCTGTAACCGCATTCAATCTCTCAGAGGCAGCAACCTTGTCATTGGTTGATAATCCATATACATTATAAGTCGCAGGAACACAATGTCTGGTTATATATACAAAACTTCATTAGGCTTAGATGTGTGTATCTATCACAATTGTACCACTACACTTGATTTTTTTGATTGTCTGATTTGAAATCGAGTTGTAAACAAGCCATTAGTATTTATACGCATATCTGTTTGTATAGTTAGGAATTTAATTACTTTAGTCTGGCCTAAAAGCGTTTTATAGATATTATATTTTATGCACTTGCAAAAATACGGAGGTATTCTGTTCAAATGTTAATCGTTCGTTACCATAAAGAAGATTGTTGGCTATCGGTGGACACGGAATGTCTGTTTCGCAATATAGTAGAAAATGATTGATTGTTTCTACCGCACCACAAGTACACTTTGGAGAATCAACGATAGATCTACGATGAAGGTCATAATTCAAGGAACTGCATGACAAACGAAGACGGGCGTGAAGTATTTGTCCTTGTCTGGAACCTATATTGTATAAGATGGGTGATTTTGTAACATTTTTATTTATCGTTGCCTTAAAGGACGGTACTGATTGCGCATTTTTGTCGTGTTCTGACAATTTATTCCATTCACAAATTGTGTGGGGTAGATATGAATTCGAGTAAAATTGTGTACGACAATGTACTAATGGTATATTATTAGCGTTTCTAAGGGTATACCGTGCTTGTATCTGTTCAGGAATCAGATCGCTAAGATATTGCGGGGATATTTTATGTACCATTTTGTAAAATATTATAAGTTTATGTTTATTTCGTCTGTTTTCCAAAGATTCCCACCAGAGATCTTGATATAATTTATCAAGTTTACAAAGCTTAGTAACTCCACACACTATGCGCGCAACTTCTATCTGTACTGCTTCGATCTGGTGTTTTAATTCGTCTGGGCAGTTACTCCATACAACATCACCATACTCCAAAAGAGGTCGAACGAAAGAACAATACATGCGTTCAAGAGCTGACCTGTTTAGGGTGAATTTCAGAGATCGTAATATGCCTATTCTTTGCCATGCTTTATTTAGATATAATGAGATGTGTGGATACCATTTTCCGTTTTCTGATATAATTATTCCTAGATGTTTATGTTCATTAACAGTTGTAAGAGGACGAGTGTTAATTTTAAGTAATGGATGCTGTGGTTTATTATGTTTTCTTGAATAAATCATGTCTCTGTCTTGGAGGGGTTGAATGTCACTAACCATGTTTTTGACCATTGCTTTATAGTTTCTAGGTCGTTATTGAATGCAGTTGCTGCTGATATTGGGTTGTCGACTATTATGTACAAGCTTGTGTCATCTGCAAATAATCTAATGTTGGAGTTAATTTCTTGGACTCTGTCATTTATGTATATCAAAAACAATAAAGGTCCTAAAATAGATCCCTGGGGAACGCCTGCATTGATAGTGGACCAATTAGACGCGGAGTTACTATATACTACACGTTGTTTTCTAGAGGACAGATACGACTTAAGCCATTCGAGAAGAGAACCAGAGATTCCGATATATGACAGTTTGTAAAGAAGGCCTCGATGCCAGACTGTCAAACGCCTTTGATATGTCACAAAAAACAGCACGAACCACCCTTCCATCATCCATTTCTTTGCAAATATCGTTGTAGATGTAAGTAAGTTGATTTACAGTTGAATCGCCTTTGATAAAACCCAATTGGTATGATGTTTGAGGCCACAAAATTGTACAAATATTTATGAACACATCGTTCCATTAGCTTACCAATGCAGCTGAGTAGGGACATTGGTCTGTAGTTCTGTGGACTTGAAGGATCTGCCTTTTTACAAATCGGTATAACATTCGCTTGTTTCCATGGAGAAAGGAAGTATGAATTACTTAGTAATGTATTGAAATACGTAGAAAGTGGTACTGAAAGTTCACGAGAGCCCTCACGAAGTAATCTGGGACTTATTAAATTAGGACCACTGGCTTTTGATGGATTAACTAATGATATAGCATTGACTACATCTGTAGGAGAGATTGTGATTGTTGTCATATTGGGTAGATTTGGTTGTGTGGCAGTGGAGTAGAACTGTCATCAATGGTGGACTGTTTTGAGAAGAAGGAATTAAGTAATTCAGTTTTTTCTTTGTCTGTTGATGCTTCTATTCCGTCATCGAGCAATGTAGGAATTGTCGTGGAGGTTTGTTTAGCATTCAATTGTTTTGCAAGTTTAAACCATGTTTTTACTGAAGTTTCAGTATCATTAACCTTCTCTACTAGTTTATTTTCATAATCCGATTTACATTTTCTTATGAGTTTTGTAACTTCGTTTCTTATTTTTCGGAACTTAGACCAGGCTAGATCTGTATTCACATTTTTAGCTCGTTTATGGATTTTATTTCTTTTCCTTATTAATTTTCTAATACTATTATTGAACCATGGGATATCATTCGGTCGTATAGTGACTATTTTGTTGGGTATTGTTTCAGTAGCTATCTCTATTATTGTAGTTGCTATTGTTTCGGCTGTGATATCTAAATTTCCTGTATTAAGAATGTCGTTCCAATTGACAAGAGTTTAATTTTGTTCTGTAATTGTCATAATTTCCTCGATCGTAGAGCCAGACATTTCTTTTATATGTTGTGACTTTTGCCGTCTTTATCTTCAATACTGCAACTATAGGACAGTGGTATCTTATAAGATCAGGGATGAAGGGATCGGCAACAAAGCTGGTAAGGATATGTCTAGCGTCTTTAGTAATTATTAGGTCTATGAGAGAGCTTGGATTTTCAGTAAAGTTTGTTGGCGTAGTGATAAGCTGTTCCGCATTATATGATGTAATAAGCCTACTTATTCTATTTGAGTCAGAGTTTTGTACATTTATATTAAAATCCCCTGCAATAATTACATGTTCGCATATTTGGTTGAAGGCGCGATCAATACTTTCTTCAAGCAATGCCCACTGACTATTATTTGAATCCGGTGGCCTATATATGCCTCCTATTAAGAATTTGCTTTTGTTTACTAATAGTTCTAACCATAGTGATTCAATGCCAGGGGCAGATAGATCTGCCCGTGGTGTTGCATGCATGCCCTCCCTTACATAGATTGTTACCCCACCACCTACCCTACCTATTCTGTCACAGCGAAATGAATCAGCAAAGTTAGGTATATGCAATACGTCACTGTCTATTGTTGGTGAAAGCCAAGTTTCAGTAAAAATAAGTGTGTCATAAGGTTGAGCTTCTATCTCCAGTATGTCTATTTTAGGTTTTAGACTCTGTATATTTAGGTGCATGATGCTCAGACCACTGTTGATAATATCTATGTAGGAATATGTAGATTCGGAGCATGTTGATTCAGATTCAGAAACCGGACCTGGATTTGGATGAATGTCGCCAGATAGTAATATAAGTGTTGCTTGTAAGCCTGGATTTATAATCACAGTTGATATCAGATAGTTAAGGATAGGCCATTGAATGGCGGCTGCCTCATGGCGGACGGAAGCTTCGCTATGCATCTCACTAAGGTACAGCGTCGTTCAGTATTACGTAAAGTGAAGCTTCCGTTCGCCATCGCGGATCAATGCGATAAGCGCAACGAGCGAGATGTGGTGCGATCCAATAAGGCATAAGGTGTTGTTTGGAATTTAAATACGCATGCTCATTTTCATAGGGTATAGATAACACAACAAAACAGTGAACAAATATGTACAAGTACATACACGTTTCGGGGATTCATATCGAAAGGATAGAGCGGAAAATGCAGCAGTTTAGAAAATTCAAAACCTACGAATAAACAAACAAAACACTAAAACGGAAAACACGAACAACAGTCATTGTGTGACAACGTCGCATTACAGTACAGTCCGAGAGCCTACCGTACATGCCATTATACATATGCCTTTGTAATTTGTGTATTATCTCTAATTTAACACCACTCGTTGTTGATTATTTTATCTATTAAACGTGTTACGTCAATATATTTACACTATATCTCTTGGTGCATCTATATTTGAAGTTTAATAATACGTAAGTTACACGGATTGTACTATTTTGCGTGGTCCGGATAAACCTTGTCTATGCTGGTCATCGAAGACAAGCCATTACTTATATGATGCAACTGTGCCTGTGTGATCAATGATCTGATCTACCAAAGAACAGGTAAGGCGCTTCGCATGGTCGGCTGTCGACTGGTACATGTATACTTGTGGCCGGTCACTGAGACCGCACATATGGCAGAGCAGCGAAACTCATATATTCGATATAATATTTAAATGTATGTTTTATGTATAGATAAAGTCAATATTTTATATTTACTGAATATTAGGTAGCGTATACCCTGATCAGATTTTGACATTGCACAGACTGGTAATGAGTTGTAATAATCGAGTAATGTCTCCTTTCTAAACCGACAGGTAACAGTAAAAACATACCCGTGCACAGTCGTCGCTTTCTATTTATAGCTTAAGTTTCGTTAGCGTGACTATACAATGAGTTGATTATACGAATATGAATGGAATTATCTAGCGATCTGGTGAGTTACTTACATGTAAGCATTCTCATATTGTCAGACCACGTGCTATCTGCTCAACATCGTGTAGTCAATGTACAATGGCACATACATGTACGGTGTACAAAGAAATGAAATCAAAGGACTGAAAGTCCTGAAATCCTTCGCAGTTGCGACAAAAAGTATTCTCTCAAAGAGTCGTCACAGACTGGAATGCACTCCCTAGTGATTGTGTAAATTCGAACACACTAAATAGTTTCAAAAGTTCACTCAACTCCGCCTGGAAGAAGAGATCCAGCAAATTCAACACGTGAAAATATTGTACAGACATTTTAACCATGATTTAGTTGCGCTCTCCCCCCAGTTTCAAAGACAATTATCCAATTTGACGTCGATAAAATAGGCCAGTACAAGCCTAGCTTACAAGAAACGGCCTTCAACCAAGGTTGAACCAACGTAGGTAGAAAATAAAAAAAAAGTACTTGCCCAGGTCAAAAAGTTACTCGCCCAGTTTTTTTAAAAAATAGATTGCTATTTCCAGTTTTTGTAATGTTGCATCTTATTTATAAAAAAAAAGCTTTTACATATGATCATTACCAAAACGTATGAGACATATTCACTATTATTGTTATTTATATTTTAAGTATTAAATGAACATAAACAAACAAATAGCAGCGAATTTGCTCAGAGGCTTGCACACTTCTTATTTTCTATAAGCGTTGAGTGACATAGATTTAGTTTAATTTATAGTGGCTATGTTTGCATGCGCTGCGTGCTGCCTTAATTACTAAATTCAATGGTTTCGGACCCGGCGCCGACCGTTTCGTCCCAAGCCGTTATGTTCGGCGTCTGAAATGCGCGTTAACCCAACTGTATACGAGACGATATATGTGGCCGCGTATACACTAGTCTATACTCGCAGTCCTATTATTGGTTAGCCCGGCCGCGTAAAGCCGACAAATAATCCGTGAATTAAACTTGCCCGATATGGACCGTGTTCAAAATCGCTAGAGATTCTACCCGTAACCGTGTACATAGACACTGCTTGAATCTTACTTCCCGCAAATTGACGTAAACTGTAAACAACAAATGGTCGCTGAATTAATACCATTTGTTGGCCGTTATCGATGGAATTAATTGGCAATTTCTTCCAAAAAAAAAAATCCTGACCTAATCTTTCACTCGCCAAACTGGGCGAGTGCCTGTAGAAAGTACTCGACCGCCACAAAAAGCACTCGCCATGGCGAGCTGGGCGAGTGAAATTTCGACCCCTGATAAATTATTGTATCGATTCAGTTGCGCGAAATGACCTTGTCAATTTGCATAAACTGAAGCCATCACAGGCGCTCGGATTGTTCAACAAAAATAATAGAGAGTCGCATTTCATCACACTATCGGATTATTTAATGATTAGGATGCATGTTTTGTTGAACGGGTATATAATAAATAGGTTTTTGGATGTGTACGGAAATATATTTCGGCGTACTCGTTCGTTCGGCGGAACCTAAAATTATTCAAACTCTAAGACAATGTTTCCTTTGTGAAGTGTATCGTACTGCATTTTCTGTGTAACGTCATTATAGATTAGTTGATGTTTTAAGTAAAATGGACAATGATTAATAATATCGATGGCTCAAGATGATTATTTAAAGCATGCGGTATGTAACTGTCAAAAAACAATGTTTCTGTTTTAAATCATCATCATTTCGCTGTCCAATGTTGGATTTTATCGAGCCATTGACCTATGACTATGTAAACGATTCTGTAATTTGTCGGCATAAAATGGCGGAAACTACTTTTCATGAGACACGAGGTTAATTGTATCAGTGCGCGTGAAAATAATATACTCAAATTAATACATGTCAGTTTATATTATATTAAATCAGATAAACATTTTGTAATATAAATGTCGTACAGAAAAATTAACAACACATGTATTACACTACACAATATAATGTTAGCTCACTATCAGAACTATTTTTCATGGCGTATAACTACGTATAAATTACATGTGGAGCGGTCGATCATTGCGCTAAAAATATAACCTTCCTAACAAAATATTTATTATGAAACACGACAGTTAATATTTTATAAAATCACAAACTGTTTTTAAAAATATAACTGTAGCTGAAAAAAAATGTAGCTGGCCAAAAATGTGAGTGACACGTTCATAATGCACCGCTCGCTTTGGAACTCTCTCACGTGGCGTAGCTAGAATCATGAAGCATGAAGTACGTTCGTTGGTCGACAATTACTCATTAGCATAAATCATGTGAGGTCTCAAAAACCGTATAAGGACTATATCCAAGCAAATATGCTTGGATAAAAATGAGACAATAATGGATTTACCTAGCGACCAGGCGAGTTACTTACACATGTAGGCGTATTCATATTATCCGATCACGTGCTATCTGCTCAACATCGTGTAGGCAATGTACAATGGCATATAGGGTGTACAAAGAACTAAAAATGAGACAATAACATACACCAACATGCGTTAGTACATCTCATTGCATGTGAGCTGAAATTATAGTTTTATCGACGAAATACACCTCCATCATACTAAATGTTCACCATGCATACATGTATATATATATTAGTAGCAATACACGATGATTATCAAACTTTAGTTCTCAGTTAACAATTGCATGCCCTAATCCGGGTTTATGTAATCTGACATGATCAATGGCGTCAATGATGGTAGACTAAGGAACATAGAATATAAGAGAATACATGGCGCTTGTTCAATTTGATAGCAAACTCGTGACGTACAAGGTACCAATTCACATGGCGTGTCGCATCTAAAGATTACTCTCTACAATTTACTACAATGGGTAATTGGCATGTGTTATATCTGCAAATGAGAGACCAGTGTAGACATGAAATATGCGCAATCTGTTGTGAGTAGGGATAACCTCAGTAATGGAGTCGGTAAATAAACTCATGATTGTTAACTCACACACACATGTATTCACGCCAAAAACATAAAATATTATAGACGAAATATAGATCATGCAAACAGTGTATGATGATCACATTCACAGTGATATTTGGAGAGACTAGAATTAAAATATGTATAGTTTCCCTGACCCAACTGTTCTCAACATCCACAAAAACATGGAGATAAGGGATTAGGGTGGGTTTCGTTTTACATTTTCATATTTGCAGAGTCTTCGCGTTGATGGTCGAAATTCGAAAGCACGTGAGGGACATTATTTTATTAATTTGTTGATGCTTAAATTGATTATTACTCACTGTGAATTCAGAAATGTGCATTTTGTTGTTAAATAGAACGAGATAATTGGTGGGCATCACACTCCATCTGCATGACCAGTACTGTGGAGTTATCATATATGGGCGACCGTCAGAAATATTTAAATTATTATTTGTGTCTTTTGCGACCAGTTTAGAGCTAATTTCGAACATCATCGGCGTTAACATTTATTGATGTACATGTAGGCCGTCTAACTTTCTCTTGATACATTCGTCATATTTACACCACACATCTTCAGTTGCAACAGGAATTAATTAATAAAATATGTGTATATGACGAGAATGTCAGTTTCAACAGTTGAGTGCTTTGTAGTTGATACTTATTTTGTAACCGAAATTACAGATTGTTTTAAAGATGCACTGCCAAAGTCCACCAGACCCATCCATTCCACAGCAATGTCTAACACAACGATATCTAAACAATATAGAGGGCATTACGTGGCTAGTTTGACCTCAGTCTAGGTATCAGCCTGATATAACTTGATGTCAGTCTGAGACCTCTAAATATACGTACAATGCATGTACATTTCAGAACGGACCGGAAAGTGCCCCAGCCGCCCGGTGACGACGCCAACCCCAGGAAAGTGAAGGTCCTGCTAAAGGGTCCTCACTGCTGGGTGGACGACGCGACTGTATCGTCGGACCTGTCCGACACCGCCGGCGACCTTGACGACACGGACAGCGTGACCTCCGCGCAGAAACAAGCGGATGTCGCCGGTTCCCGGAAAGAAAGCGCGTCTCTACGGCGGACGAACTCTCAACAGGACTTGAAGGAGTCCGCGACAAAAGTTCTCCCGTCATTGCGGAGACGCGTCTCACAGAAGGAGATCCAGGAAACGAAGATGAAGGACGTTCCCGCCGAGCCGATACACGAGGAGGAGGAGGGGGAGGAATGTGACGACGCCATCTGTGTCAATCTCGGCGACGTACACCAGTGCCACCTACCCACGTTCATCTGTCCCAGCTCCGAGCGGAAGTCACGCGAGGCTGCCATTAAGGACTGGTTAGCAACCACGTGTTTTGAGTCTGCCAGTTGCGGTATTCCGCTTATATGATGAATCATTATAGTATTGTACTGTAGCAGGGTATATGATCACGTGGTATCAGAACAGTGTTACGTAACGTTTGATGTCACCTGTTAGTACATTTGCATTCAGTAAATTTCAAATGGCACTACGAATTTTGCAGCGATGTTTGCCTTGTATTTGACCACACATATCTTCCGCTTTGCAGAAGAATCGTGTAGTATACCATGTAAGCAAGCTTTTCGAGCAATTGAATCATCGAATTAAACGGTACTGGGTTCTTCGTAAGGTTATAAGAACTTTAAATTAGACAATAAAATACGTACATTATTTTCTTCGCTTGTTATGTAGAGTTTAAAGAAACTACTTGTAAACTATTTGACGTCATTTGATTGCGAAACCACGTGATCCCATACCTAGTGTATGCACTTATTAGAGAGGACGCGAGCCTTCGTGTAAATTATTGGTACTGTATTAATATATTAATTAAGATATAGAATATGTAGCATCGAACTAATCTACGCATGCCATTAAATGTACGGGTCGTGTGTCCGTACGTGAAGATAATCGTTAGCAAGATGAGTATTTAACGTATAGACACAGTACTACATGCATTGTCTTGTTACAAACTGGTGTCGTTTCACTTGTATTTCTCAACATAAATGGGACATCGACTGATGTAAAGGTGCTTTTTTAGTTGTGACTAGTGCAGACCCAGATCAGTCTGCACATACGCGCAGACTCATCCGGATCTACACTGTCCGCTACTCAGTCACTGAAATATCCATTATGTTTCTAACAAACAACATTATAAGTTATTGTGATTCTACACAGGCTATATGGTGTAATATTGCCCGTCTGGAGGTATGTTCACCCGAGGCGATTATAAGTTATTGTGATTCTACACAGGCTATATGGTGTAATATTGCCCGTCTGGAGGTATGTGAACATCTTAATATAACGTCTTAATATAAAGGCGTAAATGAACATTTTGTTTTTTTATTAAACGAAAACAAACTAAATGTGGAGTAAGAAATCCATCGAAAACGACTTTTTGACAGTTTTTTGATATCGTGTAATTTCGATTTGCTCTCCCTTTGGCGCCTCTAGAATAATGCGACTGGTTCCCAAACATTCGTTGTCATTGCTACGCCGCGGTTTCGTGCGTGGAACCCATAGTTTGTGACCTAAATATAGCCGTGTCACGAAGTCGAGCGTGTTGAGATTTGAAAAGCAATTTTCGTTATTTTGGCTAATTTTTCGCTCAGATTTTGATGAGCGAAGAATATTTATGGAAAAATAAACAATAAAGACTGGTTTTTAGTGTACAATTTGTTACTTGTATTGATCAATTCGGGGTTTTATTGTGTTTAGTGAGGAATACAATTCGCAATTGCTAGACGCTTTCAAAATGTGTCTTCATTGGACGCGAGGCGCCGGAGGGAAATCGCAATTTCTCTATGTTCGACGGCCTTGGCAGGTCATATAATATATGCGTCCTCGCACGCAATAGGTTTTAGGCTGATCTGGAGCTACCCTGGGTGGCATTACCAAGTGGTATGGTTTCCCATGTACTGGCTCATATACAGTATACATGTAGCACGGTAAATAGACGGCAGTACGCCAATGAACCTAAACCTCAACAAAAGCGGCGCCGGAAGAGAGATGGTTCGATTATTGTCCGACTACGTACCAACTGAGCTAGGGAGGAAGACATTTTGTGATAATCAGCCGGTATGTCCGTATGTATAAAGGTATTGTATAATCCAAGTGGAACATACATGTACCTACATAACGCCCATGTATATGTATAGCTGATTGTTTATGTCAACAACTTAGAGTTGCTAACTTTTTTATAACTGTTTAATATTAGCAATTGTAGAAGTGCACACTTTCTTAAGAGAACAGACAATACAACTGGCGATTAAATTCTGACAAGGGAGACAACCTGCTAAACTGACGAGTACGTCGTTTCATTGCGTGCGCACTCGAAAGTAAAACATATTTCCATGGCCCCTCTGTGCCACCGTACAAAACGCATTCCCAGCGACCATGCGCATATATTTACTTCCGACCGCGAGATCGCGAGATCGCGAGAATGTGAGATCGCGAGATCGCGAGAATGCGAGATCGCGAGAACGCGAGATCGCGAGATCGTGATATTCGTGTATAAGTCGAGAGAGCGAGAACGCGAGAATGTAATGTGGCCCTAACAGGACACCGTACCAATTGGTACAGTCACGCTCAGAGTACAAGGTGCATGATCATGTGGTTACAACAACAACAACAACAACAATTACTAAAACTTCCAGAAGCGCCTCCGATTCAAAGTACGTATTCTGTTATATTGTCCTTATTATGTAACGGATTTTAATGAAATATGGCGCACCAAATGCGTCTTGTTAAGCTGCATTTGGTGGTCTCGGTACTTTGGCCCATCTTATGTCGTCTGCGAATAATCGATTTCCGTGTTTACTGTCAATACTGACACGGAAATCGATTCTTCGCAAAAAAACGACATAAGTATGTACCGCAGTCCAGAGACCATCAAATGCGGGTCATGAAGACGCGCTTGCTGACCATATTTAATCAAACTCCGTTGCATATTAAGGAGCATATCAAATAATATTTACTTTGGAGTGGGCGCGCTTTCAACACTTTCAGACATTGTTGTTGTTGTGGTAACCACGTGATCATGCACCTTGGCGTAATACTGCGACCAAGCGTAGACACGGCCAGACAGCTTCGAATGGGAACTGAAGTGAAATACATACATATAATTTCTCAGCGGACATGTGACATCACATGGTGCTACATGTACAAGGGGACATTTATACTGACTTAGAATGTATTCGGTTACAGAATTCTGTCAGAGGCAATCTCAAATGCATATTCAATGTTACTCTGAAACGTAGTAACTCAAATTCTGACGTTAGTTGCAACTCGACATATTACGGAGCCCCGCAGGGGACATGGATTTTTTTGTATTAATTCGTTCCAACTATATAACAATTCGTTCCCACGAATTAACAATTCGTTCCCGTGGGAACGAATTGTTATTTCGTGGGAACGAATTGTTATTTCGTGGGAACGAATTAATAAAAAAAAAAAATTCTACGTCTATTGCGGGGCTCCGTAACATATACTGTGAAATGCTTTTTTATATTCAGCGAAATGTATTTGAAAAAGGTATTGACAGTACATGTTAATGACAACGTTGCTAGGACAAGTAGGGAAACTATTGTACTGGAGCTATATATGGTGTGAGGTACAAGTAGATATGTACAGTACACTACATCTGTGGCGTACAACAAGGTTGTGTATACTGCATGTTCCACGTTTTGCTGCCGACAATAGTTTGGCCATTAAACACAGTAACTCTTAAAACTATTTAAATGTAAGTATTTTTTCATCAATAACAAATATGAAGTCGCCCTCCCCAATTATATTTTTTGATGAAATTCCGTCAAATATTGATTTTATTGCGAAAAACCTATTTTCCTATGGGAATTTAACATTTAGAAAAACGTGGGACAGACAGAGGCGCTAATGGATTTGCTAGAATGTGGTTGTAATGAGAAGTTTGCTCATTGTTCGACAATATTTCATTTATTGCATTTATTTCATAGTTCGATTCATTTATATGTAATAGTACAGTATTATGTAAACGTATAGACATGCATATCGATATTTGTTGTTATGTAATTGAACGATGTAATACATTGATATATGTTTTTTTTTAAACTTATATGTTGTCGTTATAAAATTACATACATGTATACAACCGTTTTCCGCTTGACATATTTTCATGTCAAGGTCATCACACGTGTAACACTTGTGCTGCACTCCGCGCCGGATGTTTCACGTCGCAATAGGCGACGGATTCCCATTCAGCTACATGCAGAATATACTACATGAACATATTTTCGTCTAGTAACCGGTGCAAGATATTTGCGCCGGTTACTAGACGAATATGCGTTTCTGTGATAGCTCTAAGCCATATGTCTCTACTCTAAGCAGAGCTTAGTGGCATTCAGTGAGGAAACTGGGGACCGTAATTATGATAGTCTGTAAATTTCACATTAACCTTGTTTTTTTTGTAAACAATTATTGGATTTACATTTATTGAACATAGGCTGCATATATGTTCAATAAATGTAAATCCATCAATGGAAATTTTCAGACGATCCTAAATTTGCACTGACGAACATTTTAGTCTTACGAAGCTTAGTGAAACGGCCCCCAGGTGCAATCTTCTACGTAAATCAGTCTACGCCGCCGCGGAGTGCAGCACCAGTGGGTACATCAGGACCAAACTGCGCTAGTGTGCTAAAATGATGTATCTGGATTTTGCACATTGGATCTGTCACCAATTGTTGACTGTAATGGTTTAGGTCCGCATGAGAAACATACATTACCACTTGTATACCACTTGTATACCACGTGATGTATGTCCATGACGTTGCACACGTTTGTTAGGTGATGGTTCGTTTGGAGCATGCATGGGTAATTTAACGATCGGGATTTATTCTTACCGAATCCCGACCAGAGACCTGGTTTGACCCTCAGGTACGTATTTGGCATTCGTGTATGTAAGAGTTGGATTTGGTTATACCCCTTATTCCTAATCCTATTACTTTTAGGGGAGGCCAAATGATTTTGGTGTGGTATGGAACTGGCACCAGGTCAGGTTATTCTAATTACAGGGCTGAATATATCTTTATTTTGATGTAAATATTCCGTTCCGATTCTGATTTTGGGACCCCACCCCCCATGCAGCAAATTAAATGCGGGACCGAACCCGTTGGCCTGGCCTTAAATCACCTTATCTGATGATAGGCCGTTAAACACTAACACATCATAAATCACACGTGATTAAATTCCCTATATTCATATGACCAGCTAGTTGTACAGTTTTAATCGATACATGCTGGCGGTGGGGGCATCCGTGTCTAGTCTGAAATACCTGCTTCACACTGTAAACATTGAACAAAGCTAGATAAAATTAATATTTATATTAACGGACAAGCTGTTTTATTGGAGAAGGCCCAATGCACGAGTGGACAGATAAGTGTAACACATACATGTAATGCGTCCCACCAAAGTGAAGTGGAGGAATAACATCATGGTAACCTACGTTGTAACCACATTGCATGCATTGTTTGGTCAGCTGATGCATTTAATTTAATCAGGCGGAGGGATTATGTGTGACTGTAATGGAGAAATGGGGCTTGAGTTGTTGCGACCAGTGTATATCCAGATCAGCTTGTGCATTCGCACATTCTGATCAGTATCTGCACTGTTCTTTGCTTATAACTAACAAACACTATATATCGTTATCGGGCTACATGAAGATGATATTTGATCATGAGATACACTGGTTTCAATTTTCGTTTTATTTACAAAGCAAAAGCACCGAAATATTCGTACACGTCCAATTCCACCAGTAGGATATAACGATGTATTGGAGGTTAGACCACTCCAGATAGTTTTACTATATAATTTAACCGAATCCCATCCAATACGGCCAATCTCATACTTTCACAATTCGTATGAATGTTGTGGGACCTACTTGTACATGACCTGCAGCCAGTCTGTACTGGTTCTGCATGAATTAAACACTATGTTCACTCACCCTAAGAAAGAAAAATCCAACCTCGTCATATCCCCCAAAATTGTTTAAATTTTTTGGCCACGGAAACTCTGTTTACATCACGTGACCAACAGGTTCAGTGTTTTCTTTAAAATGCTACAAATATGCTAAAAACTGGTGTTAACAGCACCCCAACATGTACCTCAAGTGAAACTGGGTAGTAATAGATCAAAATTTGCAAGCAAACTAGGTCTGACCTCAAGACGTCCGTACTATTTTGTTTATACCGGACTTCTTCAGCCGATTTCACGCCATTTGGTATTCTCTAACCTGGAACGTGGAATGTATCAACTGCGGGGCAAAGGATACCAAAGTATAACATTCACCACAAATCTGTTTTCATTTTATTTTACAAAACAATAAATATACACGTCAACTTCCACGAGTGTGATGTAACGATGTAGTGGAACGTGGACTGTACCGACTGCGGGGATCGCCGGCCGTGTCTACACAAACATCGTCTTCAGTAGCCAGCATGCCAAGGTGACGGCGCACGCTATGGCCAGGTCTGAAAACAGCAGGATAGGCCAGTGGATACTTAGGTTACCGAAATTGGGGGCCATTTCACTAAACTTCGCACGACTAAAATGTTTGCAAGTACAACATTATGATAGTCTGTGAATTTCACTTTAACAACGTTTTCCTGTAACTAATTATTGGATTTACGTTTGTTGATCATAGGCTGCTGCAAATGTAAATCCATCAATTGAAACCAGACGATCCTGAATTTGTACTTGCAAACATTTTAGTCGTACGAGGATTCCGACACAGCTCTATTGCTTGGAATACAATGAATTCTCAGCTTCATGGTCAACAGTGACCACGACTGTTGGCCATGTAGCTCAGAATGTCTTCCATTCACTCAACTTTAACGGAAACGTCGGAACAGGAACAAGGGTATCGTTGTTACCAGGCTAATCCCCTCGCTTGCAGCCATGATAATAACACAAATAACTAAAATGTTTGTGTTACAAACAAGGTGAATATAAGTCCTCAGGGACCTTGACATTGGGCGGTCGGACGTGGGTTGTATACAAAACAAAGCACCATCCATAGTCACACATTGTGGACAAATATTATCAAAATCGGTGAAGAGGTTCACAAGTTATTGAAAAATGAAAGGTGTTACTAACGTACGCACGCACGTACATGGACTAACGATATGTCCCATATTGCCATTCGGAGAGGGGATTACAAGTGGCATACAGTACAATGGGTTAAGAAAGGTTTTATAGTCACATGGCTGAATGCCCGACCTATAACATACCTTGATGCAGTCTCGACTTGGAGGAACTGATATACATGATCTCGGCGACTGGGTTTCGAACCTTCAGTACGCGTGACGTCGTGCTGTAAGCCACGCCGGTCCCCGCTCCCAGATCGGTGGACCTCCGCTTACGGCTGTCACAGTTCTGAAAATGTTGATAGTAAGCGAGGCAAATTTCCAAGTCCAAAAGGGGTAGATAATCGATGGCTCAGTGTCAATAAAAAATAGAACTTCCCTTTGTGCATCTACACGCCACCAAGCATCAAGCCTCCAGCTATTACCAAGGTGCATGATCACGTGGTTACAACAACAACAACAACAACGTCGCCCTCTCCAAGGCAAGTATTATTTGATAGTTTCCTTAATATGCAACGGATTCTGATGAAATATGGCGCAGCAAACGCGTCTTCATGAGCTGCATTTGGTGGTATATGGAGTTTGTCACATACTTATGTCATTTTTTGCGAAGAATCGATTTCCGTGTCGGAGACACGGAAATCGATTCTTCGCAAAAACGACAGAAGTTTGGGCGAAAATACAGAGACCACCAAATGCAACTTAACAAGACGCGTTTGATGCGCCATATTTCATAAAAATCCGTTACGTAATAAGGACACTATACAATAATACGTACTTTGAATCGGTACTTGTTG
The DNA here is from genome assembly GCA_029237695.1 of Conchocele bisecta. NCBI lineage: Eukaryota > Metazoa > Mollusca > Bivalvia > Lucinida > Thyasiridae > Conchocele > Conchocele bisecta. The sequence goes on along the minus strand of CM055268.1, from coordinate 27,994,627 downwards.
TTGTTGTTGTTGTTAGTACCACGTGATCATACACCTTGTATTACGCTTTAGATGTTTTACAAGTTACAAGGCAACATGGTGAAATTCTAAGACGAAAAGGAAGAGATAATCCATGACCCGGGTGTCAAATAAAACATCAAAATAAACGTTGCGCATCTACTCATCAAAAGGAAGCTACATACCAAGTTTCAGGTATGTAGCTATTAAGGTTTAAACTGTTTACGAGTTACAAGGCAAAATTGCCAAATTTGCCAAGTCGAAAATGGGGAGATAATCCATAACCCGGGGGTCGAAATACAAGGGTAACATTAACAAGGGTAGCACTAAATGCACCCTCTACTATTGTGGTGGGGCATACAAATGAAATGTAAATTTGTCCACGAGACCTGGGGCCCGTTTCACTAAACTTCCTACGACTAAAATGTTCGTAAGTGCAAATTTAAGATCGTCTGTAAATTTTAATTTATGGATTTACATTTATTGAGCATAGGCTGCATATGCAGCCTATGCTCAATAAATGTAAACCCAATAATTATTTACAAGAAAAAATTGTTAATGTAAAATTTACAGACTATCATAATTTTGAACTTACGAACATTTTAGTCGTAAGAAGTTTAGTGAAACGGCCCCCGGGACCGACTAATGATGAGTATGTGTGGTCCCTGACGAAACACAGATGCACCCCCACTAACACCACACTCGGCTTGAATAGCCAACTGGATGCCGTACGCATTTGAGACACGTCAAGTAATTTTGTACCCAAGAACATGTGTGATTTTCCATGACATATTTATAGAAACGGAGATGTTTTCTGTAAATGACGTCGAAAGATGACGGAAATTTTCATAGCAATTCCGCATTTGCTATGCAAATTTCATCATCTTTCGACAAATGCAGAATTCGATTCCGCATTTGTTATGAAAATTTCGTCATCTTCCGACGTCATTTACAAAAGATGTCGTAAATTTTGTAAATAGTTTTCATGTGATATCGCACATGTTCTTAGGTACAAACTCACATGGCGTGTTTCATTTGTGAAGCGTAATGAAAACATCGGTGTATTATATGACTTATGCTCCTCACAACCTAAATCGAAGAGGTAGCTCATAAGTACACAATCTAGATTCGTATTTCTTGCACACGACACTGACGATGTAGTACACACGTGCGAATACACAGGAATATGTTGTTAGCCGCATATGACTTCTGCTGCGGACAAGAAAGAAATGAAATAACAAGTGAAATTTCGTCAAAGGGCGACAACTGCAAAATCAAAACCTCCAAGTGGCTTACAGAGTTTTATGACAAGGTGAACATTGTGTCAACGGGAGATAACTACACAACCACATCGGTGTATGGACTTAAAACAAATAAGGTCAGAATTGTGTACGAGAGACGGATGAAACACTGACGGGTGAAACTATTTAAAACAGAATGGCATACCACAACTACTACATAACCGACTGCATTAAACTCGACATGCTGTCAAAACTTCTGAACATATATTGGCAATTTAAATTTGCACAGTTCAGGCTCAGTCAAACAATTATACATGTAAATTCCAGCACAAAAATACTTACACAATTCCCTAACATTTGATTGGCTCGTAGCAAGTCTGTGTCCAAAATGTATATCCCAGTAAACTCCCACGCCGAACTACTTTCCGCAACCGTGAGGCGCAGTTAAAATAATTCTTTAGAAAACGGAAAATAAACACATTTTCTGGATGAATTTATTTCAAATGCTGGAATTATAAGGAATGAATGGCCTTTTAGTGGAATTTATCAGGCCTTCGTCCAGTATTCCCGCGACTTTTCCAAGTTTATACCCCAATAAATTCCACAAAAAGGCCATTCATTCCTTTTATACATGTAATTATAAGCTCGTCCCGATGTCCAGAACGGGAACCATCACTTACGATGTCGCAGTGCGGGGAACCATCCGGACACAACTTGACCTCGCACTGCAGGAACACGTGATCGTTGCTCTGGAATTTGAAGGCCCACATGGTGGTGACGTACCGCTTGACGCCGGGGATGTCGGTGACGACGGCGTTGGAGAAGCTGGCCACCAGGTCGGCAACCGCCGTACACCTACAACATCGGTCAGTGGGATAATATGGACTCGGCTCTGGTCTTAACCTCCGTTATCCCATCGCAATTGTCGCTGATACTAGTATTGGTTTCGATCAAATATATTTTGTAAATGACGTAGACAGTTAAGAAAGTTAAAGGTACATGCCCACTCAGAAGGCACAAACTGTTCTTTTTATGAATTAAATAAGTGTATACTTGTGTCACTATTTCACCAGTTCTAAAGAGTACGAGTGCCTGCTATACATATACACATGTATAATAAATTAGTAATGTTTATTTTACTGATAGTGACGTGCGGTGGTATCAGGCTATTTTCATATAATAATATAATAATATCTTTATTTCTTCCACATAGGAGAGGATAAACACCAAACATATGTACATTGTACATGTACAGCTGGGAACACGAACCAAAGCAATTAACCTTACCACAAGTGATAGCCCGGGACTGGAGTGCCAGAAATCGCATTCACTGGCCACGAATTATGGCAGCAAAACACAATATTATATACGTACATAGAAGGAACACAACATGTGCGATGCTTCATGAGGAAATTGTCAACAGGCGACGATTGTAGGCCCAAATCAATCAACGCAACAGCGTGGCCAAATGAGGAACTGCAATGTCATATTAATCGAATCAATTATGGCATTTCTACTGCATCATTGAGGTTCCTACACGGTCACAGAATGCGAGACCGGCAGGTGGCTATGCACATCAACTTGGTCTCGTAGTGACATTGTGTGTCACTGATCAATCGCATAGAAAGATCTAGTCGTGCTGCCAAACGACGAGCAGTGCACTGGCATCTGCGTTAAATCCAATCCGAGGACTGTGGTCATACGAAAGTGCGGGTAACCAATCATAACACGTATCCGGCATAGTTTGAACCGTCGAGACCAAACAAGGCTTAGAGGGTTTAGAGCAAATAAGCATATCGAGTACTCCACGACCACAGCCCCACAGATGCCAGATTAACGCAGCAACCAGTACACACATTTCGCATTGAACGGCACGTTTGCGTAACTGTACGGCAATGTAGTTGACCCTGGTCAGCATGAAAAGTAAACAGCCGCATCCATCATACAGAGCTGTCTATTGATGGAGGCGCCGGTGCGCAATATTTATAGAGCGTATTATAAACACTGGCCGTCATACATTCAACACGAATAGTCGAAAGCAATTGCAAATGCCGCTTACAGATGACTCATACACATGTACAAGCAATCTGATGTGAACCACAGGTGGAAGACTCTGACCTATGACACCAAAAGAATGACTATTAAAAAATCCCATTAACCCACCCACTTGGTCTCGTACATTACCATCTTCTATTTATAGAAAGGTGGGTAAGAATATTGGTATTATAGAAAGAGCCCTCTCTTTTCCGATACGCACAAACACAATAAACATCGATTAAATGTATAAAATATGTCTCTGGCAATCGATAAAGGTATTAGGTGTGTGAATATACTCACTTCAAATCGCTGTTTCAAGCATTTATTGAGTTATTCGCGTTTTGATTACCCCATCCAAAGCGAAAGTTGCGTGTACGAAAGAATCTCACACAGAATCGGAGGCCGTCCGGCGTGGATTATCGGTATATTTGGCCGATAGCTGATCGCCAGCTCAAACTAATGACGTGCACCATGACCATATACATTAGAAACTCCAACCATACAACGTTCGTCCAATTTTGATCGTTCACCGATCTAGAAAACACTTTTTTGTCTAATTTCGTTCATTATCTGGAACCGGGTCAATGTACCATCTTCCATAATACAACCGGAAGCGTCTATGTAAAGAACATCTCTGATTGGCTAAATCTAAACTGTGATGACGTCATTCAACCTATTTCGGGATTCCGGAAGACATAATCTGATGTACGCGAATCATGAATGAAAGTAGAAAAAATGTGTTTTTTAGATCGGTGAACGATCACAATCGGACGAACTTTGTATGGTTTGAGTTGCTAATGTATATGGTCATGGTGCACGACTTTAGTTTGAGCTGGCGATCAGTTATTGGTCAAATATGACCGATAATCCACGCCGGACGGCCTCCGATTCTGTGTGAGATTCTTTCGTACATGCAAATTTCGCTTTGGATGGGGTATACACAATGCGAATAACTGAATAAATGCTGGAAACAGCGATTTGAAGTGAATATATTCACACACCTAATACCTTTATCGATTGCCAGAGACAGAAGTCATACATTTAATCGATGTTTATTGTGTTTGCGCGAGCCGGAAAAGAGAGGGCTCTTTCTATAATAGCCATATTTATACTCACCTTTATAAATAGAATATGGTACAGTACGAGACCAAGTGGGTGGGGTAATGGCATCTTTTTTGTGTCGTAGGTCCGAGTCTTCCACCTGTGATGTGAACATAGTAGGGCTATACTTCATATATACGCTTGATGAACGACTGCCATTGACGCACACGTCTTCATAGATTACACGTCCATTTGGATATTGAACGACATCCGGATTCTATGCAGGTATCGCAGACACAACAATGAAACAAGCTTCTGTTCGGCATCTGTTGACTGCAGTAGGTTACTATCGCTACTGAAAAGAACACTGATTTGTGTGTAAATGCTTGATGACGTGATTTATGGAATAACTGAAGGCCATATTTTATTTGCATTTCGCGCCATAATATCGGTCTATCATTGAATGTGACGCGGGTCCGAGAAGTATCTGCCAATTAAATACACTGCAGATCTGCACTCATTTATCAGGTGACGATTTTTTAGGCTTTACGTCCAAAGGTTAAACACTGACAGAGATCCGTGTACGTTGCAAAATTCACCCAGTACACGAGAGCAGTGTGTTCGTTCTCGCCATTTCATCGCTTCGTATCCCATCTCATGTTCTTTAACTGATTGTTTCCATGCATATTTGTTGCGGAAAATACCACGTTCCATGAATGTTTCGAGGGCACTACGTAAATTGTATGTGTTGACAATACGCACAATATCCAGAATGAAGCCACTGGAAACACTGGGATTATCGAAGTACTAACTAGTCAAACGATTGAGAAAGACAAGTTTCACTAATTTATTTCCAGGTAACATGCAGAGTTGACCTAATAAACGCAGTTTAATTTTATCGATACACGATTCCTCCAGTGTTTGTCATCCAATCAGACTGTTGGCAATGTCGGTTTTTGTTCTGCGAGGTAAAGATTGTATGTATTTTATACAGGAGCAGTGAGAGCGTTCCAGTAGAATCACATCTTGCTGCGTTAGTTCATTCCACATTTCAAATCCATATAACGCTCTCGGGATAACCTGTCGTTCATAAATTTTCATCGACGTTAAAGGGTTGAGTCCGTACACAAATTGGTACAATTCCAGTTTTCGACTTAAACATTCACAATGCAGAGCCAGGTTTGTCAAATCGGCCTTTTTCCAGATTATTCGCGGTGTACCATTTAGCGGAGTATACATCGTGTTTGTTTTTGGCAAGCTGATGTCACAAATAATTGGTCTATGTCTAGACACATTCAATACACTGTCGTCCAGTATTGTACAGTTATTCACAGTATCTAACATTTCTTGGTTGACGACAACGTGGTTAAGAAAGGATTCATGACGACCATCATATGACACAAATGTGGATTCAGCTCCGGTGCATACATCACTCGCATTTACAGAAACCAGGTTGTTATCAGTCAGGAAGTCTAACAGGTAGTATCCTCTATCATCTAGTGGCTTAATTAATACTCTACCATTCAAGTGTGCATTAAAGTCACCCATTATGATGATCAAACCCTTGTCTTTGTACATACTCAATATATTATATACACTATTTATGTACTCTCTATACAGTTCAATCGGGTGATTACTACATGGGAGGTAAATCTGGAAAACAAATATGTGTATATAACATCCCTTGGCAAATTCACATTGTATCACAATAATTCGATCATCGTCTAACTCGATACGGGTTATATGACGATCAAATTGTTTTTTCCACATTAAGCAGACGCCGCCCTTGCCTACCCGTCTAGTGCCAGGCATACCCAAGTCAAAGTCTGACTTTGTGTAGCAATTATAATTATTGTCAATACAGTCAAGGAAATTAAGTCATGATCGTAGAGCCAGTGTTCCGATATACCACAAATATCGATCGATTCTGATGTGAGAATTTTGCCTAGGTATGAACAACTGGACATAATTCTAGTTGCATTCCATGTCATAAGCCGTAAGTTGCTATTCATAATCAGATTTGAGTTGGGGTTACCATGCACTACGTCAGGCATTAAATACACGTATTGGTATACAAGAAACCACACAAACGTGAAGTTGACAATTAATCAACATCTGTATCACGAAGACACGCATACTGGTTACTCACGTGAGCATAGCCCATGTCGTCTTCGTAATTTTGATATGCGTTATTCGCATTTCGATACTGATTACTGCGTTTGGATGAGCCTCGCGTAGCCCATGGTTTGCATACAACATGTTTCGGCAAGAATTCGGGTTCTTCAACAAGGTGGCAATTACTATCAGATTCAATATTCAGTCTTATTATAACGCTATCTGTTCTGCGACTAGGAAAAATCAAGATCAGACTTGGACGAGGTCCTCGGCTAACAACATATCTATAAATCTTATCTGCCGTGATACTAGGCTTAAAACCTCCAACGTAAAACCGGTTAGGTCGTTTACGAACATAATCCGATAGATCTTCAAAATTGTCGTTGTTAAATGACGCGTTATTACACTGTACAGGACCGTGATCGCGGCGACCTACATGTTCATCTAAGTCTATACGTGCATTGTGCGTTTGGTCCGCTTGATATGCATCTGTATATACAACAGGGGCGTACGTAAGTGTTGTTACGATCATTACGCTTGTACTTTATATTATGATTAGACGAATTTCGCGCTGTCATGCTTTTAGAGTCTTGCCTTGCACTGACCAACACCGGGATTTGGGCAGTTTGAGGCGATCGCGAAGTATCGACACCAGTATTCGGCATGATTAAGCTAGAGCCTTGGTCAACGAGCTTTGATTTAGCTCGCACAGAGTCAGTAGAGTGGTTTGTCAATGATGTAGCAGTCGACGACCCCGCGCGAGTATCTGTTGTTACCTGACGCATGGTGTCGGTAGCATGTTTCAATGCATTAACATAGTTTGTTATGATAGAGCTGGATTCGGTACGATCTACTGCATGGCTAGTATAAGTGCTAAAGGATTTAGTAGCTTTTGTAACATCAGTATGTGCTTCTTTACTCTGAGACACGTTTTGTGCAGAAGACACACGAACCGCTGATACATCTGCTCGAGTGGCACAGTTCCAAAATGTGTCCCTACTGAGGCTAGCATTTGGGGCAAGAACAATATCTCACTATTAGTGCGTATAGGAAGGTCACATGACACTGCGGAATTGCTGTGCAATGGCACAGATGTCATGACAACGGGTTTCATGAGCTCATTAGGAGGCATATCATTTATTCTGATGCCATTATTGCCGTTGCTACGTGACACTGCTACGTGAGACTTACTACGTGAGACTGGTATACGCTCAACAATGTTTTCAATGCCGGGTTGAGATATACCAGTGTCATTATCAACATGACAACCGTTACGGGACGGACAAGAGCGAACTACCGTCTGTGGCTCAGGCACACAATGGCCGGCCTCCAATTGCTGTCCATCTATACCAGAGTATACATACCCGTCTTTCATCAACAGCTTTGTGGGCGTGCCGGCCAATGACGTCCCAGCGAATGCCGTACATGACGGCACTGTGGCCGAATATGCCTCTGAAGTTACACACACGTACATGTACATTAATCTCCATGTAATAAAACACACTTTTATTGTAATGTAATGTACACACACTTTCATGTCATATACATGTACTGATCCGTGAGGGCTGGTGTGCAGGAATATGAGTTCCAAATTAACTTGCACCATGTCACTGGAAGAATCAAAGTACATGTAGTTGATATGCTGCATGAAAGGATATATACTGTGTATACATGTATTGTACAGTACATTAACTTGAATGATAGGAATATGTAAGCAGACGAAAATTACATAGCAAAGATCGATAGTATTGAGGTTTATGCACTTACATTTACAAGGTTTATGATCGAATGACCGACTAACGGATGGACATGATGGAATGGGCAGGACGGGGACACAACCAAATTTTCTGACCGTCACGCAGGGCGACTTACAAGTCGGGTTAGACGGGACGGAGTAGGCAAGATATGACAACGCGTGGGATGGAATAGGAAAGATGGAAAATTGTAGTAAATTTCCTGTATATTGTCATGGTTCGGCAGTAGAGTACATTGCCACCTACCGGGCACGTCTATGGTCCAGTAAAGCTGGTCACCAACTGTGACCGTCGTCTGTACTTCACCGAGAGCGGAGGTCAATCGTAAAGCGGAAATGACGTCAACATGTACTGCCACGGGAACTTCCGCTCCCGTCGAAATGCTGGAAGAAGTCGGGTGAAGGTTACACGTACAATTACAATAGAACAGACATAGTGTACTGCTTACATATATGAGATACGCCATGCGATTTTTCACCTAAGAACATGTGCGATTTTTCATGAAATTTTGCATGAGATACCGCACATGTTCTTAAAGGTACATGCCCACTCAGTAGGCACAAACTGTTCTTTATATCAGAGACATCATCTGTACCGAGACATTTTCTGGTAAAATAAACATTCATTCACCATTACCCCACGTATTGATTGGCATTATTACACATTTTATATCGGATATAAATTTCCACACTGATATCAGGGGCGATAACCGTGTTTCCTTGAAATGTTAACGGACATTACTATGTATTCTCTGTATTTATTTTTGGTTGTGCAATGATCATACTTTATAATATGTCGAAAATATTTTTTCAAGTGACACATTTAATTAGTATAAATAATTAAAAAATATCACACCTATCAACAGCTAAGGTCATGTAAGGCCGGGTAAACGGGTTCGATCCCATTTCAACCACGTCAATTTATCTGTATAGCGCGCATTCGTAAGTTTTAGAACTGGTGGAATAGTGACACAATTTTACACTTATTTAATTCCTATAAAGCACTTGTTGCGCCTATTGAGTGGGCATGTACCTTTAAGTACAAAATTGCATGGGGTGTCTCGTATAATATTCTTATAGCCGGAACACCACCACGTACTGCATGTCAAATAATTGTGGCTGTGACTAACAGGAGTCTTTACTACTGTCTGTTTCACGAAACCTCCCCAAATGTTTCGGCCATATAAACAATGCAAAAATAATGTTTTTTGGTAATATTAAATTATCGCAAAATACAAGAATGCGCCATCTTTGTATTTCGTAAAATGTTGTCAAACATTGACTTTATTAAGAGAAATTGATTTGTCTATAGAAATTTAACACGAACAATGAGATGGAGCACCTGGAGGAGGAGACACACAACGAAAACATTTTGAAATGAACTAAGAAAACAGTTAGATTTTGAAAATCGGTTCACAATTTATGAAATTCGAAACATTTCCCCATGTTAAATTCCCATAAACATCTTCACTCTATGCATGGGGAAATTGTATTTTTGCAATGATATCAATATTGGATCAAATTTCACGAACTAAAAAGGCTCATTCATATATTTTACTAAAATGAAATATTATCGAAAACAAATTGCATTGTTTATATTGCTGTACAATTTGGGCAGGTTTCGTGAAACAGACATTAGTACAGTTACTGCTACGTAGCACATTCCTCGTAAGCAATTGGCTATACACTGTCTGCTAGACACTGGATATACTCTGGACCGACTGAATAGTTTTCAGTGCGCATCCTGGATGCGCAGTCTGATCTGAATCACCACAATGCCATACACGTCAATACAGGTTTTCATATGCAAATTTCATTTGTGCATATAGCACACCATCTCGTCCGAAAATGCTAGTACTACCAATCCACCTGGTGACAAGCTACATATATATACTGCCGGCTGCTTAAATTGTAGGCAATGCAAATGTATTCTAGTTTACAAGCATTATTGCATATGCATGTATGTGTATGTTGTGGTTTGGGATTAAGGGACGAACTGACCCGGGGTGTTCAGCATTATTTGTTAGCGTCCCGTCCAAAGTGCCAATAATTCTTAGGGAACCGGTCTGGATTAATACCGGAAGAGGGGAGAACAAAGGATTCTTCCCGCCACAGAGGGGATCCGCCAGCATCATCAGCAAAGAGCAAACGTATGGCAAGCCAAATGCACAATAATTCCTTAAACCATGGTTTGGAGCTCAAACCCTAGTTTAGGCTCCTCAAACCCTAGTTTGGGCTTAAAGGTACATGCCCACGCAGCAAGTTACACTGTACTACTACTTTTCATTCTCTGTCGTGCCTTATATGAGCCATTTGTCTACCCACTAACGAGTTCTTTTTAATTACGGTGCGTGTTAATTCGTGTTTAATCGCATTTTATATGCCGCGACCAGAAAGGGTATTTTCCGACATCGTGCTATTTTACCAACACGCGTCACGTGACACGGTCAATCATATCACATATTTGACATGCGCAGTGAAGTATCGGAAGTTGAGAAGAAAAATCTCTGTTCCGAGTCTAAATCTCCACGGAACTGTTTCCATTTGGTGATCTGGTCGCCAATATTAACCACTCTCTCTCTCTCTCTCTGTACTGCCTGTCCCTCAGACATTTCGCCTTTTATTTGGCCGACGCCGTTTCATACAATTTCCGTCCTGGACGTTTCGACATGTAGATATTCTTGTTTACATATTGGGAAGCCTACTGGCGCACGTAGTATACTGCGCATGCGCACCGCAAGCCGTGATGTGAAAGTCGTCGTCCCTGCACATTATCAAAATAGACTGTTACCGCCGCGCGTCGCTAACAGTAAATTGATAATTAATAAATGATTATATTTGTATAGCGGGCACTCGTAATTTTTAGAACTGGTGGAATAGTGACATAATTATACACTTATTTAATTCCTATAAATAACATGTTGTGCCTACTGCGTGGGCATGTACCTTTAAACTGCCATTTGAGATCCCAAATGGTAGTTTTCTTAAACCCTGGTTTGAGCAATTATTGTGCACTTGGCGGCAGAAACCACCGTTTGGACTCTCAAACTAGGGTTTCTGATAGCTTTAACCACGGTTTGAGCTCAAACCACAGTTTAGACTGCCCAAACCCTAGTTTAGGCTCGCCAAATGCACAATAATTCCCTAGCCCCCAGTTTGAGAGTCTAAACCAGGGTTTAAGCTCTCAAACCCCAGTTTGAGCAATTATTGTGCATTTGGCCAGAAACTGCCGTTTGATGTCGTAATCGAATAAAAAGGCTAAACCCTAGTTTGGACCCAAACCACAGTTTCAAAAAAAAACTGCCAATCGTGATCCCAAACGGTAGTTTTCTTAAACCAAAAACGTATAATTAACGAAGCCTGCAGAAATCCGCCAAGATCGACAGCATATTAGCACATCCAATAGAGGTATTTAGCCATTCCACCATTTAGGCCTTTATAAACAAAAGTGCACGCTATAGATGGCGTCGTCGGCAGGATTCACCCAATAAATGCGATTTATTCTAGAGTTTTCTCGCAAGAAAAAATCCGGGAATTTCGAATGAGAAAACTTTTAGTGGGCACTTTATTTGTGTGAATATTTTACTTATAGCAGAGGGAATGGCTAATAAGTAACATTGCACTAACAATTACGTTGAAAGGTTTATGGAGTCAGGCTTGTTCGACGAGCCAACAACTTTATCAACTTTTTAACAATTATATTAGGGCCATAACACTACTGAAGGGCATGTCGATTTTAGGCACCCCCTGGCGAGTCTGCAGATTATAATTTGTGGGTTTAATCAACCATTTTCTGTAAATTAAGGATGAATTTAACTGAATAACCCACTATCCCCAACAGTAAAATGATTTGCAGGCCAGATATTTTGTAACAGAGTATTTAAGCTGTAAATTTTATTGTGAATTACCAGTGTTTAACCAACTGTCAACCATTTCACACAATTGTGTTCAGAATAGTCCATTTGTTAAATGGGAGTGTTGTTGTTTTCAAAAATATGAAAATTACTTGCAAGCAGTACAGATCCTGATGAGACGACCCGTGACAAGTCGGCTCATCTGTATGTAGACTGTTAGTCTATGCCAATATAAAAGTCTGTGCACATAGTGCGGAAAGGGTTAACTAAGAAGGAGGGTGGGATGACACCGGTGATAACCGCAGTTTAATACGGGGTATTATATAATGTAGCAAATTAGAATTACGGTTAATAACGCCATCAACTGTTATTATTAGCCGATCTATTTATAGATCGGCTAATATATTGGTTATCCATCGAATTCTGAAAAAGTTTGTAGCAACCCTTTTCTCCGCTATTCGGTAATCTACGAACGCGATTTTTTCTGTATCACTTCCAAATTGCATCAACCGATAAAGTTTGCATTTTTGGCAATTATCTCCGTTTAAAACTTTACTTATAGCCAAATAACACAATTTTGAATACGTAATGAGCTGAACGCCTAAGAGATTTAACCCGGAAGTTATTGTTGTTGAAGTCCATAGTTGGCTCTAATGGCCATATACGCCAACATACGCCGATTATTGGGCTAATTTAAAGCTTTTATTTATTAAACAGAACAAGTTTCAGCCACGTATAATCGCGTAAAATGTGTTTATTCGGCTAATTTATAATCGACCTCTGCTCAAAATCTCCTTACTAGCAACCCCAGCATTTTCGGGTTTATCCCAGCATCTCGGGTTTATCCCATTGGATCGCGTATGCGCGTCATTTGACGCTAGTTAATATTCACAAAATTTTCCACCAATCAAAACGAAGAATTGCCCTTCATAGCGAACTTTGTTTACGTATCATGCAGGGATGGCAGGGATGCATCCAGCACGCGCGATTGCGGCAATCCCCCTTAATTATTGTCAATGCCGCAAATTATTGATTGTCTTGCGCCCGACATCGCGCAAAAAATCACGGATGGGGCACATTAGGCCAATCTGGGCACGTGCCTGAATACGCAGGAGCTTGCGTCTATTTTTAGATGACACTGTAACCGCTAGATATATATAGCTCTGGTAGCTCCGCCCACTCGCTTGCTGCCACAGAATTCGGAAAAACACACAGTGACTACAACTTTGTGTATTGCGGAGTGTAATTTGTAGATAAATAGAGCATACAGTACAGGTGTTACGCTGGAATATTTCGCAACATAATGGTGACAACAAAACATTGCTGCTATGGCATTGCTGCTATTGGATGGATTTGGGAACGGGTTTCCAAAACCTGCACAAAATCGAGAAAAATGTCAACGCTGGGTACAGAACTGTGGTCGAAAATAGTTTACCATTGACAATGTTACCAGAGACACCTACATATGTTCGATGCACTTTACCCTGATTTGATCGGCTAATAACATCATGCTCTGCATGACTTTTCATTTTCAGTATTTTCTTTACTTATCTGAATTTACTTGTCGATAATCAATTAAACTGAGTTTTCGGTTTACATCATTTGTTTTGACTAATTCTATTCGAGAGGCAAGCTCACATTTCTTAATTTTTGTTGACAAATAAGGCTGTATGCATACATTCGAACCGTCTTCAATTGTTGTGTATTTTTTTCCATTTACGTGCGATAATGTGAACCATCTTGAAAACAATGATTGAATATTGTATTATTTAATGGAATAATTTAATGCTCGATATGTTAGTAACCAAGTATTTTTTTAAGTGTTATTCGAACACTTTATTTTTTAAATATCCTATTATTTTAGCATTATTAAAGCGATCGGTTACTGGATGAAAATTAAATTATAACTTTCCAAGTCGTGACAGTCCACTGATTATTTTTAACAATATTAGTGAACATTATTTATCATTTGTGTCGGTGGTTCAGATAAACAATTATTTGAATAGGGCCCCAGATAAGCAAAGTTTTTCCCAATAGTCGACAAATGATTGTTTTGTTTTAAGCTAGAGCCACTGACCAGACTGAGAAATAGAGACCGTACCCAATCCGCCAAAAGAAGACCTTTGAGCAGGTATAATAAATCGTTCGACTATTTACCTGTACGGACGCCGTGCGGAACCAATCTAGCTCGTTCGACGACTGATTGGCATTTCAACAATTTTCGATAAAATTAATTTAAATAATCAATACGCGGAGATACAACACCCGAGCAATCAATCATTCTAAGCGCAAATAAATATCCCATACGGTTTGTTCACCCTGAAATGATACAGGGGAGGTAAATAGAGAAAAAAAAATGTGCTAAATACCAAAAATATTTCCGGTTTATTTGCAAAATTAAAGTTTATGTGAGAACAGTGGGTTTAACCTTATTTTTTAAACTAACAGTTATTGAGTAGTAATTTTAATACAAAATCCTGAATATTTTTATAATCGACTTTCTATGTCCATTACCGAAGACACCTCCGGGGAATGAGCACATTCTAATGATGGTGGATCAATTCACCAAATGGGTAGAGTGCATTCCCCTACCAGCCCAGTTAGCAAAAGTGACCGCGAGATCAGCGGTGAATGAATTCTTCTCGCGATTCGGTCTACCGTTTGAATTACACTCGGATCAGGGACGGAATTTTGTAAGCAAATTGTTCGCGGCAGTGTGTAAGGCTCTACACATACACAAAACGCGTACGACCCCGTATCGACCATCATCTAATGGTCAAGTCGAACGATACAATCGAACATTGATGGATGCGGTCCGATGTTTCATTGGGAAATCGCAAAACCAGTGGGATGTAGAGCTTCCACAAATCGCGGGCGCGCTTCGGGCATCAGTGAACCGTTCGACGGGTTTCACTGCAAATAAGATGATGTTGGGCCGAGAAGTGAACATGCCAGCCCATTTGTTGTTCCCACCAGGCGAATGCGAAGATGTCGACCCCGAGAGCTACGCCGCGAAGCTGGTACACAACCTTCATCGCGCGCACGATACTGCCCGAACAACATTGAAAACGTCCTTGAAAAGGATGAAGAGAAACTACGACCTCAGAATCCTGCAGAAGGCGTACGAAGAGGGCGACATCGTACACCTGCTGGACACTGCGGTCATCAAGGGGAAGTCGAAAAAACCGAGTCCATGTGGAAGGGACCAAGAAGATCTCCGCCTGCATCTACAGAGTAAAGCTATAACAAACTCTGTGTTCACGTGTTCACGACAAACCACGATAGGTTAAAACTCTTACCGAAGTGGATTAAGGACTCGCAAGCGGAAGATCGAGAAGAGGCGGTGGGAATACAGACGATACGCTTTATTGCAGCTGTCGGAAACCATGGGAAGGGAGATTTATGATCATGTGTGATCACTGCAACGAATGGTTTCACGGATCCTGTGCCAACGTCACGGTATCAGACGCGCTCAACATCGACACATATGAATGTACAGGGTGTACGCAGACAAAACAGTAGGCGGGGTTAGGTTTTCTTTAATTCTGATAGTTCGACTGTCAATTAACTGTGAACCGACCGTAGGGATAACATGAGAATTGAACTTGAACGGGCATACCGGCACTATCCGTCTGTAACTTTGTGTCGTCATGAATATCATAGTTCGACTGTGATATACTTGTAAATATGCCCGTTCATATCGACAGCATGCCATATGAAGTTGACAGAGTGTGCGAGATGACACGGGCCCAGAAGCTGCTACCTAACAAGGGACTGGTGTGGGACATCATGATGTGCCACCAAAAGAAAGCGACAGAGCAGCTGGCCACCCTCCAAGGACAGGCGGAACTCGACCGACGCCAAGGAAACACCGCCTGGCTGAGGAGAGCGGCTCGATCAGATGAGGACTACCAGTTCGCCAGCCCCACCTGGATTGACCAGCACCTGTGCCCTCTGAAGCGAAAGGTCCCGAAGGTGGTGGAGTCTACCGCGTGTTTCGTCGACATCCGTAAGAAGACGGATTCCACCCTCACCATTATCCGGCACAACGTCCAGGACCAGTCCACCATACTGGAAGGTGTATCACAGCTGCTGGAAACACGCGGATATGAGGAATTGGACTACGAGGACGACGACGAGCAGCCGTTCCAGCCCTTGGAAGAACCAGTCGTCATCCCATCCTTACCACCACCTCCAACCCATGCCAGACCGGACGAGAAACCACCTTCTCCATCCAACCCACCGGCTGTCGAGAACGCAGATGAGCCCTCCTCTAGCCGTGTGCGGAGACTGAAGACGTCCGTCGTCGTAGTAGTGGGAGTCCATGGAGCAGAGAGGCCACGACCACGGGGACTACGCCAAGAGACCAGCCGCACCCTCCCGGACATCGATAACGAGGACCATTCATCAGGAGCTTCGACCCTGTTCGACAGGGCCCCCACCGAAGAGACCGAGGATGGCGCATGGAAGTCGAACTATTCGAACTATCGTAGGGCCACATGTATGCCTCCCACATCCCGTTGGATCTCCACGTCCAGGTGACCGGTCCGTTAGCCGCTCGAGCGAGGAAGCAGGCCCTCGAGCACATCGTGGCAGCCTGGGGGGGAACGACATCTCCAGGGATTTCTTCAGATGCTAAACGGCACCGACTGGCTCCACACCACCGAGAACTGGCGGACATCCACGCGAATGCGGACAGTCGTCGAGGAACTGGATGCCCTCGTCAGATGCCAGGATGTTGGGAGGCCATTGTCGAGACCGAGCATGCTGCTACATTGGCAAGTCATTGAGGAGCTTCTACGCCGACTCACTCCCCAGCAGTATGCCACGCTTCAACAACATTTCAACCCGACATCCGAGGACGTCCAGCAGAGGATGCCGCCAGCGACAGAGGTCCCTCCGACCGTCTCTTTCTCTGGTTGTTCGACAACCGAGAGCGAGGATGAAGACCCTGCGAACTGGGCTGTCGTCGATGAGCTGGATTGTCCTCCGGAGGCGTTCGACAGCCATTTCCATCTGGATCGTTTACGAGCAGCCATGGGCGTGAGGAACGCCACACTGGATTACCTCCACTCGCTACTCCAGCCGGATGAAAGCTACGCCGTCCACATTGTCGGGGCTATCGCCAACTTCTGCGACCCAAGCACGTACCCAGTTGCGAGAGCTGTCGGTAACCTCCGGTACCAGGGAATCCGGACCGCCGTTGGGATCCACCCCGAAGCATCGACCACTCTGTCTCCACGGATGAATGGCCCAGGCAGCATGACCTCCTCCACGACTGTCTGCAGCTGGTGCGCCCGCGCCACACCTGGGTGTTGCACTGTCGGGGAATGCAGGGGAAAGGCAGCGACGAGGCATACTCAGCTTTGCTATACCATTGTGTGGGGGTCGTACCACCAGCGCAGACCATCCACCTACACTGCTTCTCCGGAACGTCGCGGACCATCGAGCGTTGGACCAATAAGTTCCCAAATGTGTACTTTGGATTCAGCGCCATGGTTCGACTCTTCGAACCGGAGCAGAAGTCAGCACTACGCGCCCTGGACCGCCGCCAGATCTTTCTGGAAACCGACGCGCCGTACTTCGCAATTCGTGGGTACAACCAGCCGGCGCCCAACTTCCTGAAGATGATAGCGGAGATGGTGGCCCAGCTACGGGGGGAATCTACGGAAGATGTCCTGCAGGCCGGGCTCCGGGTGTACGGCGAGAATGAGACCAAGCGAGGAGGCAGAAAGAGATAATTCCCCCCCCCCCCCACACTGACTTGATATGTGCGTTCGACGCCAATCATTTCCAGTGAGAGAAGAGAGAAAATTAAAGTTTTGTCTCCTTACCATTTCCCCAAAGAACAAGTGTGTTCTTTCCACACACACCATGTGAAGAGTATTTCACACCAACATGATACGTGCGTTCAACGCCTGTCATCTCCAGAGTGTTAAAGAGTTGTCCCATTTTCCCACCCTAACCGCATTTCCCATATTATTTTGTATATGCATATTTCACCACTGTTTCCCCGGGCCGAATACGACAAGTGGTTAAAGGGAAATAACTCGATGCAGTTTTCAGTGAAAAGTGTTTAACTCTTTGAATCCGAAAGCCCGCTATAGCGGTTTTTGCAAACAAGATATACACACTTTTCATAAATGGACTAGTCTGAAAACCATTGTGTGACGGTTGGATTCGTTGCAAAATTAACATATCAAAATAACATACCCAGTTACTTAGGGGTGAAAGGGTTAATGCAAATGTATTCTCGTCCGACACGCCTGTGTACATATTTACACTGAATCGTCGTCACAGCGGTTAACAATCTCGTGAGTGGTGTGGTACAGTATTGCATTGCATTGCATTGTATTGCATGCATACAAGTATCGATCTTCACAAACATAATGACGTACATGCCGTGAATGATTTACGGAATAATGGTCTTCACATTCTCGAGTATGTAGGATATGAGGTATGACACGTGACGTACTGAGGCGCGAGCCCCTGGGTGACTGTACCAGGGACCCCAGTGGCGGGGATTTCCACACACTTCACCACAGACGAGGTCACGTGTTCGCCGCCGTAGATGCCGTCATCAGCCTGCAACCGCGAGGTGAACGTTACTGTCACAGCGGTGTCCTGAAATATGGAGAAATCGGGAAAATATGTACACAATAGGGCTTATGGTACTATGTCCAGTCTAGCTCCTAGGGCCGTTTCACTAAACTTCGTACGACTAAAATGTTCGTAATTTCACATTAAAGGTACATGCCCACTCAGTAGGCACAAACGTTTCTTTATATGAAGACATTATCGGATACATTTTTTGGCAAAATAAATATTCAGTCACCATTACCCCACGTATTGATTGGCATTATTATACATTTTACATCAGACGTAAATTTCCACAACGATATCAGGGGTGATAACCGTGTTTCTTTAAAATGTTAACGGACATTACTATTTATTTTCTGTATTTATTTTCTGATGTGCAATGATCATCCTTTATAATTTGTCAAAAATATTATTTTTTCAGGTGACGCATTTAATAAGTATAAATAATTAAACAAGAAATGCGTCTGTCAAACGCGGATGCCACCTGCAGCATACTTGAGAAACTGTGACAAAGTGGTTAACCGAAAAGTGTGACGGACGGACGGACGTACGGACAGACGGATGGACGGACAGACGGACAGACGGACAGACGGACAGACGGACGGTCCAAACACTATATGCCACCCGTTTCTTCGAAACCCGGTGGCATAAAAATAGCATGCATCATTTACATATGAAAATATCCTTATACCACCGCGAGTCTATATCAGTAAAATAAATATTACTAACTTATTATACCTGTGTAGGCTATAGCGGGCACTCGTAAGTTTTAGAACTGGTGGAATAGTGACACAATTATACACTTATTTAATTCCTATAAAGAACAGTTTGTACCTACTGAGTGGGCATGTACCTTTAACAATATTTTCTTGTAAACGATTATTGGATTTACATTTATTGAGTTAGCTCAATAAATGTAAATCCATCAATTGAAAGTTCCAGACGATTCTAAATTTGCACTTACGAACAGTTTAGTCGTTCGAAGTTTATTGAAACGGCCTCCTGATGTTCAAGCACAGTCATGCAGCATGGTAAAGACATACGCGGTTTGTTTGAAGCAGACATGTGTTTCAATGACTGTTAAGCGATGAGTCCAGATCCTGATCAGACTGTGTGGTCTCCTGAAATAGGGAATGCCAGGCTAAATTCTTGATATCACGTTTATCAGGTAAAGATAGCAGTGAAACACGTAAGAATTCAGAGCCTCGTCGATATATGCATTATATGTAATAGTTATACACTGTTGTTCAAATATTGACTTTTTAATACATTTATTTCGAGTGAGCAAGAAAATAGTTTATTAAATATTCAATATGTGAATAATAACTTACTTATTGTTTACCCAGCCCAGTCGCGAAGCTCCGCCCTTAAACGTGATATCGAATCGCTATACTAGTATGTGATTGGCGGTGTGACACGAAGTGACCGCGTGCATACTTTGCGTCTCGTTAACTGATGACAACAAGGCGTAAACTCAGTTCTAAATGTAGCGCTGAGCATATTGCAACATTTAATAATTAATTTATTGGTTATTGGCGAAAGCATCGCAATATGCGATTAAGTGAGACGAAATGCTGTTCGTTCATTGGTCGCGAGAAACTGGGGTAAACAATAAACCGTCGTATACTTCATGTATGCACTTTTGCGTACGCGACTTATCATCTGTATTTCGGGTCCTACACGAATGCATTCGGGTTTAAACAAGCAATTGTGGATTTCCATTAAAGACGCAGAAATGCTATACCTATATGTACATAAACTACATATAATGGAAGCAGCCATGCACACACAGAACTTTACCTTGTCACAGCCTGAAATTTTCAGCCACTTCTTGTCTTCCAGCCACATGGTTGCGCCGCACGGGCCGACCTTGTTCGCCGCATGCGCAGAGATGTAAACATCCGAGTTGGGGTTTAAAACTACGATAGTGCCATCCGGATCGCATTCTGACAATATGGATAAGGAAAGTGTTAACCAGCTTGTCACCATATATGACTGAATGTGAGGACTTGCAAACTTATAGGCAGGTTTTACAAAAACGTTTACACAAATTCAATTTGGCTGTGACCTTGGCCATGATAACCGATGGATGGACGATAGAACGGAACATGCACAGTAGCACATATGATACAACATGGCTAAAATATGTAGAAAAGCCAAGACAAAGCACTCCTATAAATTATATTACACCAAGGTGAACTGCAAGTCCGATATCGGTGTACGTTTGACAACATTCAAAATACATACACCAGTCGTATATGACGTGTATTCTGCTCCCAGGTAATGCACTGTGCTATATGTAAATACACATGGGTCATATATACTCTCCCCATATAAAACTGTCACTACACATGTATGTACATGTATATTCACTAAACTTCGTACGACTAAAATGTTCGTAAGTGCAAAATTATGATTGTCTGTAGATTTCACATTAACAATGTTTTCTTGTAAACACATATTGGATTTATATTTATTGAGCATAGGCTGCATACGCAGCCTATGCTCAATAAATGTAAATCCATAAATTTAAATTTACAGACGATCCCAAATTTGCACTTACGAACATTTTAGTCGTACGAAGTTTAGTGAAACGGCACCCAGTACTATAGTGGGTATATACATTTATCGTATGTGTTGTGTTGTGATCCAGGTAAAGGAAGGCGACACGCTTGCCTTTTTCTGTGTACAAGTCCATTTACAATGGCAAATTGTGTTGTTAAAAAACCAGGCACAGAACATTCCAGAAAACCGACATAGATTACAGTTTGGTACAAGATAATTTGTAGAAGTGTGTTGTGATTGACTGTCTATGTATGGTTAACTACATTGTATCATGTGTTATACATTGCATTTTTCTTTCTTTGACAAGATGCACAATGAACAGGTGAAACTGGCTGATGGCTTGAACACACAAAGATGGCCGAGCTGACCACTCCATGGACCATATAGTATACTGTAACGAGGCAACGTTCACATATACGGACATACATGTATATCACATCACAGTTAGGAAGCAATTATGTTAGAATCACATGATGATCAGGGTTAGGGCGGGTCCTTAATAGGCTAATTGTGTAATCCCATCCTCCCCCCGCCCAACAGAACAATAGCATTTGGAAATGTGGATCTCAGGAGAACGTCTTTATCAGCAAAATACCAGCAAAAATAGCGTGTATTTTCAGAGTCAGTGTACTGCTAATTGTGTGGGAGCATGTATTATCAGGAATTCAGTACAATGATACTTTTATGGATGACGGACGACGGGCTCTTATACATAATAACTAGGTTTACCATACTTCAATTCCTGAAGACACGAGGGCACAGTTCCGGAGAATGTACCGTCAACCGTGCACGTTTGTGTGTTTTGCGAAGCGTCTTTGAGATAGTAGTTGGCGTCACACGTGTACATGACGACGTCACCCGCCATGCATGTGCCGTCGCCGTCGTGGCTGGAATGGTCGACAGTCGGTAACCCGCTCGACGGACACACCTCTGGAAATGTACACATATACCACCGCCTGCGCTAATTTGAAGAAATAAGAAGTTTTAATCTGACCAAGTTTGAACAAAGTTCAAATTTCTCTGCAGAATGTCCAGACTAACTACACAAGTAATACTGCTAAATTTGGTATTGGCGGACTCGTAGTGTTAACGGTTGGAACATGGTCATCATTAAAAGAGAAAACACAGTCGTATTGATGAAAAATAAGATTTACCTAGGATCTCATGGGCGCCGCCATTACTACATTGAAAACAATAGACCACGTGCTCCCATACCATGTACAAGGTGCATGATCACGTGGTTACAAAAATAACAACAATGCCCACTCCAAAGTAAGTATTATTTAGTATCTTCCTGAATATGCAACGGATGTTGATGGAATATGGCGCAGATTTCGGCACATACTTATATCCTTTTTGCGTGTCGGCAGACACGGAAATCAATTCTTCGCAGAATCGACAGAAGTTTGTGCCGAATTCCCGGGACCACCTAATGCAGCTGAACAAGACGCGTGTGATGAGCCATATTTCATCAAAATCAGTTACATAATAAGGACAAAATAAAAGAATATGTGCTTTGAATTGCAGTGTTTCTGGAAGTTTCATTACTTGTTGTTGTTGTTGTAACCACGTGATCATACACCTTGATATATATCCCTAGTCGAATTTCAGAAGGTGATGATTGCCGACAGAATATGTCATTGATCCATCGATTGATTGCCTGTGGTTTAATAAACCCATACATGTAGTTGGGATAATTGCATATAAAAGCTAATAAATGTACTCTACAAATTGTGCCGCATATGCAATGCTTTCTTATGAATGTCATGACATTTTCATATGCAAATGATATAAAGCGAGTCCAGATGCAATCCTTTTGAACATTGTCATATGTATTTCATATGTAACTGATATGATTTCATATGTGCTCCTTTCATATGTAATTCATATGTTTTTCATAAGTTCTACATATGAACAGCATACGTATTGTTTCATATGCATTGCATATGTGACACCTTTTATTTAAGTACTGTGTACCGGTATGGTGTCCGATGGTGTTCCATTCCCGGTATCATACAATACTTACTAATACATGGCGATATGGTGCCGAGGAATGATCCGTCTGGCGAACATGTGACTGCGAACTGTGAACCGTCTTGAAATACGTAACCAGTATTACACGTGTACGTGATGACATCACCCTCAACGATTATACCATAGTCACCGTGAGTGGAATGAGCGACCAACGGCAACACAATGGACGGACATATCTCTGAAAGAAATGTAGATACATGTACAGTGAAACCTCTCTATTTCGGAAACCCTGGGAGGTCCCCAGGGTGTCCGGTTTAGAGAGGTTCCACTGTATGTGTTAATCATCATTGCAATTTTGACCCGTTCCTTACTGGCTCTTTCGTTTTATTTTGCTACATTGGACCCGGTTGCACAAACTCTCTTCTAGAGTTGCTCAAAACCTGTGCATGTGCAGCATATGATCAATACATGTAAATACATCAATTTAAATTTCCAAACGATCTTGAATTTGCACTTTCGAACATTTTAGTCGTACGAAGTTTGGTGAAATGGGCTCTGGTAACTGATGTCAATAGTAACACCTCACTACACATGGCGGCCCACTACTTACTAACACATGCCGATATACTGCCGAGAAATGTTCGATCGGACGAACACGTGACTGTGACCAATGGGCGTACTTGAATAGCGTACCCCGGACTGCACGTGTACAGATGACGTCACCCTCGACGCATAGCCCGTCACCATTGTGACTGGAATGGGCGACTGACGGCAAACCGCTGGACGGACACACTTCTGTAGGAAATGTACACATAGGCGGCGGAACCGGAAACTTATTCGGTGGGCCCAGTCTTGAGGGCAAATGGCCCGATGTTGCTAGGGGGTACAGGGGCATGCTCCCCCGTAAATCTTTGAAATCTAAGAGGCGTGAAACGCCATTTCCTGCATTCTCATGGCCCAGTCTTGATGGCCCGATGTTGGTAGAGGGGTCCGGGAGCATGGTTCCCCGGAATTTTTTTTAATAAGAGGGGCAGGGCCTGTTCTGTTCATGTTCTGTTCATGTTCTGTTCTGTGCTCTGTTCATCCCAAGAGAGCAAAAGCAACGACTAATCTAGATCAAAGCACCAACCCTTCCTGAACATGATTCCGGTGTCGATCAATCAAATCAGGTGGGACAATATCATTATTGAGGTCATTGAGTGCAAATGACACATTGTATATCAGTAGTTTCATATGCACGTGGATATACTGCCAGAACTATCTGATAGTTGTTTTTTATTGTTGATTATTGTTCCGTGGGATATATGCGAAGCGATTCAGTTACGTGGGTGGTCATTATCCTTGTGTATTTTGGTACATTCAAAATGTCCGCCAAGCATCAACATTCATTCTTAAATGTTTTTTTATTATCCGATCTATTTATAGATCGGCTATATATTGGTTATCCATTGGTTTGTGAAAAAGTTTGTAACCACCCTTTTCTCCTATATTCTGTAATCTACAAACGCAAACTTTTTTGTATCACTTCCAAATTACATCAACCGGATAATTTTTCATTTTTGGCCATTCTCTCTGTTGAAAACTTTAAATATAGCGAAATAACACAATTTAGCTATAAATAAACGTTTTGCATTACAAGAGTTCGGAAAACTAAAGTTAGGCGGTTTGCAATTTGGCTATAAATAAACACGTTAAACTAAAGTTAGGCGGTTTGCCTTCTAGTCCAGGGGGAATTGTAGGTATATATATAAGATTCCGGTACCTCGTGTTAATTTATGGCACGCGGTGTTTTTATAAACTTGAATGTATAAGGTTTCCATACAATCCGGGTGCCATTTTTTAAACCAAGTTGAAGGTCATTTCAAGGTCATTGAACTTTATGATTGACGGAAGTCGAAAATTGCCAATATATGAGTCAATAGGTCATGGTCCTTAACTTGGAAATTGGTGTAAGTTGTTAAAAAACATTTCTGATGGATATATTAAAGAATTTACGTAAACTACACTACTATTCAGTATATAATTATCATATTTTCAAGATGGCCGCCAAAAATCGGATATTTATGAGATTTCGGTTGACTTGCTACATATTTGTGTAATGCTAAGCGCCTTCACCTATATTCAAAGATTAATTCTTTCAACTGGAATAATATTGTTTACATTTGACTGCCATAAGTATTGCTATGATCAGATATTAATGATAACTAAATATAACTGGGAGAATTTGGTTCGGGAGGAAATCAACACTTCTTTCACTTTTCCCTGAGATTCCGTAACTACTAAAATGTGGACCTATATTGAATCCTGATTTGATCGGCTAATAACATCATGCTCTGCATGACTTTTCATATTTAATATTTATATGACGGCTGGCATTTACATTCTGTGTTCACGCCCATAGAAATACGGTTGGATAAAAACATTCATATACATCCAATATGGCCGCCACATATTCAAACAGACGTGCAATAAATGAAAAGTGTGGAATAACGAAAATAAATATCTAGAATGTCATGCACATTAATAGTTGTATATCATTTATCTTTGTTATTAATGAACGTGTTATTTATGAGGAGAATTGGTCATGTTTAACACTTATTACTGGCCCATTTGCGATACACAAGGTGGCTGCTAAGTATCGATTCTTATCATATTCCCTTACTCCACCAATACTCAATATATAAGTAAGTTTATTCGGCGAAATAGCATACGTATGAAATCATGTTCCCTGTCGATTACACTGCCAGTATTCTGAACTGTCTGAAATGAGATTTCTTGGCGAAAACATAAAACATGAAAGATGGCCGCCAAACCTGGATTTATTTCTGACAAGTCAATAGAATGTAAGGTAATTATCAACGACATACCAGTTGCTAAGTGATTCTAATGACAATATAAAGAAAACTAGTGTATGCCCGCTAGTGTAGTTATCAGAATGGCTGCCATAATGCGCATAGTATTTACACTATCAGATATCAACGTTTGGTAGCTACATGGATAGCAACAGTTTCTAGCTGTATCATGATAATACATAGACTACATGGACGTACGTACGTACGTACGTACGCCAATGTGTCGACTATATCGCGCTACCCACAAGCGGGCGTGACAAAAACTAGTACATAAGCACGATAATGTATGTAATTTCAGCCAGGCAGGTATTAATATAGTTTAGTAGGCGATCACCATCAGACAATAACCTTGTGCATCGACACAACGTAAGGAACCTACCACATGGATATTACTGAACAGAACAGATTATAGTATTTATTCAAACAAATTCTCAGACCAACTAGTTGCATATGCGCAAGCTATGATATGCAAGCACACGTAAAAGACTACTGCATAATATATAACGGGCATTGAACTCCCCACCCGCCCGTTACAGTGGGGTCAGCGTGTAAGTGCACACATGAACGAACACGACAGGTTGGTTCCAACCTGTCGTGTTCGTTCGTGTGTGAACTTACACGCTGACCCCACTGTAGATAAATATCGTCCGACTATACTACAGCGTATGTAGACATCAAATTGAAGGTAAATTCAAATTATCAACCATGCATATTATACAGTTCAACAGGTTTGGTGAAAATTCTATTGCAAAAGTATCAACTTGAAGGTGGTTGGTCGGTATGCTCATGGGAATGTCTATACCAAATATCAAATCTATCAAGGCCGGTGAAATGTTTTAGGAGTGGCTTGGTGCGTGATGGACGGGACGGGGCGGACGGACGGCCAATGGTAACGATTTAGTTCAAGCGGCATACTAACTATTCACAAGTATTATTATCATGATGGTCAGACTGCTCTTTACGAGTAGCCGTTTGCTATGATTCAGGGTCCCGTTTCACTAAACTTCGTATTACTAAAATGTTCGTAAGAGCAAATTTATGATAGTCTGTAAATTCACATTAACACTGTTTTCTTGTAAACAATTATTGAATTTACATTTATTGAGCATAGTGGAAATTTCCAGACGATCGTAAATTTGCACTTACGAACATTTTAGTCGTAAGAAGTTTGATATTTACTGGATATTTACTAATAAATGTCGATATGGTATTCGATTCCCACTACCGAACAATACTCACTAACACATGCCGATATATTTCCGATGAATGTTCCGTCCAACGCACACATGACTGTGACCTCTGACCAGTTTTGGAATACGTAGCCACGACTGCACGTGTACGTGAGGACGTCACCCTCGACGTATATACCGTCACCGTTGTGACCTGAATGGGCGACCGACGGCAGACCGCTGGACGGACACGTGGCAGTTACGGCAGGTGATGTCACAATTTTCATTCCTGAAGCAGAAACAGCGATCTGAGATTCTAGCCTCAAATATGGCCGCAACAATCCAAGATGGCCGCAAAAAAGTAGAATTTCCACCCACTACAAACTATTTTATGGTTTTATTTTTTTTCAAACAAGATGAAAAATACAAATAAATTTAGCTCAGCATATGGCCTATGCAAGCAATTTTCAGCCGCTTAATGTTCTTAAAAAAGCAGTATCAATGTGTCAGATATAAGCATACTTGCTGACTATTAAAAGCCTCTTTTGACAAAATTGTTATTTATTTAGATCCAAGATGGCCACCAAAAATCGAGTTTGGTCTATATGTTTGTATTGAATGATCTAAGAAAAGTATTGCAATGTTGTAAAATGTGAAACACATTGATTCATTTATAAACAAGAAACGAGGCAAAGCCACGAAGGCCAGGTTTTTTCCAAGTATAGACACTTGGATAACATGATAATACCCACTTTTTGTAGACTAGATGGCCGTGGCCTGCATGTCGTGCCTTGGGGCGAGGCATGGACACTAAAACAATAAATATAGTAGATGGAAAAACTTTAACCAAAACACTTTAGCCAGACACACGGACGTACGGACACACGGACGTACGGACGTACGGACGGACGTATGCCAAAATGCCGATGATATCGCGCTGACAATGATGATAAACACCCATATGAAGTATCAAGGTAATGGGTGAAGCAGTTGCAGAGATATAGTACACGAAAAAACTTTAACAAAACAATTCAAAGATATATTTGACCTTGATATTGGGCATAGGGGCCGCACAGTTGGGGGTAGAATGAAAATATGGATGATGATAAACACCCATGTGAAGTTTCAAGGTAATGGGCGAAGCAGTTGCAGAGATATAGTATAACGAACAAGAAATGCGTCTGTCGAACGCGGATGCCACCTGCAGCATATTTGACAACAGTGACAAAGTGGTTAACCGAAAAGTGTGACGGACAGACGGACGGACGGACGGACGGACAGACAGACGGACGGACGGACAGACAGACGGACGGTCCAAACACTATATGCCACCCGTTTCTTCGAAACCCGGTGGCATAAAAACTTTAACCAAAAAACTTTAACCAGACGTACGTTAAAAAGTTAACATTGAAAATGGCTAAGTCAATTACGTAGAAATAATAGGTGAAGGTCAAAAAATGGTAACATGTTGGATAGTTGTATGTGGTAGGCACCCCTTGGTTATGAAGCTGTGAAAGTTTGGTGGTCCTAGGTGGTACAGTACCAAAGAAATGGACTTACACGAAAACTTAACATTGTAAACGCGAAAACTTAACATTGAAAATGGCTAAGTCGACTGCGCGGAAAAAATGGGTCAAGTTAAAAAAAAGGTAACATGTTGGATAGTGATATGTGGTGGGCACCCCTTGATTATGAAGCTGTGAAAGTTTGGTGGTCCTATGTGGTACAGTAACAAAGAAATGGACTCAAACACGAAAACTTAACATTGATTGTGGCCGCCCGCAGACCAATGGTAACCGGATTACATTTTGGAAATGGCTGAACATGCATATTAATTAATCAAATATACCAACATTCGTATACTAGTACGCCATGCCTTTCCGTGATACCAAGAAACGTGCAAAGTTAGACACTTTCTTAAAATGCCAATAGTTACTCGATGTACACACGTTATGATGTGTGATCTTAACTTGTTTAAAGCACATTCAAATGACACCATTTTACCTCCAACAATGCTCTGGTAATGTTTAATGCACATTATTCATCATGCAATGCTTAATTGTAAATGGTTTGCCCACATGCTCGTATGGCACAAACTGTCTGGTCTGCACATGCACTAACATATATACTTATATCAAATGACATTATGATGTGATGACTTGTCAAGTAAATCATATATTCACTAAGAAGAACAGGGTCATATACACTTTATACAAATATTCAATCACATTTACGAAGCTATTACCTTCTAAACAAAGGATGGTGTTCTATAACGTAAGTCCTTAGCGATAACGTACTTAATATTTTGTAATATGTAGAGACGTAGTGTTATCCTACGCGAATCCTCAGCGATTTGTAACCCGGAGGATATAACAAAAACGTTCTACTTTCACTTTCATTTCAGCTACACATTCAATTTTAATTTATTGAGTAAATGATGCCGAAATATATATTTAAATTACTATCTAATTATTTAAATATACTTTTTTTAATTCATAATACAAATAATCTAGAGATAATTATTATCCTTATTCAAACTCAAGAGAACGTTTCCTTTGTGAAGTGTATCGTACTGTGTCGCAAGACTGTCGGCAGCGTATGCGCTAACACACACGACGTGTAATCATCAAAAAATTGCTCATTTCACTGTCCAATGTCGGATTTTATCGAGCCATTGACCTATGTAAAGTTCAGAATGTAAGCTTTAATCTGATTGGTCATTCAAGAAAAACGTCACAGGGAAATCCCGCCCCCTACTATATCATTGCGCAAAATATCAACATACATAAAAAAGAACTCATATTAATACATAGCAGTTAATAGTTTATAAAGTATACACAAACTTTTGCAATAACACACATATAGCACAAACAAGTAAACAACACATGTATTACGCTGAAACGGTAAGATAGCTCGCTGTTTTACTGTTGTTGAACTACTTTTTTATGGCGTAGTACCGCGTGTTTTTCTAAAGTTAAACCCGCAAACAGTGACACTGCGACCGCCACTTCACTCATTAGCATATCTGCAATGACTCAGAATTTTCATATAGTTACTAAATCCGAGCTAATAGCTCGCATAACAAAAGCGGCGCCGGAAGAGAGATGGTTCGATTATCGTCCGACTACGTACCAACTGAGCTAGGAAGGAAGATGTAATACATTTTGTGATAATCAGCCGGTATGTCCGTATGTATAAAGGTATTGTACATACATGTTACAGTACTTACATAACGCCCATGTATATTTATAGCTGATTGTTTATGTCAACAAACGATGTCAACATGGCTAACTTAGAGTTGCTAACTTTTTTTTTATAATTGTTTAATATTAGCAATTGTAGAAGTGCACACTTTCTTAAGAGAACAGACAAAACAAATGGCAATTAAATTCTGACAAGGGAGACAACCTGCTAAACTAACGAGTACGTCGTTTCATTGGCTAAGCTATCGCGTGCGCAAAACATATTGCGTGTGCACGCGAAAGTAAAAAATATTTCCATGTCCCCTCTGTGCCACCGTAATCGGCATGTTTCGCGAACATGCTATGTCACAGGATATTGGCAAGTAAAGGGAAATAACCCGCATACTTGTGGCTGTTACTTGAGAAATGGGGCTGATGGGTTATGCGACTAGTGTAGCCCCAGATCAGCCTGATCATCCGATCAGGGCGTACACTGTACGTCATTCCATCAATTTAACACCCGATGCTTCTAACACACATCTATAGATCGCTATCACGCTACAGGAAAGTACTATATTTAACCCTTACTATGCTGAATTAAATGTTGTCGTCTGCTGGAAATGTTTTATTTTCAATATTTCTCGATAAAAACCTGTTTTGGCAGCGCATGAGAATCGTCTCCACTGGAGACGATTCTCTTGTGCTGTCAAAACATATTTTTTGTTAAGAATTAAGGCAAAAATGAAAAACAGCAGACGACAATTATTTTCGTCTCCCGCGTAGTGAGGGTTAATTGGAGTTGTGTGCACCTACCGTATACAGTGTGACGAGTCGACAACAACAACAGCAGCAACAACAACAGCACGCACGGCAGCGGAAACTGGACAGAACCTGGAAGAGGATGTTTTAACATTATATGTATTGCACAAGCAGAGAAACATAAATTGAAGATGTACTGATTATCCAGTGAGTGGCATGAACAAAGGAGTGATTGGTAAAAATAAAATGTTTGTAATACTGAAAAATAATTGGCGTTGTGACCAATACTGTGTGGAATGGAAACATACCAATGGCGGTATAGTATTTTTTACTGTATCGTCAGATACAGTTTAGTCAGCGTCCGATATATGTATGTTACTATTTTAGGTATCACCATTTTATTTATCTATTTTTATCCGAGTTATTAGCTCGGATTAAGTAACTATATGGAATTTCTCAGTCATTGCAGATAATATGCTAATGAGCTAAGTGGCGGTCGCAGTGTCACTGTTTGCGGATTTAACTTTAGAAAAACACGCGGTACTACGCCATAAAAATCAGATTAAAGCTTACTTTCTGAACTTTACATCGATAAAATCCGACATTGGACAGCGAAATGATGCTGATTTAAAGCAGAACATTGTTTTTTGACAGTTACATACTGTTGTAATCATCTTGAGCCATCGATATTATTAATCAGTGTCCATTTTACTTAAAAAATCAACTAATCTATAATGAATTTAGTAAAACAGTTCGAGATACAAATGAACTCGGCACTTAGCACAAAGACAATAAGCGTCTGTTGATCCAGACGATCAACAGAATTTAAGTGGATATGTTAACGGTTTCGTTATTTTGTGATTACAATCTTGCGACTTGCGACAGCATAAACAGTACGATACACTTCACAAAGGAAACGTTGTCTTGAGTTTGAATAAATATAATAATTATCTCTAGATTATTTGTATTATGAATTAAAAAAAGTATATTTAAATAATTAGATATTAATTTAAATAAATATTTCGGCATCATTTACTCAATAAATTAAAATTGAATGTGTAGCTGAAATGAAAGTGAAAGTAGAACGTTTTTGTTATATCCTCCGGGTTACAAATCGCTGAGGTTTCCTATTTGAATTGGAAAATGATATGACATTTAAATTTAGGAGACTGTGTCAGGAGAAAATGGACTGGTGACATTTCACCAGTCTAGTTCCTGAGCTATGACTGTGACAGGAAAAAAAGGGACTGATGACATATGTCACCTGTCGTGTTCCATGCATGACTGCTCGCTCTCGTTTGTAATTGTTGTAAAATATATAAAGTTTCAACTGTGTATACACAACTATAGATATACCCCCACCCCGGCATACACAGTATGTCGAGGGGTATATAGTTTTCGTAATTCCGTCCGTCCACGTTAAAGAGTTTGGGTACCCATTATCTCTGTGACGGAAAGTCGGATGGACCTCAAACTTCATATACTTCCTTATCATCAACCATATTTTCATTCCATACCACACTCATGCGGCCTTCAATTCCAAGGTCAATGTCAAATTACTTAGACATTTGCATCCGTACGATTTGCCTTAAAGTTTTCTGCAACCGTAAGTCAGATTGACTTCAAACTTCATATACTTCCTTATCATTATCCATATTTTCATTCCATACATGTACCACACCCATGTGGCCTTCATGTCCAAGGTCTAGGTGAAATTACTTTGAACAATCATGTTTGTCAAGATAAATATTGTTTTTGCAGCATTGATAATGTATACTGAGTCGACGAATATATTGATTTTAAATGGAGTATATATGATTTTTTGTGTGAATGGTTGAGCACGTACTGCGAAGGATTTCAGGACTTTCAGTCCTTTGATTAGACTAGCTATGGCTGTCGGTCGCCATTTTTGTCGGTATCTTGTCAATTCGTTCTCATGTCAATTCGCTCTCAAATCAATTCGTTCTCATTTTGGTAAATTCGCGTTTTCATTTAATATTATAAATTAGAAATGAATGTTTCGCACAGTGTGCTGTCTTGTAAATTAATTGTGTACGTGCGAACATCTAAGACACTATGGATGTAACCATTTCATCACTGAGGCCCCTTTCCTAATATTTAAATATTTACCAACACTGTAGATCATGATGAGCCGGCTCGTAACGAGCCGTCTCATCAATACCTGCACTATTCATGGACGAGTGTTAATGTATACAAAATGACACCCTTTTTGGCATAATGGAACAGTGTCAACCTTAACCTGAAGTAGTCTGGCCATGTCAGTTACTTAGGGGTGAGAGGGTTAACGGTATACACGACTTGCTTGTGGAACAGGAAATCCGAAGCGACGTGGGTATGCATAGATCAACCAACCGGGGGCCCGTTTCACTAAACTTCGTAAGACTAAAGTTTTCATAAGTGCAAATTTAGGATCGTCTGTAAATTTCAATTGATGGATTTTCATTTATTGAGCATAGGCTGCATATGCATATGCTCAATAAATGTAAATCCAATAATTGTTTACAAGAAAACGTTGTTAATGTGGAATTTACAGACTATCATAATTTTGCACTTGCGAACATTTTAGTCGTACGAAGTTTAGTGAAACGGCCCCCAGTAGATCACAAGGGAGATCCACTTGCCCGGCCATACTACGTATAGTAATATTGATGAGAGACACGCCATGTGATTTTGTACCCAAGAAGATGTGCGATCTTTCATGAAATATATTTACAGAAACTGTGATATTTTCTGTAAATGACGTCTAAATATGAGAATATAGAATATAACTCTGCATTTGCTATAAAACTTTAGACGTCATTTACGGAATATCTCGTAAATCTTGTAAATCATATGTTCGTAGGTACAAAATCACATGGCGTGTCTCGATTATTGTCTCCGTTGACTACCAAAGTACCGCATGTATGCACAATAGCCGAGATAGTCTTCGCTAATAAGGATAGCTTTTACTACTTCGTCGAACTGTATTATATTTTCTATATCATAATAAGGACATATATGTAGTAGCCGGGATCATCTCGTCTCTATACATGTACACGAGGGCTCCTGGGAACTCACCCCACCCCCGCCACCCCCACCCCGAGCCACCATCAGCCACCCTGCCACCAACCAAACATGACACTTTGGGGTTCAAATCAGCTCCACCCTAGCTGTTAGCATGAGTACTAAATGTCGTCATAGAGGCGATAGTGTAAGTTAACGGATCTACACAATGGCGCCTCTAGGAAGGAAATGCCCATTCACTTTACTTTAATCGACTGATTCCGTCCTTCCAAGAGGCGCCGATTGTTCTGGATCTGGATTGTTACATTACAGGGTCAGTTACGGCATTAACTTGCAATGGGAGAGAGAGAGCGAGTGTATCATATGTTATTGACACTGGTGGAGGGCTGTTTTCAAGCTTCCGATTGACTTTGCGCACACAACACTGTCATCAAACTTATTCCAGTCCAGAACAGTTTGCGGAAAGAATGAATGTTTGTACTGCTCGGTTTTACATTGAAAAGGCATAACACATTTACTATTGTTTGTCACCTGATTTTCTAGAATGTTTTGTCAATTACTTTACAGTATCAGATGTAGTGGGTGGGGTGAAGCTAGATTAGAGTCACAAGACACAGTATATGTACTTACCCTTCATGGTGATATTTCCGAATGACGATCCAAGATGGCTTGGTATGTCAGTTCACTACTTTATAATCGTTCGCTCGACTGATAAATAGAACCTCACGACGTATGCGACCAGCGTAGACCCTAATCAGTATGCATGCGCGGTTGCGCAGACTGATCAGGGTCTACGCTGTTCGCCGTTCAGTGGCTGAAATAGTCTTACTTATTCACCAATAACCATATATCCTGATCAGAAAGTGAGTGAAGTTGTACATTTTATTTTGCCAGAAACTATGATTCTTGAAAAAGTCGCAAGGTGCCTTTTGCCCACCCATGATCCATATAGAGAAAGACGTCCATGTACGGGAACACCACCCAAACTATTAACCCGACCAGAATAAGCCCCGTCCATGTCTAATATATATTAAGGCTGTGTGTAGCAATTATTCCAAGGATTGAATGGGACCAACGCACCAACCTGTCCCACCAAGCACATTCCGATATAACAGAACAGGTGATCAAGTTATACGCTGGTTGCTATGGAGAGGTGGCACGTTTTCAGATGTTACGGTAGTGAGATCAACTCAAATATAGGCTGCACGTGCAATGACACTGGCATAGCACCGAGGGACTATTCACGACAGATAATCGATATCAAATAAGACGTATTTACCATTCACGCCAGGTAAGCGATATTTTTGCACGTCATTTGCGGAAATATCTTTTATTTTGTAAATATTTTCAGGAGATATTGCACATCTTCTTAGGTACACAATCGCATGACTTGTCTTAAATGTGGCTGTGACTGAATAAATGGGGATTTGTGACCAGCGTAGCTCCTGATCAAATAACACACTCCTGTAGCATGATAACGATATATCGTGCTTGTTGGAAGCAAGACGTGTGTTTCATTGATGGACTGGCAAACAGTGCAGATCCTGCTCAGACTGTGCGCATGCACAGGCTGATCTGGATCGAAACTGGTCGCAAAACCAATAAGCCCAATTTCTCAAGTAACAGCCACAAATATGATCAGATTTTCATGATGTTTCATATGAAGAGCTGCGTTTGTCCTACTGTCTGTTCCACGTTTTGTTGCCGACGAACTTTTGGCTATTAAACATTCATATTAAATCTAAACAATATTTAAATGTATGTACATTTTCATCAATAACAAAAAAGTCACCCTTCCCAAAAGAATTGATTTTATTGCGAAAAAAAAATTTTCCAGTGGGCGAAAGGAACAGGGGATTGAAAAACGAAAACATTTGGAAATTGACCCCGAAACCTAGTCAGATAGCTTGGAAATGATGTAACTAAGAAAACAAAACGTGGAACAGACACTAGTGTAGATCCAAGCCGGCCACTGCTTACTCGCAGTCTAGTCGGTGGATCCACTGCTTACTCGCAGTCTGGTCGGTATCCACTGAAGCATGCATGTTTATTGTCTGTTTCACAAAACATGCTCACATTTTACGGCTATATAAACAATACAATTGTTTTTCGATAACATTAACTGTTATCAAATCTAAGAATGAGCCTTGTTTTTACATAGTAATGTATACTATTGATTTTAGTACGAAAATGTATTTCTCTATTGGAATTTAACATGTAGAACAAAGCTGGAGAACCTGGAGGAGGAGCCGATTATAACGAAACATTTTGGAAATTGAAACCTGGGCCTGGTTGCTCAAAGCTTCTGTTAGCTTAACAGACTGTTAAATCCTTAGCAATGCTAAGGATCTAACAGTCTGTTAAGCTAACATAAGCTTTGAGCAACAGGGCCCTGGCTAGCTAGCTTGGAAATGATCTAACTAAGAAAACAAAGTTAATTGAAAATCGGTCAATTACATGTATTTCCACGATCCTCGGGCCCCCACTAAACCCAAGGTCAATGTCACATTTCCTCATGTTAAACGGGGAAATTGATTTTTCGCAATAAAATCAATATTGGACCAACTTTCACGAACTAACAAGAAGACTCATTATTAAGTTTTAATATTAGCGAACAAACATATTGTTTTTGCATTGTTGTATAGTCGTAACATTTGAGCAGGTTTAGTGAAACACACAGTAGGCCGCCGTATACATGTGTTTATCTATCATGTCGAAAGCCTTTGCATGCTGATCATGATATACATATATTCCACCTATCACCTATATATAAGCACCGAATTAACCATCAAGAACCCATACCTTCATTTTGCACAAATGCATTCCCCGGATGGTCCTCTATCATGCTGTGACAAATCCACGATCCTCGCCCCCCCCCCCCCCCCCGCCGCCTCACCCAATGTCAATGTCACATACACAGTGCATTCAAAACCTTAACGCTCAGGTAAATTTCTTATCTTTGTTGTTTCCTGTCACATAACTGCTTCATATTTCACATATGTATTCCTCTGATGGTGCTCGATCATGCTGTGACAAATCCAACATCCGTGGGTAACCGTTAATACCAAGGTTAAGGTCGCATACTTAGTGCATATAAATTTCCTTTCACATACCTGCTTGATATGTTGCACATGCCTAAATTGAATGGTCCTCTATCATACTGTGACAAATCCACGATCATCGGGCAACTGTTAATCTGAAGGTTAAGGTCGCATACTGAGTGCATTCAAAACCTTAAACACTCAAGGTAAAATTGTCATAAGTTATGTTGCCTGTCACGTAGCTGCTTCATATTTCACACGTGCATTCCTCTGAAGGTCCGTGTATGGAAGATGTTCGAGCCAATTCCCATCCTTAAATATAAGCCGAACCGAACCTTTGAAGGTTCTCTATCATGTTGCGATAAATCCACGATCCCCGGGCCTCCGCTAAACCCAACGTCAATCAATATCACATACTTTAGTGTTTTCAAAACCTTAACGCTCGGGTAAATGTCTTATAATGTATGTTTCCCTTCACGTAGCTACTTCATATTTCACACATTGGCATTCATCCGAAGGTCCTCTATCAAGGTGTACGATCACGTGGTACTAACAACAACAACAAGTACCGATTCAAAGTACGTATTCTTTTATAGTGTCCTTATTACGTAACGGATTTTTTGATGAAATATGGCACATCAAACGTGTTTTGTTCAGCTGCATTTGGTGGTCTCTTTATTTTCGCCCAAACTTCTGTCGTTTTTGTGAAGAATCGATTTCCGTGTCTCCGACACAGAAATCGATTCTTCGCAAAAACGACA
This sequence comes from Conchocele bisecta, assembly GCA_029237695.1. NCBI lineage: Eukaryota > Metazoa > Mollusca > Bivalvia > Lucinida > Thyasiridae > Conchocele > Conchocele bisecta. The sequence continues at coordinate 27,956,662 of CM055268.1, read as the reverse complement.
TAAGTCTGTGCCAAACTCCCTAGACCACCAAATGCAGCTTATGAAGACGCGTTTGTTGCGCCATATTTCAGCAAAATCCGTTGCATATTAAGTAAAATATAAAATAATACTTACTTTGGAGTGGGCGACGTTGTTGTTGTTGTTGTTGTAACCACGTGATCATGCACCTTGTCTATCATACTGTGACAAATCCACGATCCTTGGGCCCCCACTAAACCCAATGTCAAACTCACGTATTTAGCACATTCAAAACCTTATACTGTTTCCTTTCAACACTTAACTGTTGTAACGTGCACCGGGCTACTGTTGAATACCTGTCTAGCTGGCACACGCTACCTCACTATACAGTGTAGAGCCGAGCAGAGCTCTCTAATACAATACTGTAATGCCTGCCTTGTAACGGGGACGCCTGTCCAAATCACAGACCTCGAACACTGAGTTACAAGAATATTGGGTCGAAAACTACCAAGTGTTGGTGACCCCGAAGCACCGTGTCACCAAGCAGTTATTTGACTTAGTATCAAATATATATATATATATAATTTTCCTTGTGGCTACCTTGCCTGTAGATTAGACCAATGATGTATGCAAATGATTATTACAATGATTGGTTTGAGAACAATATAATCAGGACATTAATTTAGTAAGGATCAACTACATGTATGAACAATATAAGGAATATAAAACAAACGGTACGGGTCTAACCTAGACCCCTAACTGGCACTCTTAGCTCTGTGTGTTTCTGTACCCTAAACCCTGGGGTACACTGTGATGCGAAGCACCTGCTCCTAGCAGTACGCTATTCGCCAATCTTAACCACTGACGAGTCACCCTAGTCACGATACCGTGACGTAATCCTTAGCAATGCCTTGAGAGCAATACTACTTCGGCAGTCTGAGACTTAGCTTGGAAACTTGACCGATTATACCTGAGAACGCGATGCCCACTGCCTGATGACAAGGTGAGAACACTACAACAGGCTGACCTGAAGTCAACCTACTCTGCCTGTACTACAAGTGTCTGCAAGCAGTATAAACCTGTCTCGAGCCTATGACCCCGAGACTACTTTAACCCTGAATACACCTGAACCTCAAAAGCTTTAATTATCTAACCGCTGCCCAGGCTGCTATTTGTGGCTAAACTTTCCCTGTCTGCGTCGGCATTTCAACGTCAGACAACACGGGTGTTATGTCCACAATTATGTCCTAACTTGCCACGGTGTAACTAAAGCTTTAAATAGCACGATTGTCATTTCTCTACCTATTTATCGACTAAAAGACATTTAATTGTATGGATGACAGACAATCTGGCTTCAGTATAAACCAATAGACATTAGTCCATTAGCTTCGTTGTTCGTCAGTGGATAATTGATGGAATTTGGGGCGAACATTGGGACGAGTCGATATGATCAGGTATGAAACCACCATTTCGTCACACTGTTTTGATATTTCACACTTGCATTCCTCTGATGATCCTCTATCATGTTGTCCTTTGTATTTTCAAATGTGCCATTGTTTTCTTTGGCTGCCAGTGGGGGCATTCGTGTGTCGACGTGCCACATTTCTATTTCATTAATCACATGAGGAATACATCTTAAAATACTGACCTGCCTATATCTAAAGTCTGGTACAATTGTAAATACACGGTTAGGAAACCTAATTGCTCTACCATGTAAAGTACATTCATATCTATAACTGCTAGTGAAAATATGGGCTACACAATTACATGGGGTTAACTAATTATGGGCGATGATTTAATATGCCTCACATTTTAGCAATTGTCGCGCAGGACTGTTGTTGGGGCAGCAACTGCAGACGAGGCAACACGTTGTACGGTATGATAGCATACAGCCAACATGTGCAAAAACTATAGATCCAGATGAGCCGGCTCTTAACAAGCCTAATCAAGATCTACAGCAATTGGAAGTATTTATTTTCAGATTGTTTAAATAATATATACATGTGTCTCATCTGATTAACCCTTTCAACCCTACGTAACTGGAATTGATTGTGATATGCTATTTTCTGACCAATCATATTGTCAGAAAATGATTTTCAGATAAGTCCATTTATGGGGGTGTTTTTATTGTAGAAAAATATGAAAATTACTTGCAAAAGTGCATATCCTGATGAGACGGCTCGTGTACATACAAAAATGGCGGAGATGACAACTCATTGCACCATATAGTATACAGTAACAAGACAATATTCACGTACGTTATATTCATATATCATATCATTATATTTATTCATATATCACATCACTCTTATGAAGCAATTATCATTGAAGCCAAGTGTATCTATGACTTAATACCTTAAATCGAGCAACAAACAAACATCAACGTGTGGTTAGAGCGGTTCCAGTTCACAGAATTACTGTATGCCGGCTATTACACAACGAGATTTATAAGTTATGGTTCACATATTGTATTTTTAAGGAATGAAATGCGAGGGGACGCTAGCAACCGCAGCATTTAGTTAGCATACATGCGCCATGCCGCCTGTTTCGCATGTTATACGTCAAAAGGAACAATGACAACACCAACGCAAGATGCGTAATCGAATCATGAATATGTAACAGTTGCACGATGTATGTCTGCGCAACTGGGGCATGAGTAACAGAAACGTCATTAATGCAAAACATGATGCATAGCAAGTAACATCCAACGCATGTAATAATGCACATTTAAACTTTAACCCTTTCAACCCTAAGGAACTGGAATTGGCTGTGATATGCTAATGTTCCGAGCAATCCAATGGTCACAAAATGATTTTCGGATTCGTCCATTTATTTATTTATCCATACATGCCCACTCAGTAGTCACAACATATTATTTATATCAGAGACATCATCTGGGACATATTTTGGAAAAATAAACATTAATTCACCATTACCCCACGTATTGATTGACATTATTATACATTTCATATCAGAAGCAAATTTCCACACATATATCAGGGGCGATAACCGTGTTTCCTTAAAACGTTAACTGTCATTACTATTTATTATCTGTATTTGTATGTGCAATGATCATACTTTATATAATCTGTCGAAAATATAATTTGTTCAGGTGACACATTTAATTAGTATAAATAATTAAAAAATAATACGCCCCATTTGCATATGAAAATAGCCTGATACCACCGCGCGTCACTATCAGTAAAATAAATATTACTAAATGATTATATCTGTATAGCGGGCACTCGTAATGTTTAGACCTGGTGGAATAGTGACACATTTATACACTTATTTAATCCCGGGGACTTGGTGTCAAAATTGTATACGTACATGTACCAATTTTGTTTTTAATATTCATATGTGACTGTGACTGAGCAAATGGGGCTTATGGGATTTGCGACCTGTGTAAATCCAGGTCAGCATGTGCATCCGCACAGTCCGATCAGGATCTGAATATTTCTCCATGCCATAACGATCACGAGCTACACTGCATGGTTTCAAATGTCATAATCCCCATTTGTCCAGTCACAGCCACGCATCGTCCCTGAATGGTCACCCGTATCAACATCCGGGCCAAACGCAGTTCACTGGTCTAATAAATAATCGATTTAGGACATCATCACCAACATCAGCAAAAGAAAAAGGTAATTATTTGCAGAATTACAGGCGTTTCAAACAGACATACCGTGTTCTGTACAGTGTTCATATCTTCAAACGTTAAAGTGGTTCAGTCATGCTCCCGTTTTCCATCTACATGTAGCGTTCATTACATTTGAACATATCCATCAAAGATTTGCCAAAATCGAATGCTCATGCGAAATTTGTTGTACATTTTCGTTTTGCTCATACGAACTTCTTCTTAGTCGTACGAACGGCCCCAGGGGGCATTTTCACTAAACTCCGTACGGCTAAAATGTTCGTAAGTGCAACATTATGATAGACTGTAAATTTCACATTAGCAATGTTTTCTTGTAAACAATTATTGGATTTTCATTTATTGAGCATAGGCTGCGTTTGCAGCCTATGCTCAATAAATGTAAATCCATCAATTGAAATTTGCACTCACGAATATCTTAGTCGTACGAAGTTTAGTGAAATGGGCCCCACGTGGCTGTAAATGTTAGACATATCGTCGATTTCCTGCACACCTCATGAGTTTATATGTATTCATACACTCTGTTCAATAGTATGGCCGTTGCAATGGGGGATCGTAGCTAGTTATATCCCTTTGGATTTATTTATAGAAATCGGTCCAACGTGTATAGTTTATGGCCTAATTGCTTGTAATAAAACCGAATAGCGCAATATATTTTGTGTAAAGAAGCCATTATAGTGTTTTCGACAAGTGTTGATCCAGATCATCCTACATATCTGCGCAATCTGATCCGGAACTGCATTATTTGTCAGATTTATATTTTCACACTTATTAATTGTATTGCAATCAGTGTAGACCCAGATCAGACTGCACATATGTGCAGTCTGATCTGGGTCTACCCTGTTTGCAGTCTTTATTTTTGCAAGTTATTCAGTAAGAAATAAATGCTAAAATAAACCAAAGGACGGGATCTCTATAAATATATTTGCAAAGGGAAATAACTAGCTACGACCCCCATTAAATGTGCATTCAAAACAATGGCAGGATTACGAGATGGAAAAGGACACACTTTCACAGGGAATACATATTTTATTTATTGCGACAGTCATTCTCTTGAAGAATAACTTGGCGTGACGTTTGAGGTCACTGTTGACATCGCCCCGTACACTGACCTCGCATTTAGTAAACAAGTTGATGCAAACTCATGGCCAACATCTTTGGTAACGTAAAGGACAAGGCACAAACATTTGTTTTTCAAACTTTATATATTTGCTATCAGGCAACATATTTTTCTAACTCAATGCTAAACTAATTTTATCTCCAACTCCTAATTAGGAGATACTAAATCCTAATTAGGAGATAGTAAGTCATAAGTAGGACTTAATATCTCCTAATTTGGAGTTAGTATCTCCTAATTTACAATTGTGACTAATTAGGAGATAACTTATTTTAGCATTGGCACCATGACGCTTCCATACATTTCATATCAAAGAACATACAAAATAAATTTATTCGTAAAAAAACGATATACTTTACAGTATTAAACGGAACATGTAGCGTCGTTATGTTATGAGTGCCGATGCTGGTCTCACACTATATTCGAACATGTAGCGTCGTTATGTCATGAGTGTCAATGCGTGATCTCGCACTATGTTCGCACATGTAGCGTCGTTATGTCATGAGTGTCAAGGCGTGATCTCGCACTATGTTCGCACATGTAGCGTCGTTGTGTCATGATTGTTGATGCGTGATCTCGCACTATGTTCGAACATGTAGCGTCGTTATGTCATGAATATCGACGCGTGATCTCGCACTAAGTTCGAACATGTAGCGTCGTTATGTCATGAGTGTCGATGCGTGATCTCGCACTATGTTCGAACATGTAGCATCGTTATGTCATGAGTGTTGATGTGTGATCTCGCACTATGTTCGAACATGTAGCGTCGTTATGTCATGAGTGTCGATGCGTGATCTCGCACTATGTTCGCACATGTAGCGTCGTTATGTCATGAGTGTTGATGTGTGATCTCGCACTATGAACATGTTCGAACATGTCAGCGTGCGTTATGTCATGATTGTTGATGTAGTGATGTCTCGTGCACTACTGTTCGCACATGTAGCGTCGTTATGTCATGAGTGTCGATGCGTAATCTCGCACTATGTTCGAACATGTAGCGTCGTTATGTCATGAGTGTCGATGCGTGATCTCGCATTATGTTCGAACATGTAGCGTCGTTATGTCATGATTGTTGATGTGTGGTCTCGCACTATGTTCGAACCTGTAGCGTCGTTATGTCATGAGTTTTGATGCGTGATCTCGCACTATGTTCGACATGTAGCGTCGTTATGTCATGAGTGTCGATGCGTGTTCTCGCACTATGTTCGAACATGCAGCGTCGTTATGTCATGAGTGTTGATGCGTGATCTCGCACTATGTTCGAACATGCAGCGTCGTTATGTCATGAGTGATGCGTGAGTCTCGCACTAATGTTTCGACATGTAGCGTCGTTATGTCATGAGTGTTGATGCGTGATCTCGCATTATGTTCGAACATGCAGCGTCGTTATGTCATGAGTGTTGATGCGTGATCTCGCACTATGTTCGAACATGCAGCGTCGTTATGTCATGAGTGTTGATGCGTGATCTCGCACTATATTCGAACATGTAGCGTCGTTATGTCATGAGTGTCGATACGCGTTCTCGCAATATGTTCGAACATGCAGCGTCGTTACGTCATGAGTGTCGATGCGTGGTCTCGCACTATGTTTCTCACCTGCAGCGGCTACTAAAAGTGCAACAACTTGCGTTTGTTAACCCTTGCAATGCTGAATTAAATGTTATCGTCTGCTGTTTATTATTTATTTACATTTTTCTCTCATCAAAACATGGGTTGACAACACTTTAGAATCATTTCCCATGGAAATGATTCTAAAGAGATGTCATACCATGTTTATAATGAGAAAGAAGAAAAAATAACAGACAACAGCAGACGACAATATTCAGTTCCCGCCGTCTAAGGATTAACAATTGAACACGTGACATTCAGAATGTGCTTAGAATTGTGGACAATCGAGTTCAGTTGTTGTAGAGCATCGTGTATGAATATCTAGTTAGAACATTACTGATTGATTTTATTGCGGAAAATTTTTTTCCTATGGAAATTTAACATGGGGGGGGGGGAGGGGAAAAGGATGTGGGGGAACTGCGGGAGGAGTCAACACAATACATTTTGGAAATTTACTCCTGCAAAACATGGTTAGATAGCTTGGAAATGATGTAGCTAAGAAAACAAAAGTTAGATTTTGAAAATCGGTCCACATGATATTCAAAATTATTTGGGTGACCTTTTTGTTATTGATATAAAAGTACATGTACTTACATTTAAATATTTATTAGATCAAATAGTAAAACAAATGGGGAGGGTGACTTTTTATTATTGATGAAACGGTATTTACATTAAAATATTTTGTAAATTTAATGTGTTTAATAGCCAAAAGTAGGTCGGCAGAAAAATGTGGAACAGACAGTAATCACAAATGCCACAAGCCTCATTTCTACAGTCACAGCCACATATGCGAGTACCTTCGTACATAATGCTCTAACTCGAAAAATTAAACACGAGTATCGCCTAATTATACATCTTCATAGACGTCAATAAAAATACTGTCATTCTCCGCCGTTACATTGGATTCCATGGAACTATTTATGTCAAGTGATGTCGATCGCCGGAAGTCCAAAGGGAGAGAACCTTTCCGTTTCTGTCGCACAAGTGTTTGATTCAGTACGTCTTTGCGCATCTTGATGCTTCCACAATATTCCAGGTTACATTGTGACAACAGTTCCAAACAGTTGGGACATTTATTTTCGGTCAGTGGAAGCTTTGTGATTTTGAGCGCGTCACTTCCTTTAACTGGCGATATTTTCACCCTGTTGTTGTCCGCGCTATTCAGCACATGCATGCAATGCTTACAAGTCAGCGACCTGCTGTCGTAGTCCTCGGCAATAAAGCCCATATTAATATGCTCCTCGGAGTTTGTTTTCAAAGTGTTCATTTTAGTACAAATAGTGCACGGTGAAAATTCGCAATGATCTTTTTCACAAACACTTTGTCTCATTTCTTTGTCCGTGCCTGTGGTAGTCCGTCCATCGTCCGTATTCTGTGCTGACTCGGCTATGTACGAGTGCTTCACATTTGGTGTAGAACAAGCGGAATCCGTGCTGTCCGTAACCATGGTTTCCGACAGCGAATCACAACTGCTCCTGGACGCTGTTGTGTCATCGTCAACCAAGGCTGCCTGACTGCTCGTGCTGTCCTGGCGATGGAACAGCTTACTGCGTACGAGCTTACCCATGAAATGTCTCAAGTCTTTCTTCTTGGTCACGGTAGACGTTTTAGTCACGCCATTACCATCAACACCAACGTTACTAATTGGATACGACGACTCTTGAGGAATAGAGCCATCGCTTAAACCGGTCGATTCTTGAACGCTGGTGGATATTATAGCCGGTGATGAGACACTCGAGTGCATACCACGTGACTTTGACGACGTTTGTGACCCGGGTGACGATTTCTTGGGTAACGACAATTCCAACTTCGTCCAAAAACGCTCTAACCTCTTCGGGTCATCGTTGCCGGGCCACTGGAGGTATGTGACACTGTTGATGATGTTGCGCAGGTTCTGGTCGATGTTGTCCACCGTGGAGATATCCTCCAGCACAATCGGGATGATTTTGTGTTTAAGCTTCAGCATCTCGTGCTGCGCCTTCTGATACTCCATTCGGCACCACTCGCTCTTCACGTAGGCAGGGGAGATAACCATGATCGTCCGCCGGCTACTCTCAATCGCCTTCACGATGTTGTTGGCAATCGCTGTAACAACAAATCAAGTGGAGCTGCACTCCGCGCCGGCGAAAAATGTTTCACATCGAAACGACCCGTTACCTGACGAAATACAGCTCATCTGTACTTAGAACTATCGCATAAACGCAGTTGTCGTCTAGTAACAGGCGCAGTTCTTTTGCGCCAGTTACTAGACGAAAATGTGTTTATGCAGTATCTTCCGCATGTAGCTGAATGGAAATTCGTCAATATTCCGGTGCCTATTGTGACGTGTAACATTTCACGTTGGCGAGGGACGAAGCACCATTGAAATCACTTAGAACTGTCAGTTTCACGTTTTACTGCCGACGAACTTTTGGCCATTAAACACGTTGATTCCAAAAAAATATTTAAGTACTTTTTCATCAATAACAAAAAAGTCACCCTCCCCCAAAATAATTATTTGATGAAATCCCGTAAAATATTGATTTTATTGCGAAAAAACGATTGTTCTATGGGAATTTAACATGGGGGCTAAAAATTGAATTTTAAAAAAAAAAAAATTTGTGGACCGATTTTCAAAATCTAACTTATTTTTTTAGTTACATCATGTCCAAGCTATCTAGCCAGGTTTCAGAGTCAATTTAAAAAAATATATAGTTTTTTGACTCCTCTCCCACCTCTTCCGCCTCTTTTTCCTCCATATTAAATTCCCATAGGAAATTTTTTTTTTCGCTTTAAATAAATATTTGATGGAATTTCATCAAACCAAAACAATTGAGAAAAGTGACTTTTTTGTTATTGGTGAAAAAGTACTTACATTTAGAAAATTGTTTAGATTTAATGTGTTTAATAGCCAACAGTTCGTCGGCAGGAAAACGTGGAACAGACATAGTGTCATGAGAGAACATTATCAATGCATACTGCTACATTCGAATCGAGTTGATCGGTAACTATCAATATATGACGGTCATCATTACATGCCAATGACGAGTAACTAACTAACTGTAGCATGTTAATAGGTAGTTGCGAACGGTAACTCTTGCAATTACTCCCGTACCGTCCGTACCGTCCGTAGCGATGGACGGTACGGGAGTAGATTGCAAGAGTTACCTTCGCAACTAGTTAATAGGGTGTAATTGAAGCAATAGCATTAAATGATTAAATGAACGTACCATAATGAATTATGAGCTGGTTTGGCGGTCACCAGTTTGGACAAATGTGGTTTTCCCGCGTTCTCCGGTTACTCCGACATTTTATGATCATCGTTATCAGCCTACATCAGTGTGCTATTTGATCAGGAGCTACACTGGTCACAAATCACATAAGCCCCGTTACTCCAGTCACAGCTACCTATGAGACAATCCATGCGATTTTGTACCTAAGAACATGTGCGATTTTTCATGAAATATATTCACAGAAAATGAAATTTTCTGTAAATGACATCGACAAATGACAAAATTTCCATAGCAAATTGCTATGGAGATTTTGTCATCTTTCGACGTAACTTACGGAAAATATCGTAGAATTTGTAAATAGTTTTCGCATGGCTTGTCTCATATGAGTGAATGCACGTGCACGTACCTTCTCCGGGCAGGAAGTCGCGGAAGTGAAGACAGAGCCGGAGCCTGAGCTGGGTCTCGAGGCGCGGGTACAGCTGCTGTAGCACGAACTTCTCGTCCCGCGTCGTGGACTTGTAGGACACGAACGCGTCGTACTCCTTACCATCTGTCACATAACAGGCACAGTTTAGGAGATGACCACAACATCAGGGGCGGATCCAGCATTTGGGGAACGGGGGTGGGGGGGTTGTCTAGTTGCGAAGGTAACCCTTGCAATCTACTCCCGTACCGTCCGTAGCTAGCTACGGACGGTACGGGAGTAATTGCAAGAGTTACCGTTCGCAACTAGGGGGTTGTCCTATTTTTTAGCTCTTCGACATGCACTTTCCTGTGTTTTACGGCATTTAAATTCAGACTCCAACTGGTGGTAAACTGTGATATATGTACACGCCGTGGCTGAACGGGATGGGGGTGCAACCCCGGAACCTCCCTCCAGATCCGCCCCTGCTTATAAACATGCAATTGTACGGTAGTTTAAAAGGTACAGGCACAATGTTTTTCCTATCTCGTTCCCACGACATAGCATCTCGTTTCCACGAGATGGCATCTCATTCAAACGACATAATCTGCCAATATAATAGCAGATATTTCTCAACCATCTTTCATGACACTGGTGCTACCTTTTTATTAGATGGTAACGATATCCTATTTCGTGGGAACGAGATCCTATGTTGTGTGAACGAGATCCTATGTCGTGTGAACGAGATAGTTAGCTCGTGGTAACGATATCCTATGTCGTGTGAACTAGATAGTTAGCTCGTGGTAACGAGATCATATGTCGTGTGAATGAGATAGTTAGCTCGTGGTAACGAGATCCTATGTCGTGTGAACGAGATAGTTAGCTCGTGGTAACGAGATCCTATGTCGTGTGAATGAGATAGTTAGCTCGTGGTAACGAGATCCTATGTCGTGTGAACGAGATAGTTAGCTCGTGGTAACGAGATCCTATGTCGTGGTAACGAGATGCTATATCCTAGGAACCAGGGAACAAGATGGCTAACTCGTGGTAATGAGATACTATCTTGTGGGAACGAGATAATGCTATGTCATGGGAACGAGATTGAAAAACAATTGCCCCTTTAAGCTGTCGTACAATTGTGTTGAACTGTAATATTGCTTCGTACATATTGTGTATAGTATCAACTGGCACAGTCATGCAGTGTTCCGTTAAGGCCATCATAAAATCGCTCTCGGATCGATACTACGACAGCATGGTAATGTGATTACGATGTCACAGTTGTACGATACTACGACGACAATAAAACGAATCCACGATTACTATAGCATGATAGCAATAACTCGATACCACGCTAGCATATCATGCTAGCGTGGTATCGCGTTATTGCTATCATGTGTATCATACCACGGTAGTAGTATCGTCATCGTGTTATTGTGATGTCGTAGCATCTACCCGATGGTTATATGATAATGACTTTAAAGGGACTGGATCTCAGATATGCTTAGAAAGTGGTGAAACAAATTAGGAAATAATAGTTTAATTGTATATTTGTATCGTATTTCTGAACCTAATTATATATGTAAGTCGCCATATAAAAACTTTGGAATTGGTAAAAAAAAACATTATAATACTGACCAGTAACTTGCGTTTGCACCGTATTATAAACATGTTTTTCAATCGATAATTACTAAATCATTTTATTTAAATTAATTACACTAATGTCTATAAATTTGATACAATATTACCATTTCACAACATAAAGTAAAGAAATGTCACTAATTTTCCTTACCGGTACATGTACATGTTTAGCGAAAAGTATCTCCCCTCAGACGCGGATACAGAAATAATTGCAGGGGGGGTCTGTAATTACAAGTCGGCATAGCCGACCTCCGCGAGCGCGAAATCGTAAAGTAGTGGGGTCTGGGGGTCCTCCCCCCAGGAAATGTTTAGATGCCAGATCGCCGCAGATGCGATTTCCTGACACATAGGCCACGAAAAAAGTCATCCAACTATTCGAGTATTGTAGATTTTCGTATTTTTTTTTTCCGGGAGCAGGGGGGAGGGATGGACCCCCTCCCCCTCCCCCCACCACCCCCCCCCCCCCCCCCCCCCCCCCCCCTGTATCCGCGCCTATCCCTGTTTATCACAGTTTCTGATAACATGTACTTGAATATAACGCATGTTTTTGGGAAAGTGTTCAATTAAAATGGTGCGATTGACTTATATATGTCATTTACTGTGCATGAAGCGAAAACACCACATATTGGATATCACTAGCCGATTTAATCAAAATTTCAAAGTTTACCTATCTACATTGTTTTAAAGTCACTCTTTTTATTAAATGTTCGACCACATGGTCATACTCATTTCAAAGACCATGTGTCGAAAATTTAATACAAAGAGTGACTTTAAAACAATGTATATTAAAGGTGCTTCCCTCCGCTCCTTGAAGCCTCTTCGACCACCGCTGTGCGTGTGTTATAGAGAATAGTAGGTTAGTGCCGTGAATGGGAAAAAATATCTGGCAAGGCTCAGGAAACGGGATGGGCGAGGCTCTGCCGAGCACATCCCGTTTCCGTGCCGCGCTAGATATGTTTTCCCATTCACGGCACTAACCTACTATTCTATTTATCCCGTCAACACCTACAAATGGCTGTAAAATTCAAAAATAGTATTGACTGGATATCAAAAATGTTTCACGGCACCGTGTTTCACGGCACATACGCACTGTGTTGACGGGATAAATTGGAATTACTATACTTATCTAGCAAAGTATACTTTGAGGGAGTAATCATTTATTTTCCAACAAAATGCATTATGTCATATAGAACTAACGACTGCATATATGTGATAATTAAAAGTATGCAGAATTATTATACTGAATGTATTACATTATCACAGCCAAAATGGCTGTGATAATGTAATAAATTCAGTATAATAAAAATCAATAAATTTATCCTTAAATTGAAAATTTCTCCCTCAAAGTATACTTTGCTAGATAAGTATACTTTGCAATGTTGGTGAAATAGGCTACTGATACATCATCTGAGACACAGTCACTTTAAGGCAATACTCTACAGTCAACATGTGCTGTATGGCAGTCTTACGGCGGCGGGAATTATAAGCGTGGCGTGTGTGATATCACTACACAGTAATGTACATGTACATGTCTCACACTGATTTTTCCATCGTAGTAGATGTCTGCGTAAGTATGATACACCACTATGCTACATTAGAGTACGAACATGTTTGGCAAACAAACAGCGTCTGTTCCAGACCGACAGTTTTGGCGCGAATGCCAGAATTTTGCCCACAGATCGGCGTCCCCAGTGCCAGCCCTGATATTTACCGTCATCCTCGCACTGCTGGAAGTAGTGGACTATCTTGAGGATAAACACCATCCTCTTCCGCCACATCACGTACGGTACAATGGCGAGTACCGTTAACACGGCCATTACGATACCCGTGCTGATACCCACCACGTACCAGTGGAACACCACGGCTCCTTCGTCTGAAAATAACAATGCTCACTTTAATTCTTTGCATGCTGTGAAACTTGTGGGCTATAAATAGTTCAAAAATAGCGGACAAAAAATGCTTATATTTTCTTTTATTTCTCCTTGTAAATATCATGAATATGTATGAAATTCCAAGACATATTTACGGAGAGAAATAAAACATATACTCCTAATTTGTTTGGCGGATATTTTCACCGCTAGCATGCAAAACGTTAATTTACGATTCCTTCACATGACGTGCGATACAATGTATATTTTTATTATACTGAATTTATTACATTATCACAGCCATTTTGGCTGTGATAATGTAATAAATTCAGCATAATAATTCTGCATACTTTTAATCATCAAATATATGCAGTCGTTATTTCAATATGAAATAATGCATTTTAGGAAAAATAAATGGCTACTCCCTCAATGTATACTTTGCTAGAAAAGTATACTTTGCAATGTTGGTGAAATCGGCTACAGATGACAGCTAAGTACCCTGACTTCATTAAGTTTGATGCCAGGTACCATTAAACAACCGTTTGTAGACGACCCGGAACAGTGCTCGATCAGCCCAGTACTCGATCACCTGTATATATGTACATATCGCTGTCTAAATATACATTACATGGAATTTATTTCCTGCAATAATTCACATTCACCTTCAGAATGATCGACATGCTGATTAATTACTCATTTGTCCTGACACACTGCTTTGTTAGCATAATCAACCACGCAAATAGCTTCAATTATTACATTGCCGATCCAATGATAAACGATGTAATTCAAGTATCCGCTAAGAAAAGATATGACAACAATGAAACTCGTAGGAACAAAATTGTAGTCAATCAGTGATATGCATGCACGTTTTTATTTTGCAAAACTTCTATTCGCATCCTATGTAAGCATTGCATAAGTTCACAGTGTAATAACACAGTTTATTGAAAATGTAATACATCAGAGTAATACATATATTTAAGTGATATCGACAAAACGGCATAGCCTCGTTTCTTATAAAACCAGTAAACTCGTTAAACAAATATCATTATGTACGATCCTCTATATAATAGAAGCAGAAAGCCAGCTATAGCGGGGTTTGCAAACGGTGCAGGTCCAGATGAGCCGGCTCGTAACGAGCCGTCTCATCAGGATCTGCACTTTTTGCAAGTAATTGTCATATTTTTTATAACAAAAGCATCCCTTTTTCATAGATGGATTAATCTGAAAATCATTTTGTGACGATTGGATTGGTTGGAAAATTAGCATATCACAGTAAAAGAAGTCATTCCAGTTACTTAGGGTTGAAAGGGTTAAACGACTACAATCATTCAACCACGTGGCTAGTGGCATACATAGTACGGGCGGGCGGGCGTGAACTGCTGGTCCACGCACTAACTAGAGTTCTATTTCACGGCCAGACGACGAAGCCTATTGCTTTTCAAAGTGTGCGGATGACTTGTCTTCCATTGCTGGCCATTTTTAATTTTCGCATTCTGTATCCTTTCCCATGAAATAACTCAAGTTGTACTTGACGGATAGTAATTAAATTCGGCATACATGTTTATCACGGCAAGAGAAACACGCATATTGATCTTCTTTTGTATTACGTATCTCCGCTGTATACAGTGATTATATGGTGGAAGATGGTGTGCAATGGCAGAGCCCCATCTTCTATGTTATCAGGTAACTCGCTACACATTGACTAAATACACGGTGACCGATCACACACTTTATCAGGTAACCAGTTTCAATGAAAACAATGTCAAGCTAAGCATGCATAACACGCTACCTTCTAAATAGAACACTAGGCCATTGTCTTTCAATATCAGGTTTATCAGGCGAGCCTCGGAATTCCTACACGTTTCCATAGCCTTTCCTTGAGAACAAACGCTACTAGCCTGGTATTCTCTGTACATATTGCAGTGCTAAATTTCATTGATGAAGTCACAGCTACCATTAGTAATCCAGGTGAGCTAACGCTTTACATATCAGCATATTAAACGTTTATTTCCTGCAGGTATCAATCACGGCATGTCAGCCTGTAACGGGCTGTAATGTATTGTTATAAATCTACCGGAGTTCATAGAGATCGTCTTCTGGCAACAATCAGTTCACGAACTTATTGACGATTCAGAGATTCATTCACGGGCGGTATTCTCTTCTCTGTCACTGTACACAAACGCCGGTGCTAATCTTGTCCGGATTATCAACACTGGAAATACTCGAAATCAAGCAATTTGATTGTCTGAGCCTGAGCTGTAGCACAGCTCAGGCTCAGCCAATCAACTTGCTTGATTTCAAGCACATTATTCAAGTACAATGTATTCTGAAACAAAATATAAAAACAACTACACATATTGGCAATATTAGCGCAGGCGGTAGTGTATATGCTATGGGACAATGCTTATAGAGATGAGGCTTATATCATTTGTGGTCAGTCTATCTCCGGACATGCTAGCGCACTGTAGCCACACGTGGCCCGAGACTAATGTTCACTCGGTCCGAATTATGAGGAGGACAGCACAAACAAAAATAAGCATAACTTCGTACAAAAAGAAGTTCGTATGTGCAAAACTGGAAATTAGAATAACATTTGCACTGATAGCCGATGTTGGCAAATGTTTAATGGATGTGTTCACATGTAATGATGGGTACCTGTAGCATTAGTTTGCTAATGTTAACAATTTGCAAATTGAATACAAAAATAAAACGTCTTCGTACGACCTTTTTTATCGTACGAAGCTCAGTGAAACGGGCCCTAGCACATGAGCACGATATTTCATATATGATATGCATTATTTATATATAAACAAAATAACATTAAATTATAATTGAAGAGAAATGTTTGAAAACATGAACATGCGTAATTAGATTTAGTGACAACCGTTTAACACGATTTACAGAAAATGTCCCAGAATTTAGGATTTAATTTCGGCAACAATGAGCAGTATTGAAAGACCTGGGGGCCGTTTCACTAAACTTCGAAGGACTAAAATGTTCGTAATTGCAAAATTATGATAGTCCGTAAATTTCACATTAACATTGTTTTCTTGTAAATAATTATTGGATTTACATTTATTGAGCATAGGCTGCATATGCAGCCTATGCTCAATAAATGTAAATCCATAAATTGAAATTTACAGACGATCTTAAATTTGCACTTACGAACATTTTAGTCGTAAGACATTTAGTGAAACGGGCCCCTGTACGAGAAGTATATCTACTTTTAAGTTCATCGACAAAACATGATTTACACTCCACGTATAATCTTACAAACAAAATAAAACGGTAAAACGTTGCTGTCTAAAGTCTGTGCCATAGTATACTGTTTAGTTAGACACGATATTAACCCTTTCAACACCATAGGCCTGTATAGTGGTATTGTCTATTGGCAAAACGATCTGCACTTTTTGCAAGTAATTATCACATTTTTTAGAACACCCCCCCCCACCACCCCCCCCCCCCCCCCCCCCCCCCCGCCCCTTTTCATAAATGGACTAGTCTGAAAATCATTTTGTGACAATTGGATTGGTTGAGAAATTAACATATCACAATCCATTCCAGTTACTGAGGGGTGAAAGGATTAAACATAGCTAGCGGGGAGAAATCTTCAGTGATGACTGTTCATCTCCGTAACCGTCTACTTGACAGCTGTGATCATCAATTCTGACGGCCATGTATCGCAACACGGGGCTTATTGCTGAGGGTTAACTACTGTCTCTTCCACCGTGACGTTTGGCTGCCGACGAACTTTTGGCTATTAAACACATTAAATCTAAAAAATATTTAAAAGTAAGTACTTTTTCATCAATAACAAAAGAAATCACCCTCCCCAAACAAAGATTATTGCGAAAAAACGATTTTCCTATGGGAATTTAACATGAGGGCTAAAAATATATTTTATTTTAAATATGTTTTTTATTTGTCGACCGATTTTCAAAATCTAACTTTTGTTTTCTTATTTACATAATTTTCAAGCTATCTCGCCAGGTTTCGGAGTCATGTTAAATTCCCATAGGAAAATCATTTTTTTTGCAATAAAATCAATAAAAACAATTTGGGGAGGGAGACTTTTTTCTTATTGATGAAAAAGTACTTACTTTTAAATATGTTTTAGATTTAATGTGTTTAATAGCCAAAAGTTCTTCGGCAGCAAAACGTGGAACAGACAGTAGTGATACTCTTAATCAGTCCATATGAATTACTGTCTGCTTCATGAAACCTGCCCAATATTTAAAAACAGTATTTTGTTCGGTAATTGCAAAATTTAAGAATGAACAATATTATTTTTATTTCGTCAAATATTGATTTTATTACGAAAAATGGTTTCTCTATGGGAATTTAATATGGGGGAAAGGAGCTGGAGGAGTCGAAGAACAAGAAAATGTGCAAATTTTCTCTCAACCATGGCTAGATGGCTTGAAAATGATCTAACTACGAAAACAAAAGTTAAAATTTGAGAATCGGTCCACCAGTTCTGAAATTAGAAAAATGTCCCCCATATAAATCCCCATAGACATCTTCACTACGTGAGGATTTAAAATGGGGAAATTGTTTTTTCGCAATAAAATCAATATTGGAGCAAATTTCACGAAATAAACAGAAGGTACATACATTCTTATATTTGGATAAAATTTAATATGTAAAAAAAAAAAAAGGATCGTTTTTGCGTTGCAGGTTTCGTGGAATAGACAGTAATACAATTAATAATGCATCATTCTTGACTTTCATTTCTTCGATTCGACGCCGCGGAGAGACGAACTTTAAGAATATTAATGTTAATGAACGTCTCGATGTTGGGTAGAAAGGAAATAACATAATTTAAGATCCATGGAATATAATTTACGATCCAATACTTTCGTATCTACGCGGCATAGAAAGGAAGGAACATAATATAAGATCCACGACTTTCATATCTACGCGGCATAGAAAGGAAGGAACATCATTTAAGGTCCACTTTAAGATCCACGACTTTCATATACGCGGATAGAAAGATATACGCGGCATAGAAAGGAAGGAACATCATTTAAGATCCACGACTTTCATATCTACGCGGCATAGAAAGGAAGGAACATCATTTAAGATCCACGACTTTCATATCTACGCGGCTTAGAAAGGTCTAAGAAGACTTTCATATCTAGCGGCATAGAAATAACGGAAGGACATCATTTAAGATCCCCAGTTCTTTCGTATATACGCGGCATAGAGGAAGGAACATCATTTTAAGATCCACGTCTTTCGTATCTACGTGATAGAACTGAAGGACTCATCATTTATATCCACGGAATATAATTTAAAGATCCACGACTTTCGTATCTACGCGCTTAGAAAGGAAGGAATCATTTCCATTTAAGATACACGACTTTCGTATATCTTTTACGCGGCATAGAAATGGAAAGAACATCATTTAAGATCCACGACTTTCGTATCTAAGCGTCTTAGAAAGGAAGAACATATTTAAGATCCGACTTTCGTATCAAACACGCATAGAAAGGAATAAGATGAAACATCATTTAGTCCACGACTTTAGTATCTTACGCGGCATAGCAAGGTAGGAACATAATTTAAGATCCACGAGTTCCGTATCTACGCAGCATAGAAAGGCAGGAACATCATTTAAGATCCACGACTTTCGTATCTAAGCGGCGTAGAATGGAAGGAACATAATTTAAGATCCACAGAATATAATTTAAGATCCACGACTTTCGTATCTACGTGGCATAGAAAGGAAGGAACATCATTTAAGATCCACTACTTTCGTATCTACGCGGCATAGAAAGGCAGGAACATCATTTAAGATCCACGACTTTCGTATCTAAGCGGCGTAGAATGGAAGGAACATAATTTAAGATCCACAGAATATAATTTAAGATCCACGACTTTCGTATCTACGTGGCATAGAAAGGAAGGAACATCATTTAAGATCCACTACTTTCGTATCTACGTGGCATAGAAAGGAAGGAACATCATTTAAGATCCACTACTTTCGTATCTACGTGGCATAGAAAGGAAGGAACATCATTTAAGATCCACGACTTTAGTATCTACGCGGCATAGCAAGGAAGGAACATAATTTAAGATCACGAGTTCCGTATCTACGCAGGCATAGATAACGGCCAGGAACATCATTTAGATCACGACTTTTCGTATCTAAGCGGCGTAGAATGGAAGGAACATAATTTAAGATCCACAGAATATAATTTAAGATCCACGACTTTCGTATCTACGTGGCATAGAAAGGAAGGAACATCATTTAAGATCCACGACTTTCGTATCTAAGCGTCATAGAAAGGAAAGAACATACTTTTTTAAGATCCATGACTTTCGTATCTACACGCCATAGAAAGGAAGGAACATCATTTAAGATCCACGACTTTAGTATCTACGCGGCATAGCAAGGAAGGAACATAATTTAAGATCCACGAGTTCCGTATCTACGCAGCATAGAAAGGAAGGAACATCATTTAAGATCCACGACTTTCGTATCTAAGCGGCGTAGAATGGAAGGAACATAATGTAAGATCCACAGAATATAATTTAAGATCCACGACTTTCGTATCTACGCGGCATAGAAAGGAAGGAACATCATTTAAGATCCACGACTTTAGTATCTACGCGGCATAGCAAGGAAGGAACATAATTTAAGATCCACGACTTTCGTATCTACGCGGCTTAGAAAGGAAGGAACATCATTTAAGATCCACGACTTTCGTATCTACGCGGCATAGAAAGGAAGGAACATCATTTAAGATCCACTACTTTCGTATCTACGCGGCTTAGAAAGGAAGGAACATCATTTAAGATCCACGACTTTCGTATCTACGCGGCATAGAAAGGAAGGAACATCATTTAAGATCCACTACTTTCGTATCTACGCGGCATAGAAAGGAAGGAACATAATTCAAGATCAACGACTTTCGTATCTATGCGACATAGAAAGGAAGGAACGTAAGTTAAGATCCACGACTTTCATATCTACGCGGCATAGAAAGGAAGGAACATCATTTAAGATCCACTACTTTCGTATCTACGCGGCATAGAAAGGAAGGAACATCATTTAAGATCCACGACTTTCGTATCTAAGCGTCATAGAAAGGAAAGAACATATTTTTTTAAGATCCACGACTTTCGTATCTGCACGCCATAGAAAGGAAGGAACATCATTTAAGATCCACGACTTTAGTATATACGCGGCATAGCAAGGAAGGAACATCATTTAAGATCCACGACTTTCGTATCTAAGCGGCGTAGAATGGAAGGAACATAATTTAAGATCCACAGAATATAATTTAAGATCCACGACTTTCGTATCTACGCGGCATAGAAAGGAAGGAACATCATTTAAGATCCACGACTTTCGTATCTACGCGGCATAGAAAGGAAGGAACATCATTTAAGATCCACGACTTTCGTATCTACGCGGCATAGAAAGGAAGGAACATCATTTAAGATCCACTACTTTCGTATCTACGCGGCTTAGAAAGGAAGGAACATCATTTAAGATACACGACTTTCGTATCTAAGCGTCATAGAAAGGAAAGAACATACTTTTTTAAGATCCACGACTTTCGTATCTACGCGGCATAGAAAGGAAGGAACATCATTTAAGATACACGACTTTCGTATCTAAGCATCATAGAAAGGAAAGAACATACTTTTTTAAGATCCACGACTTTCGTATCTGCACGCCATAGAAAGGAAGGAACATCATTTAAGATCCACGACTTTAGTATATACGCGGCATAGCAAGGAAGGAACATAATTTAAGATCCACGAGTTCCGTATCTACGCAGCATAGAAAGGAAGGAACATCATTTAAGATCCACGACTTTCGTATCTAAGCGGCGTAGAAAGGAAGGAACATAATTTAAGATCCACGAGTTTCGTATCTACGCGGCGTAGAAAGGAAAGGACGAAATGTCCCTAACGAGCAACCATAGTTTACATGCAAGGTCAGATGCAATGTAATTGATATAAAACTGGCGGAACGGCGGACGATGTTGATTGATTCTGATGGCCAGGACGTCAAACGTAGGCAATGAGCAATGTGATTAATGTCCACATAAGTACACCTGCAGATAACCCGTTTCAATAACATTGCTCAGCCTGATCACGAGAATCAGTATTACCGCACGGGAGATGACCACGACTGTTACACATTCCGTCAAATTCCTTGTTGCGAGCACGTAACTCTGCAAAACCTCCCGTTGCAACGGACGGCATGGGAGGTTTTGCAGAGTTATGTGTACGCAACTATCAAAGCCCATGACTTATCGACGTACAATTGTATTTAACTATAACATATTACGTAATAAATATTGTTTAAAGTTAAAATAATCAGCAATACCGCATAGCCCTCTTTACAAGTTATATAAAGTAAGTTCAAGTTTATGAACTACAGTCAAGTGCAATGTTAGCAAATATCATTAACCTTACATGAACATGACCTCCTGAGTCACGAATTTGTTCGCAATCCTTGTGATCGTCATCCATTGCTGAAATGCGATAATGATATTTCGCAATCTCTACGGTTGTCCGTTTCTGCAACCATGTGTCAATTTCACGCCCTCACCAATCAGTCATCGGGCTCGACAGACTGTAGACTGCAGCAGTATAACAAATAATTTTATTCAGCATTAAACATAAACATAAAGAATAAAACTAGATCACTGCTCTAACCAATAAATTCACATTGTTGTGAATTTGGGTAATCAAAAAAGAACATGAAAAGTCATGCAGAGCATGATGTTATTGGCCGATCAAATCAGGGTAAAGTGCATCGAACATATGTAGGTGCCTCTGGTAACATTGTCAATGGTAAACTATTTTCGACCACAGTTCTGTACCCAGCGTTGACATTTTTCTCGATTTTGTGCAGGTTTTGGAAACCCGTTCCCAAATCCATCCAATAGCAGCAATGCCATAGCAGCAATGTTTTGTTGTCACCATTATGTTGCGAAATATTCCAGCGTAACACCTGTACTGTATGCTCTATTTATCTACAAATTACACTCCGCAATACACAAAGTTGTAGTCACTGTGTGTTTGTCCGAATTCTGTGGCAGCAAGCGAGTGGGCGGAGCTACCAGAGCTATATATATCTAGCGGTTACAGTGTCATCTAAAAATAGACGCAAGCTCCTGCGTATTCAGGCACATGCCCAGATTGGCCTAATGTGCCCCATCCGTGATTTTGTGCGCGATGTCGGGCGCAAGACAATCAATAATTTGCGGCATTGACAATAATTAAGGGGGATTGCCGCAATCGCGCGTGCTGGATGCATCCCTGCCATCCCTGCACGATACGTAAACAAAGTTCGCTATGAAGGGCAATTCTTCGTTTTGATTGGTGGAAAATTTTGTGAATATTAACTAGCGTCAAATGACGCGCATACGCGATCCAATGGGATAAACCCGAGATGCTGGGATAAACCCGAAAATGCTGGGGTTGCTAGTAAGGAGATTTATAAATTAGCCGAATAAACACATTTTACGCGATTATACGTGGCTGAAACTTGTTCTGTTTAATAAATAAAAGCTTTAAATTAGCCCAATAATCGGCGTATGTTGGCGTATATGGCCATTAGAGCCAACTATGGACTTCAACAACAATAACTTCCGGGTTAAATCTCTTCCGCGTTCAGCTCATTACGTATTCAAAATTGTGTTATTTGGCTATAAGTAAAGTTTTAAACGGAGATAATTGCCAAAAATGCAAACTTTATCGGTTGATGCAATTTGGAAGTGATACAGAAAAATTCGCGTTCGTAGATTACCGAATAGCGGAGAAAAGCGTTGCTACAAACTTTTTCAGAATTCGATGGATAACCAATATATTAGCCGATCTATAAATAGATCGGCTAATAAAAATGCTACCCTTGATATTGATTCATCTGAGAATATCTCTACTTCTATCCAAGAACGTAAGCATGGTGGCCACACACAGTTAAGCCTAGATCACATGAAGCTCCCGGGTAGTTTACGGGCCCGTACGGGCCGAATCCCTGAGAACCCGTGGGTAACTGCACGGCATGCCGTATGGCCCGTGTGTGACAGTTCAGCATGCACAACTTTCAGACACGGGGTTTCTACGATTTTTAGCCCGTACAAAGCCCGTAGACAGTCGTACGAGGCCTGTGCGGGGCCCTCACGGGCTTACACGTGTGGTAGGTCCTCTGGGCCGGTACGGGTTCTTACGACCCGGTACGGCCTTTAAAACGTCATATATGCCCCATGCGTGTCCGTACGTGATACGTACGCGTCTTCGAATACCAAACCGGCCCCATACATGTTCCGCACGGGCAGACAGGACAGGTTACTGTGGTTGCGACGTGGTTTCAAGTACATATGTGTTTTGAACGAGAGCCAGTTTTTGGTTACAGCTTTATTATAAAATTACCTATCATGGGTCCAAAGAAAATATGGCCTGTCGACACACAAATTCCCCCGGTGGCAGATTGAAGAAGCTGTTGGAAAGTTAATGATACATTTTAATGTGAGAAAAAGTTCAAAGCTGGGGAGGTCAAAAGGTCAATGTCATATTAAGGGCAGCATGGATGTGTGGCATTTTCCCACAAGTATGATGTATTGAAATAATGTCACTCATTTGAGGTAATATATCAAGGGATATAGAAGTTCTGACATAATTGATAAACTCCTGCGAACTTCTTAATGTGTGAAGAATTCATAGTTGTGAAGGTCAAAATGTCAAGGTTTATATTAAGGGCAGCATGGATGTGTGGCATTTGTCCTCGGGTATGCTTTGTTGAAATATTGAAGCAATGTTTCAAGGAATATCGAAGTTATGACATAATTGAGAAACTCCGCCGAACTTCTTAATGTGTCGGACACACGGACGGACGGACGATGCTGTGGTCACGTGCATATGGGCGGGCTACGAGTGTTATCACGATGTTTGTCCAAGCGGCCTATATCATTTTTATTCGAGCGCTAGCGAATAATTATTATACAACCAACATCCAAATTTGAGGCTTTACAACATTTATGCAAATGAGCAGCACATATTTTGCGGGTTGAACTTTTTAAAAACACGGATCTTACACCATAACAAAATAGTTCTAACAACGTAGCTCGATCGCCTTTTCAGTGTGATAAATGTTTTGTTTGCTTTTTTGTGCTACATGTAGTATGTTATTGCAAATGTTTCCGTAGTCTAAGGGTGCGACGATTAACCGCCATACTCGATTATTCGCGATTCGTAACTCCATGGTTTGGTGCACGAATATAATCTCCGATTTCGGTTCAGAATATGTCTCAGAATAGAAATCTATTTATCACTTTGTGATTTCAAAAAACTATTTTAACTCGTTGTTGTTGTTGCTGTGAAATTCCCGCACTTATTTTTCGCGAAACGCTTTCCACTCTAGATTAATTATTAGGTTATGGTATGTAAATATGGCATGGTGAATTGTCCAGTATTACATACCATACAGTAAGAATTCCCAATTCACATGTATTAACACAAATGAAAGGATTACCTTACTTCTGGAAATTCGATTGCCCGAATTTTCGAGTAAGTCGTAATTGGGTTGTCCTCATTGGAGTTGGGATCATTATGGCCATTTCTATTGTATTTTAAATGTGCATTGACCACCCGTTGTCAATAAGCGTAGCTTCAGCAGGACACATATGTTCGACAAAGCGGACAAAGTCGGGACCAGGAGGCCGTTTCACTAAACTTCATACGACTAAAATGTATGTAAGTGCAAAATTATGATAGTCTATAAATTGCACATCAACACTGTTTTCTTGTAAACAATTATTGGATTTACATTTAATGAGCATATGCAGCCTATGTTCAATAAATGTAAATGCATCAATTGAAATTTCTAGACGATCCTAAAGTTGTGATTACGAACATTTTAGTCGTAAGAAGTTTAGTGAAACGGGCCCTAGCTCCAGGAGCCATTGAAGTCGGTTGTAGGCGCCATTCCTGCCCGTAATATATTCGCGTATATATTGGACACGATGTGATCCAGTTTTTGTGCATTCCATTATTCTGACTCACACTACTTCTATTTGTGTCTGTTGTGATAGACTCATCGTTAGTGTCTCTTTCTTTTTGTTTTTTTATAAATCCTTTGTCAATTTGTCACCGGCTGAGAAAAACGACCTTACAATGTCGGCGACCACCATAGCCCCAGATCAGCCTGCTCATTCGCGCTACGCTATTCGCCATTCAGACAGTTGTGAGATAACTTTGCAACATACATGTGATATGTGGCTGTAACTTGACTACACAATTGGCTTCATAGCTGTTTGTGGCCACCATGCTTACGTTCTCGAATGAAAGTAGAGATATTCTCAGATGAATCGATATCAAGGGTATTGTTTTGTTCTTTTTTGATTACCCAAGTTGTTGTCCATTATGGTTACCAATTCACAGCCGATGTGCCATCTATTTTGGTGCATAGAGGACACACCTCAACACAGGCGAATGCAAGGTCATATTTTTCGACCAACTGCTCCAAGGTCAAGGTGCATGATCACGTGGTTACAACAACAACACCAACAATAGCTGAAAGTGTTGAAATCTCGCCCACTCCAAAATAAGTATTATTTGATATTTTCCTTAATATGCAACGGATTTTGATGTAATATGGCGCAGCAAACACGTCTTCATCAGCTGCATTTGGTGGTCCCGGGAGTTCGGCACATACTTATGTCGTTTTCGCGAAGAATCGATTTCCCTGTCGGTAGACACGAAAATCGATTCTTCGCAAAAACGACATAAGTTTGGTCCAAAGTACAGATACCAACAAATGCAGCTTAACAAGACGCATTTGATGCGCCATATTTCATCAAAATCCGTTACATAATAAGGACACAATAAAAGAATATGTAATTTGAAACGGAGGGCTTTTGGAAGTTTCAGTACTTATTGTTGTTGTTGTAACCACGTGATCATACACATTGAAGGTTACTAAACCATTAAAGAAGTCCTCGTCTGCACAGCTTGGGTGAAATCATAAAACCACAACAATGTGAATGTACTCTGATCTAGTTATACTGCTACAGTCTACAGTCTGTTGGGCCCGAAGACTGATTGGTGCGCAGATAATTGCGCCGTATGTGTTAAATCCCTCTCCGACAAATGGCGCTTACGTTTCGATATTAGCCCCACGTGACGTCGCGCGACGTTGTTGATTGGTTAAAGTTTGTTTCACGGCATTAATATCCTCGACAATGACATGAGTAGATCTAATAAAACCATGGACTGTTGCGTTTACTGTGGTATTGAAAACATGTTGTCTGTTTAAAGTTTGCGAATACACTGCATTTTATAAGGATCAAATGTTTTATAATCACTGTAAACCTAACATACCATGGTTTTATTTATCAATACATGTATACTCATCGTTTATTCACTCAGGTCATATAGATATGACAACATGAGGTCAAGTTTGGTCAAGTGGGATGGAGCGAACAGATAAGTTATTTATTTTGGGAGGGAATTTTTGAGATAGATATGACGACACTACTTGGCGATAACACGCTCCACGCTGACGATACTACAATAGCACGATAACGATAACGCGACATCACGATAGCACGATGACGACAGTACGAAATTATATCGCAGTATCGTACTATCGTCATCGTGGCATCGTAATATCGTCATCGTACCATCGTAATGTCGTACTAACATCATTGTAACGTCGTGATTTCGTACTATCGTCATCGTAGCATCGTACTATCGTCATTGTATCATCGTGATATCGCCTTCCGGATGGACATACGCAATCGCGTCTGAGGCGATCCGTAATACTACTTTCAATTTGAATATTATGACATTGTTCATTTACAGTATATTGTTTTTACAAACGTATGTGTACAGATTTCTCGCGTCTGCTGTACATATTCATGGCGTAATTCTGTGTAGATTTGAGATGCGCTATACTTGTGTTTCACCG
The DNA here is from genome assembly GCA_029237695.1 of Conchocele bisecta. Lineage (NCBI taxonomy): Eukaryota > Metazoa > Mollusca > Bivalvia > Lucinida > Thyasiridae > Conchocele > Conchocele bisecta. Next base: position 27,929,270 of record CM055268.1, on the reverse strand, counting down.
TACTGAGTAGCAACATTATATATGATCATCTATCAACTAGGGTCATAAAACAGCCACACACCACAAAGAACAATGGACGACAGTTATCCGCTAAATATAGAATGTCAATAAAAAAATAAATAAATACATAAACGAAATATCTACATGCAAAACACGAATATATGTCCACCCTGAACATAGATAATGGAGGAGCAAAATAATGTGAGTCTGTGACTGGAGAAATTACAACCTCACCAGGGTCCCGTTTCATTAAACTTCGTACGATGTTCGTAAGTGCAAGTAAAATGTTCGTAAGTGCAAATTTAGGATCGTCTGGAAATTTCAATTGATGGATTTACATTTATTGAGCATAGGCTGCATATGCAGCCTATGCTCAATAAATGTAAATCCAATAATTGTTTACAAGAAAACATTGTTAATGTGAAATTTACAGACAATCATTATTTGCACTTACGAACATTTTACTCGTACGAAGTTTAGTGAAACAATCCCCAGTACCGCAGCTTTAACATGCCATCCGACCAATTTCCCTACCGTCTATCCACCCATATTTACCCGAAACGTCGGCATCACTGCAACGACGATGAACGTCATGTATTTACAAACTATAACGAATCAATAACGTCGCGCGACGTCACGTGGGGCTACTGTAATGTACTGGGATATCAACGCAGTACGTTGAATGGACTGTTCCATTATGAATTTAAGGACAGTATAAATTGTGTAATATAAAATGCGTGCATAACAGAAATAGTCTAAATTAGTTATTGATATCATGCTTAAATTTCAATTGTACAGATCAGAACGACAACATGTACGATGTAGACCTAGATGCATCATTGGCCAGCTCTTAGCGGGTCGTCTCAACAGGCTGCGCAGGGCTTGTCATGAATTTTAAGGTTTTGAAACCATACCCCTAAAAAGATTAATAGATAAGTTCAACATTAACAGACCCTGGTATGTATAATTTATTTATGGAGGAAAGGTAAAAAAATAATGAACACCATTTTATTATAAACATTATCAAGGACCAGGGGCGCCGGAAGCTTCATAAGATTGGTCCAGCGAATCTACTGGGTGCCCCAGCTACCCACCCAACAACACCCAATAACAACATACACTTTTTTTATGAGAAATGACAAAAAGTGTAGACAAAATATTTACATTCATTCTGACCGTTTTACTTTTTTTTGTATATATGAATTCCAAATATTTTAATAAAAACATATTTGTGTCAAAAGTATTGATCCATCAGCGCCGGACCTGCTGGACCGGTTCCGACGGCCCTGAACTTACACTCATTGCTGTTGCATTGCACATATCGTTATCTGCTGGCCGTATCCGCGTTTTCTTCATGCCAATGAACATATATCTCTAATAGATTAAACAAAGAGCATATACCTGGTGGTATTGGCCGGAGCTCCGTACAGTTGACGCCCATGTATTTCCACTGGCAGACGCACGTGAAGAGGTCATCTTCCACGTGGTAGTCGCAGTAGCCATTGTCCCCGCAGTCGAACGGACACCGCATCTCACAGAACGTGCCCACATAGTTGGGTTCACACAGACACTTGTACGTCTTGTTCCTCAGCGCGTCCATGTCGCAGACGCCGTGCTGGCAGACGAATCCCGGCAGACAGCTACGCGGCGCCGTCATGGCGGACACGTTCACCTTCTGCTTGCAGCTGTATACGCCGCCGTCGTCATAGCAATCCCCCCGAACACAGTCGTGTAGACACGTGGCCCTGTCTGTTGTTGTCACAGACGAGAACGTGTTGTTCTGTACCGTCACAACATTTGTGTCAGGTTTAGGATGTCCGTGGGTTTGGAGTATTGCATTGTGTGGTAAAACAAACGATGTAAGATCAGATGGAACGCCTGTCACATTATCAGCACGAATGGCGATTCCTGGCATGGACGATTTGTTTATGCCCAGTAGTGATTCTAAATTCAGATCGACGACAGTGAGGTTATTGGATCTACCGGCGTTTGCGGTGTCCGTCGGATCATGCGCTTTGTCTGGATCGGGTTTGCCGTCGGGGATATTCGAGTGGTCAATCGTTCCGTCTGCCGCAGTCTCCTTACACCATTTTCCCGTCCACCCGACGCGGCAAACACATTTCCCCGCGCACGTAATTTTGTCTGTTACGCACGTGCCTCCGTTTCGGCACATCTCGCCCATCAACGTGCAGAAATCATGGCACTTTCTCCCCGCGGGCGCGTGGCCAATATTGAATGTGGAGAGCCCTCTCCCCCATGGAATACCCTCTGGAATTTTGCCGTCTGTCGAGTGAGCTCCAAACACTTGACTGACAGTCAAGGCAATCAATGTGCCCAACACAAGTCGTATCATCATACTATATGTGAGGAGTATATAGAGTGGACTATAATTGCTATCGGCATTCATAAGTTTTACTGAAAATGCTGAACTTTAAATCTGAGGACTCAGAATAGGGGGCAACTCGGTTATGTCGTTAATCAGAGCAGAAAATGGCAATTAACAGCTATGCTCATATTAGTGTAATGTACATGCATATTACTACTTATGTTACACATATTTTGCAATAGGTGACAATTATGCACATATCCACGAAATATTCACACGCGCATTTATTCCATTTATCAGTATGGGCGACACATCACTGTGCGTGTAAGTAAGTAAATCCGTATAATGAATGTGCGGCGACAATTTGATATTCCCAAGAACGTTACATTATTATATACACACTTATGTAAACAGTCGGCGAATTACGGTAATCAGGTCAATGTACATAATGATGGTTTATTCCAAAACTCATGAATAATACGCACAACATATGTCCACCGCAAATGTTACAGACACAGTTTGGTGAGCAAGGCCGAGTTATGACAAGACCACTAGTGTCTCCCGACTGTCACCGACTGACATATACGTCGTAATTAATGGACGCTTCACCGCCGTTTATGAGCGTTACGACCGTATTTGTGACTGTCACAAATGGGGCTTATGGGTTATGCAACCAGGGTAGGCCCTGATCATACTGCGCGGATGCGCAGGCTGTACCCTGATTGAATTTTTCCAGGTTGCATTGTTCACAGGGCCTGCACCGTTCGCAATTCAGTCAATGAAATATCAGCAATCGTTATAACGTATAGTTTGATCCAGGCTTGAGGAGAGCGCTAGAAGATCAGAAGTTTTAATATCCACAAATCCCGTAAGCCCCATCTCTCCAGTCACAGCCACGTTTGACGGCTCGATATTTACAGTCAGTCACACATACAAACACGTACAGGCAAACTGGAAGTCATGGAATGTATGTGGACACAGATGCTATTAAAATTATGTATTTTGATAGTATAAATTCCAATGCATTCAGCAGTTTTTTATTCTTGCATTCTACCAGTATAGAACGCCAAACATACATGGACTCAAATAATAAATGCTGACTCTCAATAATTAGAGCTGCATTAAATATTTAGAGAGCTATCTCTAAATCATTTGAACAGCTCTATACATCATTTGGAGCTAGTTCTAAATATTTAATGCTAACTCTAATTATTTAGAGCTAGCAATAATTACATGTATTTGAGTTTATGTAGATTCGGCATTCCAGATACATCACATCTACATAAACTGAAATAATTAATGCTAGCTCTAAATAGTTAATGCTAACTTTAAATAGTAATTAATTATAATTAATTTTAATTATTTGCGTTTATGTAGAGTTGTCCTGTTTAGTTGGGATTAGAAGAACATAGAAGACAACATCTTCTACTGGAAACAGGCATTTTGTTGTATTTGTATGCCACCGCCACCGAATGGTGCGGGCGTAAAGTGTTTCCTTTCATGTAACTGCTTCATATTTCACACGAGCATTCCTCAGATGGCCGTCTATCATACTGTGACACATCCACGATCCTATAGCCTTTTGTGTTTTCAAATGTGCCCTCGTTATGTTTGGCTGCCAGCGGGGCATTCGTGCGCCGACAGGCCACATTGCTGGTACATAATATATTGTTCGTTGTTGCTGGATGAACGTTGTGTTACATTGGTATGAACGGAATAAGTTGTTCAAAAGACCGAGACTACTGTAGTCTCGGTCTTTTGAACAACTTATTCCGTTCATATAACTACGTCCCAGCACAACCACGGTGGGTGTCGTTATGTGATTATGATGTGGAACTAAACATGCAGGCGTTTTATTTCATAGTTTCATATTTACATGACATTTCATTCTATCGAAGAATAAATGAAAAAACAACATTCTAGCAACACTGTGAATTGCTATGACATTAGCGCACCAATGTCGATGACTGGTGTCGTTTGTTTTCATAATTATGAACTGTTACTTCATGCAATACGGATTGTATATACATGTAATACATAGGGGATCTAGCATGAGTGAAGATTAATGCGATATTTATTAAACGAGTTTACCGATTCCATAAGAAACGAGGCTAAGCCGAGTTTCTTATGAGATCAGTCAACGAGTTTAATAAATATCATATTAAATCAACGGAAACGTTAGATAAATATGCATATAATAAATGTCAGTGGTCATGTACGAGATTCATTATCAGTGAACATTTAACAAAATTGCATCGGGGATCGCAAACAGAGGAGAAACGACACTAAGTTGCTATTCAGAACCATATGCCCATACCCTCGCACGTTATAAGGTGTATTTGTGGGCCAGCAGTCAATTTTGCCATTGATTGATGGACGTCGGCACCGCCGGCATCACTAATGGGGAGGCTATCGATACGGTCGTTTGTTTGTTTGGTCTGTAAGCTGATGCCATTACAGTATTTGTCGATGAATTACTTTACAAGGCCACATCATTCTATAGCCATGCTTATATGTGGCTGTAACTGGATAAATGTTGCTTATGGGTTTTGCGACCAGTGTAGATCCAGATCAGCCTGTGCATCCACACAGTCTGATCAGGATCTGCACTGTTCACCATTCCGTCAATTCCGTCATGCTTCTAACCAGCAATACAAATCGTTGTCAGGCTACTGGAGTCTGCTATTTGATCAGGAGCTACACTGGTCACAAATCCCATAAGCCCCATTTATCCAGTCACAGCCACATGTATGGCCAATCTGCTGAGAATGGGACCTTACGGTATCGACAACTAACGCAATCTGCACATCCGCGCATTCATATCAGACGGCGCGGATGTGCAGAGTTATCGGGGATTACGCTGCCTACAATAGTTGCCTACGATATGTTTATCTAACGTGACATGTGGGTAGCAATTTTGTTTCTAGGACTACGCTATAGTCACCATTCCGTCCATCGTAAAGCGTGTGTGTCCCTAACTAACAGGGTTAATACATCGGCGATTTGTGACTGTGTCTGAAGAAATTAGGCTTATCGGTTTTTGCGATCGGTGTAGCCCCAGATCGCCATTCCATCAGCTAAACGCATGTCGCGCTTCTAATAAGAAACATGGGTCGTTCGTTGTCAGGCTACATAGGTGTGCAATTTAATCAGAAGCTAGTCACAGACACAAATTACACGTACCACGTAATAACTTAATGTTCCTCAAGTGTTCGCAGTTACATTTTCCCAGCCAGCGTCCCATATACATTATATCTAAACCATAGCCATTGACTTAGTGGAGTATATAGAATTTAATGTTTGAATAGTACAATTAATACCATGTTCGTAACTTGAAGCTGGTGGCCCTCTGACAACCAGCTGACTATCATAAAGGTTTCGATCCGTGTTGAACATCAATGATTAGTTTTACTCGAGTTGCCTCCCATTATCCAAAAACGCACAAACAAACACTTTAATTATGGATTTCACAAACATGTATGTCGTATTTTCTACCTCTTCTCGCTTCACATAATAAATTAGTTACAGTGATTGCAATTTAGAAAAGTTAATTATTTTCCAGATTTTAACGGATATAATACTTTTATTTATCGTTCTGTTTCAGCTAACATGAATGCATAACCTGGGGCCCATTTCACTAAACTTCGTACGACTAAAATATTCGTAAGTGCAAAATTAGGATCGTCTGGAAATTTCAATTGATGGATTTACATTTATTGAGCATAGGCTGCTAATGCAGCCTATGCTCAATAAATGTAAATCCAGTAATTGTTTACAAGAAAACAATGTTACTGTGAAATTTACAGACTATCCTAATTTTGCACTTACGAACATTTTAGTCGTACGAAGTTTAGTGAAACGGACCCCTGACTCATATGACATCACCGATGTATAATGTATACTGATGATGTACATAATTCGTCCTGTGATGATTCAGGTCACCGCTCTCACAAAGTAGTTACTTTTAAACCGTTTTAAAGTTTTTTTTATCACGGTAACCGTCAACTACGCTAACATTTATGAAAACGCTAATGCAAGCAAGAATCACGAAACCCCGCAGGGGACGTTGAATTTTCTTTTTTATTCATTATACGTTCCCACGAAATAACAATTCTTTCCCTCAATTTAACAATTCGTTCCCACGAATTAACAATTCGTTCCCTAAATTTAACAATTCGTTCCGACGAATTAACAATTCGTTCCCTCAATTTAACAATTCGTTCCCACGGGAAAGAATTGTTAATTCCGTGGGAAAGAATTGTTATATCGTTGGAACGAATTGTTATTTCGTGGGAACGAATTGTTATTTCGTGGGAACGAATTGATAAATTGAGGGAATTAATTGTTAATTCGTGGGAACGAATTGTTAATTCGTGGGTACGAATTGTTAATTCGAGGGAACGAATTGTTATTTCGTGGGAACGAAGTAATAAAAAGAAATCCATGTCCCCTGTGGGGCTCCGTAAGAATCACCCATACACAGTACTGTAGTACGGTGTCGTGAGATCGAAACTGCATAAAATGATGGGTAGCAGTTAATTTTCTGTCCCTTATATTGTGACGCTCACCACCGCCTGCGCGAATCTTGTCAATGTATTTATTTCAAAATACTTGTACTTGAATATTGTGCTTGAAATCAAGCAGTTTCATTGTCTGAGCCTGAGCTGTGTTACAGCTCAGGCTCAGAAAATCAAATGACTTGATTGCGAGTTTGTATTACCTATGTTCATACATGTTGTAGGCCTCTATATACCAAGGTGTATGATCACGTGGTACTAACAACAACAACAAGTACTGAAATTTCCAGAATCCATCTGATTCAAAGTACGTATTCTTTTATCGTGTCCTTATTACGTAACGGATTTTTATGAAATATGGGGTATCAAACACGTCTTGTTAAGCTGCATTTTGGTGGTCTCTCTATTCACGCCCAAACTTCTGTCGTTTTTGCGAAGAATCGCAAAAACGACATAGGTCTGTGCCAAACTCCCTGGACCACCAAATGCAGCTCACGAAGACGCGTTTGCTGCGCCATATTTCATCAAAATCCGTTTTATATTAAGGAAAATATCAAATAATACTTTCAAGATTTCAACACTTTCAGCCACTGTTGTTGTTGTTGTTGTTGTTGTTATTGTTGTTGTTGTTGTTGTTATAAACACGTGATCATGCACCTTGTATATTGATACTCCTTGCAAGATTAATGCAGGCTGTTATTTGCTGCTAGCTTGGTCATTGACAAGTCTACTGTCGACGACGAGTTCTAACGTTACCCGTGTACTCTCACTGATAAACAAGACACTCTAGAGTGTGTTAAGCCCAGTATGGATGTTCCATTGGATGTTCATTATAGGAATGAATGGCATTTTTATGGAATTTATCGGGGTATAAACTTGGAAAAGTCGCGGGAATACTGGACGAAGGCCGGAAGGCCTCGTCCAGTATTCCCGCGACTTTTCCAAGTTTATATCGCCGATAAATTCAATAAAAAAGACATTCATTCCTTATAATTCCAGAATTTGAAATAAATTCATCAAGAAAATGTGTTTATTTTCCGTTTTCTTAAGAATTATTTTAACTGCGCATCACGGTTACGGAAAGTAGTTCGGCGTGGGAGTTTACTGGGATATACATTTTGGACAGAGACTTGCTACGGGCCAATCAAATGTTAGGGAACTGCGTAAATATTTTTGTACTGGAACTATTAGATTTCCTCCAGTCATTCTCTTACGATGCCCTGTTTAACTGGTGACGGGACCAACCATCATACTTACAATGGCGCTCCGTTTCTTTTGGCGTGCGGTTTATGAGTCATACTTCTTTCGTAAAGTTATGTTAACATTTTCGATACTGTTGATTTTATTCAGTGTCACTATTTACTTCCCTGTAACGCGTGATAGCGAGGTAATTTGTAGCTGTGATTGGATAAAGGGGGAGTATGTGTCTTGCGACCAGTGTAGATCCGGATAAACCTGTTTCACTAAACTTCGTACGACTAAAATGTTCGTAAGTGCAAAATTATGATAGTCTGTAAATTTCACATTATGCAGCCTATGCTCAATAAATGTAAATCCATAAATTTAAATTTACAGACGATCTTAAATTTGCACTTACGAACATTTTAGTCGTAAGAAGTTTAGTGAAACGGTCCCCAGCACCGTCTGATCAGGATCTGTACTCCTAACAAGTAATATAGATCGTTATCAGGCTACATGAGTGTGTTATTCAATCATGAGCTACACTGGTCATAAATCCCAAAAGCCCCATTTCTCCAGTTAATTCCACATTTTAGTTACACATTCCTACCGTCTGTTTCGCGAAACCTGCCCAATGTTTACGGCCATATAAACAATGCTAAAACATTTGTTTTTCGATAATATTAAATTTTATCAAAATTTCAAAATGACCTTTCTTTTTATTTCATGAAAATTGGTTAAATATGGATTTTATTACGAAACAATGATTTATCTATGGGAATTTAACATGGGGGAATATGTGGAAGAGCTGTAGGAGTAGCCAACAAAAAGGAAATTGGCTCCGAAATCTGGCGAGTTAGCTTCTAAATGATCTAACTAAGAAAACAAAAGTTAAGTTTTGAAAATCGGTCCACTATTTGCAATGTTCATATATCCGTAAAATGTGGGCATGATTCGTGAAACAGACAGTAGAAATCTTGTTACAGTAACATTGCAAAGTATACTTTGCTAGCAAAGTATACTTTGAGGGAGTAATTATTTATTTTTCCCGAAATGCATTATTTCAAATAGAACTAAGGACTATGTATTTGATGATTAAAAGTATGCAAAAGTATTATACTGAATTTTATTACATTACCACAGCTGTGATAAATGCAGTATAACAAAAATTCATAAATTTATCCTCAAATTGAAAATTTCTCCCTCAAAGTATACTTTGCTAGAAAAGTATACTTTGCAATGTTGGTGAAATCGGCTACAGATAGTTATCGCGTGTATACAAGTTGCTCCTGCATCGGCCGTGCCACTATCCCGAATGTTGTGAGGAAATTCAGGTTACCATCATAGGTGCATAAAGCGTGGCAGGGATGGTGGTATGGTGAAAAATGTCCTAACTATGTTTAGAAACCAGCAGAAAGTCAAAGAAATATAAATTGCCATGTTCACGGCAAATTATACTTCTCGGACTTTCTGTGCTGGTTTTTAAACATGCACGTACTTGTAATTATTAGGACAGTCTAACCATGTTACCATCCCTGACACGCTTCGTCCACCTGTGGTTAATATGGGGCAAGCGTGTCTTGCTCGCCAACCCGAGGTTTCTGTCTGTAACGCAGGGCGACCCTCCCTGCGTTACAGACAGAAAATTCGGGTTGGCCAGCACAACGATAATACTTAATCCAAGTATGTGGCTCTGCAAAATCATCTTGGGCCACGCTGTTGTAAGGTACGATATGCATGTGCCTTTTTGCAGTCAGATATGCAGCGGAATAACATGATCTCCGATCTCCGTTCATTCTATTTGCGGGCAATAACTCGGCTAAACTCCCGTACCGCCCGTAGCTATCACATCTGCTACGAAGAGTACGATGCTTTTTCAGAGTTATATTACTGTCCGTAGTGTCCGCAACTACGTTTATCTTGGTGAATACCTGTAAGGAAACATCAAAGAAATAGTAAGTGTAAAGCACTTGGCACACTGACAGTGCTCACTTTCTGTTTACTATGATGTACTTTAACACTGTGTTTTGATTGTAACCATAAATGCGTCACCATGAATAACCTGACGTATGTCACAAGCATATCTCCAGACCGCATCTCCGTCTGATCGGGATCTAAACCGGTTGTGACGGCATAGGAAACGGCAGCGGATAAATAAGTCATGTTGTGCAGAAATAAAGACCTATTGCAAGTATATTGCAACAATACAGACGGATTGTCCGTCTGAGCTGGAACTGTATAAACGGACTACATCAAGTAGCATTATGTCCTGAGTCCGATGGCTCATTTCCCTTGAACAATGCCGCCGTATTGGAACCATAGCCTGTAATTGCGGGTCAAAATGGTAATACGCTACAGTTTTACGCCCACAACAATGGCCCTGTGGTATCGGTGGTTAGTAACCTTTAATGGAATATCGTCCAGTGCAAGGTATTTTCCGACTTATCCCATATGTGGTTGTGATTGGGGTTATGGGTCTTATGGGTTTTGCGACCAGTGTAGATCCTGATCAGACTGTGCATCAGGATCTGCACTGTTCGCCGTTCCATCAATGAAACACTCATCATGCTTCTAACAAGCAATATACAGTGGTACCTCTCTAAACTGGACACCCTGGGAGGTCCCCAGGGTGTCCAGTTTAGAGAGGTACCACTGTAAAACAGCATGTGACTGCTTCAAGACGCGAGTGGGTGATTTGTGATCATGAACATACAGTATCATCGGAGATAAAGGCAATGAAACCTGTCAAAATTAAGCACCACTCACTTTTCTATATGTCGGGTTTAGAGGGATTCCACTGTAGATCGTTATCAGGTTACATTAGTGTGTATTTGACCAGCCATACGGCCCCATACCCGAACTAAAGAGAAATATACACCAATTCCCACCCTTAAATATGAGCCGAATGAATGAATGAGACACATGGACCCACGTAGAGAAGAAACCAACGCAATGAACCAATGCAATGCGCAGGCACAGCGGTGGCCGATAAGCATTCAACGCGACACAAACATGCACTCCGGTGTGCGGTCCCAAAAGAAAATTAACAGTATGTGAAATATGTATAAAAAGTAAATCAAACGCACCGAAAGCCCAACAGCAATTATTCCCCAATGAACTATCGAGAAAATAGCAGTCCCAACAGGAAAAACACAAAGCACAATTAAAAATACATGACACAACAGCAAGGATGCGAACTTGGAACAAGGTCAATGTCAGCGTAAAGTGTTTACCAAATGTCTACACATCCTAATCCCGATTGACTGTAACCATCCATTTTTGCATCTTATAGCCATGGTCAAGGTCACATTACTCTGAAATTACTTTTAAAATTCCCTTACATATGCTTCTGTCTGTAAACTTTGCGGTAAAAATGTAATAAAATGGAAATTTCTATTTCAACACCTGTTTTTATTTCCTGTCGTTTATTGAATATGCATGAATCCGCAAGTAGGAATTCCATGTTAATTTGACATTTCCAGCCAACACTGACATGTGGCATGGTAAACAGTTAAATGTATTCTCATACGTGTTGTGTAAGACTAATAAGTCGCGAGTCACGGGTTCTATTTCTAAGGAGCCCAACAGGGGATGTAGAATTTTTGTTTTTATTAATTCGTTCCCACGAAATAACAATTCGTTCCCTCAATTTAACAATTCGTTCCCACGAAATAACAATTCGTTCCCGTGGGAACGAATTGTTAATTCTTGGGAACGAATTGTTATATCGTGGGAATGAATTGTTAATTCGCGGGAACGAATTGTTAAATTGAGCGAAGGAATTGTCATTTCGCGGGAACGAATTGTTAATTCGTGGGAAAGAATTGTTATATCGTGGGAACGAATTGTTAATTCGTGGAAACGAATTATTAAAAAAAATTCAATGTCCCCTGCGGGGCTCCGTAGATTTACACTGACACGTGATGCCTGCATATTATATATCTTTCAATGTATGTATACACATTTAATACATGGTTGTATGTATGTTGTTGTAGACGATATCATGTCCGCCCGAGCTAATTCTTGTCCGTGATATTGTCTGTGATGTTTAGTTCGTGTCCGTGCCTTGGTAACCCAAGTTGCTGTCTGTAAGTCGCTCTGCGTTACAGTCAGAAAATTCAGGTTAGTGGGTGATGGCATGAATGACATTTATATATGAATGAGAATTGTTGAGTTACCAATGAATGCAAATACATAAGGGAGCGGCGAATGAAAGAGTCGGTGGCCATGGATAGGATAGTCAGTAAATACAGTATCGAGGTCATGATTGATCAATTATCGATCATTTATATTTGATTTCGAAATATATTTTTGACAATAACATGAGCAACAATTACATAAAAATTATAGAAATTGAATACGCCGATTGCATACAATGTCTCCATGTGACATTCCTTAGATTACAACGCAACACATGGGGCCGTGATTATAAACGTTCACGAGCACGTTCTTAAATTGTGTCAAGGTTGAGCTGTGCTTGAAATCAGGCAATTTGATTAGCCGAGACTGAGCACAGCTCAGCCTCGACCAATCAAATTTCCTAATTTCGAGTATATGCTCTTGAGTACGTGCTCGGAATGCGTACGTAGTCTCCATATCTCGCATTATTTGTGTGTCGAGAAAAATGTGACGAATACGATCCCCAGTAGTATATGTAATATATATTAGTTGCTTTATGGATAAAGCATACGCTTCGTAACTGAAAGGTGGTCTACGGTTCGGGCTTCGCTTCGGCTGATCTGGCCGGTTGTTGAGACGCCAGCTAATTTTAAAAATAAATGTTACAACCGATTGTCTACGGTTCGGTACGGTGGCACAGAGGGGACATGGAAATATTTGTTTACTTTCGCCTGCGCACGCAATAGGTTTTGCATGAGCACGCGATATGGTTTTGCGTGCGTACGCGATAGGTTTTGCGTGCGCACGCGATAGGTTTTGCGTGCGCACGCGATAGCTTTTGCGTGCGCACGCGATATGGTTTTGCGTGCGCACGCGATAGCTTTCATTGGCTAACCTATCGCGTGCGCACGCAAAACCCTATCGCGTGCGCACGCAAAACCTATTGCGTGCGCACGCGAAAGTAAAAAAGATGTCCATGTCCCCTCTGTGCCTCCATAGTTCGGTGCCTTGCACAGCATAGGAAATGGGAAGTATCGCTGTTTAATAATACGTGTATGTGTTAAATACGTCAAAGCTGGCTGTCCTTTCAGAAGGGTGACACTATAATATTAAACAAACACTATAATTGATAGAAGATCACAGTACACTTTTCAATGGTATCGTTCGTCAAAGCAAAGAGCTGAGTTTCCTTCATTTGACTTATTGGCGTACCGAGATAATACTTACGAATAAAACTTCCAGAGTGTAGTTACACCACCGCCAGCGTTAATCATGACAAGATGCAAATGTTTATGAACATCTATTGGAAATATCAACTCGCAATCAAGCAGTTTGATTGGCTGTGCCTGAGCTGTAGCACAGCTCAGGCTCAGCCAATCAAGCTGCTTGCTTTAAAGTACAAGATTAGCGCAGGCTGAGGTGTATGTGTTATTAAAGAGTATTTCGTCTTCCGGGTAATGTGTTGCATTATTTAATGTCATGATATTCGGTTTCAGTCATCAGTGTAATGGTGTCAATGGTAATAAGCCGATCATTAAGTTTATCTGTACAATCACGTAGACTATTCAAAAAATCAGATCATGTGGATTTTAATTATGGTTTGAGGTTATATTTCATCATTAATTGCCACTATATAATTTAACAGAAACTTTGTCATCATTTATTTAAAATACACTACAGATTACAATACTTTCTGTCAGACTAGAATGTTCATAATGACTTACCTTGTGGACAGTAAAATATTAGGAGAAAACAAGGTTTTAACTATCATGTAAGAAATTCCCATGACTCGGAATGCATGCTTGATTAAACAAGCAGACGCTCGAGAATGGATTAACGAATGAGATGGTCATGTGACGTATATGAATATGTCACAGGCAGTAAAAAGAAAAGTATCTCAATATTTTTTTGCAGGTGTAAATGTATATGAACTTCCAATAATTCCAATCCGAAATTCACCAGTAACCACAAACGGTTAGCTCAAAGCAAGAAAATTGTTTCGCACTATTTCTTCATTAAGTACATTGTATTACTTTCGACTGGAACACTGAGGACGACACTCGATTTACTGGAATGAAACATCGACAGCCACAATTGCACGAATTGTCTGATCAGCGGAGGCTGTCTGTCCAACAGTCGTGCCTGATATGTGTGTCTGTGACTGGTGAAATGCAGCTTATGGTATCGGTTGTCAATACATGTACAACTCTGATCTACTGACACACTCCTGATAGCAAACCATACTGATTGTCAGAAGCGGAACATATATGTCTTTGACTGACTGGCGAATAGTGCAGATCTTGATCAGACTGCGTTGATGCACATGCTCGTCTGTATATACACTGGTTGAAACTGTCATTAACAATCCCCACGCCCCAGTCATCCGTCCTTGAATGACCGTAGCTATTGCTGGAACGTTAAACCCATTCACTTTTCCTCCAGTCATATTTATATTTTAGAAATATGAGTTGTGTAAGAAAGCATCGCTCATACTAACGATACTAATAACAAATTAACCTTTATATACTGAGCAAAAAAGAAAGTTTACTCCCGTTAAACTGAAATATTTTGTTTATTGTTATTTGACGTATAAACTAGATACATATGTCACAATGTGTGTCTAGAGTGCAGCTACCTGCCTACTGTCTGTTCAACGTTTTTGTGCCTACGAACTTTTGGCTATTAAACACATTAAATCTAAAAGGTATTTAAATGTAAGTAGTTGTTCATCAATAACAAAAAGATCACCATCCCTTTGTTTTTTTATTTGATGAAATTCCATCAAATATAGATTTTATTGCCAAAATAAAGATTTTTCTATGGAAATTTAACATGAGAGCTAAAAGTAGATTTTTTAAAATATTTTTTTATTTGTGGATCGATTTTCAAAATCTAACTGTTGTTTTCTTAGTTACATCATTTCCAAGCTATCTATACAGGTTTAGGAGCCAATTTCGCTATAAAATCAATATTTGATGGAATTTCATCAAACAACATTTTTTGAGGAGGGTGACTTTTTTGTTATTGGTGAAAACTTACTTACATTTTAATATTTTTTAGATTGAATGTGCTTAATAGCCAAAAGTTTGTCGGCACAAAAACGTGGAACAGACAGTAGTCTCTGACGCATCATCTTTGGAAAAAGCGTATCCATTGATTTGGTACAAATAAGTTTTAAAGCGATTTGCACGTGCTGATTAGTTCGAAAAATCGAATTTTCAAGCACTAGATGTCCGGTTTAGAGACGTTTCACTGTATCATGAGGTACCTTTTTCTCAGCCATCGGCCCAAACTTCATGAGGTACATTTTGTCAGCTAATAGAAACCTTGTGTAGTCTCGATAATCGTATTTACTGACCCACTTCCACAAGATGCGGTACTGTAGTATATAATATTAGTTTGCCAGTTAAATTGAATCAGTCGAATGAAACTACATACGCATTAATATTATTTAAATTTCAAGGATTGTTGAACTTCCCGCAAACTAAATGCAACTACAGCAAACAGTATGGCAAAATAAAAAAAAATATCTGCGTATCAAAATGCTAATGTCATAACTTTAGAGCGGCGTATCTCTATCAGTTGAATAGTGCAATTTAAATCATGTAGCAACGTATTTATTTTTTCGATTATATAAATACGACCATATAAATATTATCATGAATGTGGCCTTTTTATCGTAAGCCGGGGATTCAAACCCCTAATCCAATTCGTAGTATGGAATAGATTTTCCAAAGCTTTGATACGAATTCGACGAGCTGTTTTGTTATTTGTTGTATCATAATTGTAGTAAATAGCAACCGTGTGAAATATATGTTGATATTAATTATATGTCTATGTATTATGATACAATGGGATATTAGATATTTACGGAGCCCCGCAGGGAACATGGATTTTTTTTTTAATTCGTTCCCACGAAATAACAATTCTTTCCCTCAATTTAACAATTCGTTCCCTCGAATTAAAAATGCGTTCCCACGATATAACAATTCGTTCCCTGGAATTAACAATTCGTTCCCACGAAATAACAATTCGTTCCCTCGAATTAACAATTCGTTCCCACGATATAACAATTCGTTCACACGATACAACAATTCGTTCCCGTGGGAACGAATTGTTGTCTCGTGGGAACGAATTGTTAATTAGTGGGAACGAATTGTTAAATTGAGGGAACGAATTGTTATTTCGTGCGAACGAATTGTTATTTCGTGCGAACGAATTGTTGGGAACGAATTAATAAAAACAAACTTCTACGCCCCCTGCGGGGCTCCGTAGATATTGGATATTACTGACTATTGCCATATTTTTAAATCAGTGACATGTTAGGGCCTTAGTAGAAACAAAATTGCTATCCCGATAACATATCGGAGACGAATTATTGTAGCTAGGACCTTAGGAAAGACGCCATATGTGATTTTGTACCTCAGGACAAGTGCGATTTTTTCATGAAATATACTTACAGAAACTGTGATAATTTCAGTAAATGACGACGAAAGATGACGAAATTGTTATTTACTATGAAAATTTCGTCAACTTCCGACGTCATTTACGGAAAATATTAAAAGTCTTGTACATATTTTTTATAAAAAATCGCATATGTTCTAAGGTAGACAATCTCATGGCGTGTCTCAATTATGTGTTTGCTATGCGCACCAGGAACGGTTCACCAACGCAATATTATATATGGAACAACGTATGCCATAGACAGACTATGCGGATACGTCGACTGATCTGGTACTACACTGGTCCCAAACTCAATAAGCCCTCTTTTGTCGTGACAAGAGACGTATACTACAGGAATGAATGGCCTTTTTGTGGAATTTATCGGGGTATAAACTTGGAAATGTCCGGAAGGCCTCGTCCAGTATTCCCGCGACTTTTCCAAGTTTATATCCCCGATAAATTCAACAAAAAGGCCATTCATTCCATATAATTCCAGCATTTGAAATAAATTCATCAAGAAAATGTGTTTATTTTCCGTTTTCTTAAGAATTATTTTAACTGCGCCTCACGGTTACGGAAAGTAGTTCGGCGTGGAAGTTTACTGGGATATAAATTTTGGACAGAGACTTGCTACGGGCCAATCAAATGTTAGGGAATTGTGTAAATATTTTTGTGCTGGAATTATACCTACGTGCATTAACATACTCGTGTTAAACTACCGATTATAACATCGGCCATTTACCAAAACGTGTATTTACCATGGCAGAAGAAAGGTCCGTTACGTTTGTTCGTACAATGTAAATTATACCTCCAAATTTGCTATTTTACTCTGCGAACAATACATGAAAGCCAGTTCAAGTGACGCTTATAATACAGTTGGGTTAAACTGCCGAAAATAATTTCTTTAGTACGCACAATTCCGCCCGAATTACTACATGAACGATTCATCATTATCTCGTCTACTGAACCGCCCGAGCAAATATTCCACTTGCGAGCAAATATACTCCACTTACGAGCAAATACTCCACTTGCGAACGTTAACGAATGGAGTTTCGTAGTAAACCCACGTATCATCATATCGGTGTTTGTCAACTGTCGAAGTAATTAACGACATGTATTTTATGGATTTCGGCAGATATTGGAAAAGGTAATACATGTACTCGTGAATTCGCCAGAGACTAAAGTGTCTTTGTTCATAATTAAGTTAATTGGTGTACTATAACTTCAAAGGCGTAAGACCGGGCTAATATACAGTACATGGTACCGAATGTCTTATCACACATATAATCAATCAGTAGCCTATTTCACCAACATTGCAATGTATACTTATCTAGCAAAGTATACTTTGAGGGAGAAATTTTCAATTTAAAGATAAATGTATTAATTGTTATTATACTGAATTTATTACATTATCACAGCCATTTTGGCTGTGATAATGTAATAAATTCAGTATAATAATTCTGCATACTATTAATCATCAAATACATGAAGTCGTTAGTTCTATATGACATAATGCATTTCGGGAAAAATAACTGAGTACTCCCTCAAAGTATACTTTGCTAGATAAGTATACTTTGCAATTTTGATGAAATCGGCTATTGAAATAGTTTGACACCAACTGTAACGCAAATAATCGTATCCAATGGTTGGTTGAGTGTGCGAACCATTTGTTCACTGACAGACATACATGTACATGTGTAATAATACGTTGCATCAAAAGCATCTTGTCATGATACCATTGTAGTACACGATGTACCACTGTTTTATTAGTCCTCGGCTTGCAAAATGTACCACTGTTTTATGGGTCCTCGGCTTGCAAAATGTACCAATGTTTTATGGGTCCTCGGCTTGCAAAATGTACTACTGTTTTATTAGTCCGCGGCTTGCAAAATGTACCACTGTCGTATGGGACCGCGGCTTGCAAAATGTACCACTGTTCATGGGTTCTCGGCTTGCAAAATTTACCACTGTTTTATTGGTCCTCGGCTTGCACAATGTACCACTGTTTTATGGGTACGCGGCTTGCAAAATATACCACTGTTTTATGGGTCCTCGGCTTGCAAAATGTACAACTGTTTCATGGGTCCTCGGCTTGCAAAATATACCACTGTGTTATGGGTCCTCGGCTTGCAAAGTGTACCTTACATACATTGAGCTCCGTGTAATAACGAGCATAGCCTTCCTGCCATCAGAGTATTGACGTATTGAACGATTGTTGAAGATGACCAGTCTCTACAAGTACATCGCCAATTGTCGAGTTGCCGAAATGTTAAAGTTCGCTAAATTGTATGTCACATCTATGTTTACAAGTATATGTTATGAAATGAACAAATGAACTGGCAGTGGAAGAAACGGGTTAAGTCCATGTTTTCTTTAATTGTCAATAGAACAGTTGTGTTGAACGATAGTCTGGAAGCTTTCTGATTTCACATCGTATTAAAATAGTTAAGGAACTGCATTATGTATGTATCATACTGTGTTTCGTGACATGTTCATGTTTGTGAGACTGTGTGTTTTCTGTTGTTCTGAATAATGTTGTTATTATGAAGTCATTGTTCAATGAAGCGTAATCATGACTATGTCAGAATTGGTAATACACCATCGCTATATGGTGCCAGGTGGGATACCGCGTATTATGTGACATCTCTGTAAATAATTGGTGTCACAAAGCCATTTGTATCTCCAGACCATAAACTGGGTGCTATAGTGATTATGTTCGGAATTGATATCATTTTGTATGTCACATGTCTTACAAATACCAGAATTATTGCAATACGATGACAAGGAGATAAAACATTTTTAGCATTGACACATATAGTAAATCCTAATTAGGAGATATTAAGTCCTAATTAGGTGATAGTACGTCCGAATTAAGAGTTATTAAATCCTAATTAGGAGATACTAAGTTCTAATTACGAGATAGTACATCCTAATTAGGAGATACTAACTCCTAATTAGGAGATACTAACTCCTAATTAGGAGCTAGGAGATACTACGTTCTAATTCTGATACTAACTAGTTAGTATATCCTAATTACAAATACAAATACAAATATTTTATTCAGCATTAAACATATACATGCTTATAGCCTACATACTTCTTGTTTATGGTGGTGAAAAACATGGTTTCCTGGAGTTGTTCATACAGATTATCGGATAATGATATACATGGCGTGAATTTTCTGGAAGCATTATAGCATTAGTAAATGAACTTAATTGTGATGTATTAGATACAAATAGTTTAGCATTGGCACCCGGACGCTTCCATATCTACCTCACCACCTTTTGTAATGTCAGGTATAGAAATGACGGTATGTCGTTTTTCGGAATCATTAACAGCGTTATTGATTCCGTTATTGATTCCGAAAGAAATTAAGATGATTTCCGTAACTGACATAGGAAAATCCAATAATGCACTGTATATTTCCTTAATGGTATGACGACCAGTGCACAACCTGATCATACTGCGGATACACAGACATATCTAGAGCTACACTGGTCGAAAAACAGATACGCCCCATTTCTCCACTCATAGCCACAGTTTAGTTTTATTCGAAAAGCAGATGAGCTAAGCAAAAAAAAGTAGGAACTTCGTCGTAGTCTACGCTCGTTACCTCAAACTCTCTTAAGTCAAACTACTGATAACTCAAAGTCAAATTCTTGGTCCCAAGTTCGTATTTTCCTAGATAATAACTTCCTTTAACTCCAATTTTCAATAACTTTGAGTAAACGAGTGTAGACTGTATTTAGCTACTGATTTCATTGAAATGAACTATTGTATCCATATAATAAGTTTGATTGTTGGATTATTCTGCATTAACCCTTTCAGTCATAAATGGCGTGTTCCGTGTTAATTGTGGACGATTCCATTGATCACATTGTTTTTAAAATCTTAAGACAATGACAAACACAGCAGATCCTGATGAAACGGCTCGTTACGAGCCGGCTCATCTGGATCTACAGTGTTTGCAAACGTTGTCTTTCTGCTTTGTGTGGATGAAAGGATTAGCAGAGATTAGCGGTATTTAATCCCTATTCCGGCATCAATAGCTTCATGAATCATTCGCAACTGGAGAAATGGTGCTCATGATGGAATATATGGTCAATGTAGCTCCTGATATATGACTGTGACTGTAGAAATGGGTCCAGATGGCCAATCTAACTTAGTGAAATATACCATGTGACAAGTGTCGCCAATCGTGCTCCTTTGCTGTTGCGGTGACTGGCTAAATGCAGTAGTCGTAAAGTTCAGTGAAACGGGCCACTCCTGTAGCCGATTTCACCGACATTGCAAAGTATACTTTTCTAGCAAAGTATACTTTGAGGGAGTAATCATTTATTTTTCCTGAAATGCATTATTTTGTATAGAACGAACGACTGCATATATTTGACAATTAAAAGTATGCAGAATTATTATACTGAATGTATTACATTATCACAGCCAAAATGGCTGTGATAATGTAATAAATTCAGTATAACAAAAATTAATAAATTTATCCTAAAATTGAAAATTCTCCCTCAAAGTATACTTTGCTAGAAAAGTAAACTTTGCAATGTTGGTGAAATCGGCTACTGGTCTGTGACTTGAGAAATGGAGCTTACAGTGTATGGTACTTGTGAGCAGGGTCTGCGATTCTCAGAACCTCATTTCTCTGGCACAGTTACATATGATGCAGGTGATTAGACGCATTACCTGACACAATTGACATAATTAAAAAGGTATGTGTATTTTCGTCGCCAGATCAATGCGGGTTCAAGTATGTTGTCTACAAACATGTTTACGTATTATACGTATTTAGAACCATTCCGGAATTAGCCAGGAAGCCAGTAATACCAGATAATCCGCGACTGGCGATCGTGTTATCCGATTTATAACAAGGTTTAGCAGGTTAATATGGCACAATATTTCAACATTTTTTTTTATTAATTCTTTCCCACGAACTAACAATTCGTTCCCTCAATTTAACAATTCGTTCCCTCGAATTAACAATTCGTTCCCATGATATAACAATTCGTTCCCACGAATTAACAATTCGTTCCCGTGGGAACGAATTGTTATTTCGTGGGAACGAATTGTTAATTCGCGGGAACGAATTGTTAATTCGTGGGAACGAATTGTTAAATTGAGGGAACGAATTGTTATTTCGTGGGAAGGAATTAATTAAAAAAAATCCATGTCCCCTGCGTAGTGTGACGAATATCACATAGCTTTGTCGAGTTATGTCGTGCTGAGGTTTATAAAGTGACATAGGTCAGTCATGTCATGTATATCATAAGTATACAACATATGCATAGAGTAAGACGCCATGTTGTCCGGATATTGGCGGGAGGGTGGCGGGATAGGGTAGGGAGGGGCAAGATGCCAAAGGTTTCAGGAGCAGGACCCCATGTCTACGATACCGTCCATGCATGTTGCTCAACTCCCAAAAATGGAAACGCTTCACCGCCCCTCCCCAAATTGCTTCCACTAATTCTGCTAGAAAACCAAGATGAATAACAAGTACAATGTATTTACATACGAGTGAGTATATGTGAGATCCTGGCAATGATATCCGTAATATTTTGCATGTACAGTGTACACATATATACATATAGAGAGGACTACAAAGGGTAATTTCAACAAGATACCTCATCTGCGATTAACGCAGGACAATCGGCCTCCGTTACAGACAGAACATTCGGGTTACTGTGATTATACACCATTACGAACACAAAGCCAGAAATTCACCTCGAAATCAACATCTCAACTCGCAGATTGGACGAGCCTGAGCGTAGATAACGCTACATCGGTCTCGCTGCTCGAGTCCAGGGGGCCGTTTCACTAAACTTCGTACGATTAAAATGTTCGTATGTGCAAACTTATGATAGTCTGTAAATTTCGCATTAACATTGCTTTCTTGCAAACAATTGATGGGTTTACATTTATTGAGCATAGGCTGCACATGCAGCCTATGCTCAATAAATGTAAATCCATCAATTGAAATTTGCATATGATCATAAATTTGCACTTACGAGCATTTTAGTCGTACGAAGTTTAGTGAAACGGGCCCCAGGTTTGGTGAGCGTGTTCAGAGAGCTGCATAACCACATGGCCGGATAGGAAACACTGACAATGAGGCAGCCATATGTGGCTGTGACTGGAGAAATGGGGCTTATGGTTTTTATGGCCAGTTTTTCTCCTGATCATATAGCACACTCCTGTAGCCTGATAACGATATATGTTCCTTGTTAGAAGCATGACGGATGTTCCATTGATGGAATGACGAACAGAGTAGATCATCATCAGACTGTGCGGATGCACAGGCTGATCTGGATCTACATTGGTCGCAAAACGCAGAAGCCCCATTTCTCCAGTCACAGCCACATATGGCATCTCCTTCTAGTTTTATTTCTACGGTTCTGCAACAAATATCCATGAATCCACCAATTAGGAAATAATTTAATAATCTTAAGCATGTACATGTAAAAACATTGTGAATTACGGCAAAATACTTGGCGCGAATTTACGACGAATGAAACCCTGTTTTTCACATTTTCACTCAAGTCAGCCCACGATTAGACAACATATAACACATATAGAACCATACATGAGTGACGAGTTCGTATGGTATTTATTAAACGTGACTGGGAAGTCAATGATAGATACATAAAGTTTAAACAATTAGATTGAGTTTCACAATCAAGTAAACGAAGACAACACGACACAATATTGAAACAGTCAAAACAAAAACCCATAAAATTGGCCAATGTGTTTCAATAACAGTAAACGTGACACAGCGATAATTTAAGGGGTCAGTGGAAGAATGGGGCTACTTAGCCCACTTCGTCCACTGACCTCTTCAAGTGCCATGTAACGAATTACAACTAGACTGACGGACGTACGGATAGACTGACAGAGATGAAATGGTTGCGATATGTTCTTGTAAATCTGCACTAATCGTCAGCGACTCCAATACTCGCTATTACATTTAGAATCCTACGGAGCCCCACTGTGGACGTATAATTTTTGTTTTTATTAATTCGTTCCCACGAAATAACAATTCGTTACCTCAATATAACAATTCGTTCCCACGAATTATCAATTCGTTCCCGCAATTTAACAATTCGTTCCCACGAAATGACAATTCGTTCCCACGGGAACGAATTGTTATATCGTGGGAACGAATTGTTAATTCGAGGGAACGAATTGTTAAATTGAGGGAACGAATTGTTATTTCGTGGGAACGAATTAATAAAAAAAATCCATGTCCCCTACGGTGCTCCGTAGAATCGTGTTACATTTGTGCTTAATTACTGCTTAATGTAAGCAGTTCCTGTGACACGCCTGTTTGGTTGTATTGTTGTTACAGCTGACCCGAACCTAGACAGACACATTGTGAGTGTAGTTATATAGTCCCCTATATTCTCCGAGACAGTTTGAAGCACATCCAAACCATACTTATGTAATCCATGACTTAGATCTATAGTGAATGGTTGACACCGAACAATCTCCGATCTAACCCGTCAGCTAGTAGATAAAATGTCTTCGCCAGTTGAGATAATAGAACGTATCGAATAGTATCTCCATATGGGAATTTAATATACCCGCTTCCTTACATTACAAATAATTGCCATCGTTAAACGTCAGTGACGAAAAGCAGATTTGTTTACGAATGCTAAATGGGCGAAACTGGAATATCGAAATGCCATCACAATTATGCTTGAACAACAGTCGTT
This sequence comes from Conchocele bisecta, assembly GCA_029237695.1. Classification (NCBI taxonomy): domain Eukaryota; kingdom Metazoa; phylum Mollusca; class Bivalvia; order Lucinida; family Thyasiridae; genus Conchocele; species Conchocele bisecta. The sequence continues at coordinate 27,904,971 of CM055268.1, read as the reverse complement.
TAGACAATGCATGTACGAACTATTCTGAGTTCACCCGCATACACCTGTGTCCAGTATCTATACAGTGGAACCTCTCTAAACCGGACACCAAGAAAATATGTGGTCTTATTTTTGGTATTTTATCTCGGGTGATAATGTCTGTTCGTGATCGCATAGCACATAATTATGGCTCAGCATGATCAAACGCCTGATTTACCGTGAACCTCTCTAAATCGGACACCCTGGGAGGTCCCCAGGGTGTCCGGTTTAGAGAGGTTTCACTGTAATACAAAATGTACGTTTTCTCATCCAGTCATTGAAAAATGTAGACTGATGGCGTTTCTAATAAAAGCTTAGGTCTGTATCATACTTCGGTAATGAGGCAGATGATGAAATACATTTCAATTTGTGCTGACGGAATTGCTCATGTGCATATTCACCCGATGAATATTCGTGTTTCAAATAATGGGTTGTATTCGGTGAATTGGTCATCGTACCAACACCCACATTAACACATTCACAGTATCGACAACGTATAGGGACCATGGTTGTAGGCTCAGGTTCAGCCAACAAAACTGCTAGAGTTGAGTACAATGTTTGAGTATATAGAGAATAGTAGGTTAGTGCCGTGAATGGGAAAAAATATCCGGCAAGGCTCAATAATTTCTTTATTTCTCATCAGAAGTATATGTTGTGACCACTCATTTGAACCGTCTCGCCGAGACGGTTCAAATGAGTGGTCACAACATATACTTTGGTTCAGAAATAAGGAAACTAGATAGAGAATAGTAGGTTAGTGCCGTGAATGGGAAAAAAATATCTGGCAAGGCTCAGGAAACGGGATGGGCGAGGCTCTGCCGAGCACATCCCGTTTCCGTGCCGCGCCAGATATGTTTTCCCATTCACGGCACTAACGTACTATTCTATTTATCCCGTCAACACCTACAAATGGCTGTAAAATGCAAAAATAGTATTGACTGGATATCAAAAATGTTTCACGGCACCGTGTTTCACGGCACATACGCACTGTGTTGACGAGATAAATGCAGAATAATGTGCGAGTCTAGTTCCAGATCTGCTTGTACATGTTTTAGAAAGCCATGGAAATAATTCCCATGGCTTTCTAAAACGTGTGCAAACAGATCTTTAATAGTGGCGGCCCTGATAAGATGTATTGGAAACCTCGCATCGTGAAGACTTGAATGAGGAAATGTAAACGCATACTCATACTTCCGTGCCGTCCGTTATGTTTCCGATATTAAACAAATGTGCAATATATATGGAATACAAATCTGTTTCCCATATATGTATACGCAAATGTATATGTAATACATGCATATTTGAACTACTCAACGTAGCCAAATAATTTTAGATGCAGATAAAGTCACGAGTGAATTCTGCTAAAACTAATAATTACGGGGCGCCAAGTGGGACATGGCTCAATTTTGTGCCACACAATTCATTTTTGTGCCACAAAATTCAATTCTGTGTCACAAAATTCAATTCTGTGTCAAAAAATTCACTTTTGTGCCACAAAACTCAATTCTGTGTCACAAAATTCACTTTTGTGCCACAAAATTCAATTCTGTGTAACAAAATTCAATTCTGTGTCACAAAATTCACTTTTGTGCCACAAAGCTCAATTCTGTGTCTTGTGTCACAAAATTCATTTTGTGCCACAAAATTCAATTATGTGTCACAAAATTCAATTCTGTCAATTCTGTGTAACAAAATTCAATTCTGTGTCACAAAATTCAATTTTGCACACGCATGTAAGAAGGACTACCATTGGTCAGAAACTGCACTGGAGAAATGGGTCACGGTCGCCGATCTACACATTCAATGTCGATGATTCATTTCTCATTCTGCCGATGATTCATTTCTCATTCTGCCATTTTGCTTCAACTATCTCCAAACAGTCAAACGTTGACAAACCCATTCGTATTTAAACTCATTTGCGTTATAATTGTGCACATAATGCATGTACATGTAGATCTCCCGCGAGTACAGACCTCATTTATTGTGTATCGCAAGGTACATCTGCCCCAGTTAAATCAATAATACACGCGCTGTGACCTGTGTTCTGACTGCTGTCTGTGTTTATAAACAGAATGTGTGTATTGGGCCATTTGAGGAAACCATTTGTAGTATTTGTGTAGATACCATGGATACTAAGATGGTGTATACTGTAAATAATGCATGTAGACACATAGTTGCGAACACGTAACTTCGCAACTAGTAGACACAGATCCAATACCATTTGTTTCACAAGGTTAGATCTACTGTTAGAATACGTCGTCATCTAATGTCATTTTCGAGCATAAAACGTTACCTGATAAATAGAATACCAGACTAGTTTATTTTAATATCAAGTTTATCAGGCTCGGCTCGGAAACGGTAGGAATTCCTCGGCAAGCCTCGGAATTCCTATGCGTTTCCTAGCCTTGCCTGATAAACTTGATATCAAAATATATTAGCCTGGTATTCTCTATATATGGGCATGCTCTTAGGTCTAGCTATGTCCCGGCTACTTTATGTTTGACCCTGTTTACATAATTGAGGGAAAATTCTGAATATTTTTCTTATTTCTCCTTCAAAGTATATATGCTTATATGGTGTGACCACTCATTTGTAATCATAATATAACCAAAATAACTGTCCATAAAGAAGTATAATATTGATATATTGGGTTATATTTTCGCATTGAAATATTTAAATCTGCAAGTGTACTCCACCATCTAGTAAAATGGACTAAGACCGATCTCAACCAATCAACGTCGAGAGATGACATAGACTATCCTACGCAAACTAATTTTTGTGGACAAAAATGAATTCTGTCCCACACAACTGAATTTTCTTCACAAAACTCAATTCTGTCTTACAAAATTGAATCCTTTATAACAAAAATGAATTTTGTATACGAAACGTATGCAGAATTGAATTGTGTGACACAGAATTGAATTTTGTGACACTGAATTGAATTTTGTGACACAGAATTGACAGAATTTAATTTTGTGACACAGAATTGAATTTTGTGACACAGAATTGAATTTTGTGATTTTTAGTGTTACAAAACTCAATTTTGTCTGGACAAAATTGGTTTTATACACATAATTAACATGTCCTGCATGGCGCCCCGTAATAATGCTATGCAGATGCGCATTTATTACGTATAAAAGGTGGAGCGCATCTATTACACTCATCAATAACACATTTGATATTTCAAGATGTCAATCTCCGAAATGCTAATACAGTGAAACCTCTCTAAACCGGACACTCTGGGATGTCCCCAGGGTGTCCGGCTTATAGAGGTTTCACTGTAAATCAGGCATTTGATCATTCTCAGCCGTAGGTGTGTGCTATACGATCAAGAAAAGATATTATCACCTGAGATAATTGTCCGATTGTCAAATGTCAAATTGTGACAGTTCACTAACCGAAGGACAGAATTAAAATACAAACATTTCATTTGAAAGGGTATCATATTACATGTACCGTTTATGTCATAATAGTTTATTAAATTTAATAACATATTGACTTTTTATTTGCTATTAAGCAATGTCCGTTTTGTTTTGAAGTCTGTGGGAGTTGAACATAAAATAGTTCATAGTTATGTATTGCACCGGGGTGGATACTAGAGGTAAATGCACGGTTATATATCGTTCATGCAAGTGCACAGAGAATATGAACTCGATTTCAAACGATTTTAGCTGAGTTCAAGCTGGGTAAATGCTATCAGGGAAAAGGTTCTAAGATTCTAACATAATTAAAATTCGTCAAATGAAGACTAATTGCAGTTGATGAAAATGTACACCGATATATGTCGCGTATGTGACAGTAATGTGACAGAAATTTATTGTCTACTAGATGTAATTAGTGGTCAAAATATTGAACAAATCACCACTATATCGCTACAGTTTGTTTAACCCTTTGAACACCACAGGCATGTACACTGTATAGTGGTATTGACAAAAAGTGTAGATCCAGATGAGCCGGCTCGTGACGAGCCGTCTCATCAGGATCTGCACTTTTTCGCAAGTAATTTTTAAAAACAAAAACATACCATTTTCATAAATGGACTAGTCTGAAAATCATTGTGTGACCATTGGATTGGTTGCCAAATTAACACATCGCAGTCCATTTCAGTTGTTTAGAAGTGAAAGGGTTAACGAGTCTGAACCTGAGAATACTAAGGCAATCTCAGATCGGGAAAATGTGGCAATAAAACCTGAAATCCATGCCTAAATGTGGATGTAACTTGAGAACTGGGGCCCGTTTCACTAACCTTCTTACGATTAAAATGTTCGTAAGTTCAAATTTAAGATCGTCTGTAAATTTCAATTTATGGATTTACATTTATTGAGCATAGGCTGCATATACAGTCTATGCTCAATAAATGTAAATCCAAACATTATTCACAAGAAAACATTGTTAATGCGAAATTTACAGACTATCATAATTTTGCACTTACGAACATTTTAGTCGTACGAAGTTTAGTGAAACGGCCCCCTGGGGCCTGTGCCATTTGTGACCAGTATAAGTCCTGATCATGTCCGCTAGCACACCCTCACAGTCTGATAACGATCCTATGCTGTTTGATAGAAATGTAACACGTGTATTTTACCGAAACTGTGGTATTTTATGTAATGACGTCGAAATGTGCATAGCAATTACGGAATTTTATTCGCATTACTCCGAAGATTTCGTCAACTTTCGACGTCATTTACGGAAAATATCATAAATGTTGTAAATATTTCTTCATGAAATATCACTTATCTTCTTACGTACACAGTCACATGACTTGAATGAACCACACGCTGAGCAGACACATATGTGGCTATGACTGGAGAACTGGGGCTTATGGGGTATGCGATCAGTGCATCCTCAGATCTGGATATAGAATTACATGGGGCCGTTTCACTAAACTTCGTACGACTAAAATGTGCAAATCTAGGATCGTCTGGAAATTTTTTATGCATTTACATTTATTGAGCATATGCTGCATATGCAGCATATGCTCAATAAATGTAAATCCAATAATTGTTTACAAGAAAATATTGTTAATGTGAAATTTACAGACATTTACATAATGTTGCACTTACGAACATTTTAGTCGTACGAAGTTTAGTGAAACGGCCGCCAGAAATGACGTAAGCTCCAATTTCTCCAGCCAGGGCCACATATGATCAACGGCTGGAATATTCATCATTATGCCAGTTACATATGGAACGCCAAATATACATAAACTCAAATAGTTAATGCTAGCTCTAAATAATTAGAGCTAGCATTAAATAATATAGAGCTAGCATTACATATTTAGAGCTAGCCCCAAGTGATTTAGAGAGCTACTCAAATTAGTTTGAGCTAGCTATAAATATGTAAGCTCCAATTATTTAGAGCTAGCATTAATTATTTGAGTTCCTGGAACGCCAAATCTAGATAAACTCAAATACATTAATCAATTAAATAATTAGACCTAGCATTAAATAATTAGAGCTCGCCCCAAGTGATTTCGAGAGCTATTCAAATGATTTTGAGCTAGCTCTAAATATTTAACGTTAGCTCCAATTATTTAGAGCTAGCATTCATTATTTGAGTGTATGTAGAGTTGGCGTTCCATAGTTACGTACCATGTTTCTAACAAACAGAATAAATCCTTGACAGCTTGCAGGAGCGACCTAGAAGATCAGGAGCTATTCTGGTCACATAATGTCAAATACCTCATATCTCCAGTCACAATCGTCAATTCTATGTACGTGTTGGCTTTTAACACACATGCGACCCGAACGATTCACATGTGAGACCGTGACGCCATGTGATTTTATTATAGGAATGAATGGCCTTTTTGTGGAATTTATCGGGGTATAAACTTGGAAAAATCGCGGGAATACTGGACGAAGCGATAACAATTACAATTTTCGAAAAAAAATCAAAGAAAAAAAAGATTTTTTTATTTTTTTTTTGAAAATTATAATTTTGTTAAGGCCTCATCCAGTATTCCCGCGACTTTTCCAAGTTTATATCCCCGATAAATTCAACAAAAAGGACATTCATTCCTTATAATTCCAGCATTTGAAATAAATTAATCAAGAAAATGTGTTTATTTTCCGTTTTCTTAAGAATTATTTTAACTGGGCCTCACGGTTACGGAAAGTAGTTCGGTGTGGGAGTTTACTGGGATATAAATTTTGGACAGAGACTTGCTACGGGCCAATCAAATGTTAGGGAATTGTGTAAATATTTTTGTGTTGGAATTATACCTAAGAACACGTGCGAATTTTCCTGAAATGCATTTATAGAAACTGCGACATTTTCTTTAAATGACGTCGAAGATGATGAAAAATGTATAGCAAATGCGGAATAGATTTTATTAAGAGCTTTGTGTGAAACCCGAATTTTCTCGCGTTTAGGCCGAAATTTCTCGCGTTTTCTCTGTTTAACATCCGTTGCATAAGAATGAAAATATAATTTGTTCGAAAAGTTTATAAAGACAGTGACTCTTAAAAGTGTATTGTAAGGTGTAACAGGTCTGTATGTATCAACTGCTCGAATTTCACAATTTACACCACAGCCTGCGCCAATTTTGCCAATATTTGTTTTAGTTCAAACTACTCGAATATAGTTTCTGAAATCAAGCAGATGTTTGTTTGCGAGTTGAGATTGCCCAATCTATGTTCAGAAGCGTTGCCATAATGGCAATCTTAACACAGGCGGTTGTGTATAACGATATGTCTCAGTTTATAGGACAACAGTTTCGCAGTCAAATGCTCGAATTTAACCCGAATGTTCTGTCTGTAACGCAGGGCGACTTACATCGCCCTGCGTTACAGACAGGTTATTCGGGACAGCTCGAATGTCACAATGTATAACGATATGTGTAAGCTAGAACTACCGTTTGGCCGTTTGTGCGCGCACCCTGGTTTTATCCCCTTTACCTAGCTGTGGCAATTTCGCCCTGTTCCCTGTTTGTTTAGACATCACCGATTTAGAGCGGGGCGGTTGGTAGCTCAATGGCCGCCGTCTAGTCGTCTCCGCTCCCTGTTTGTCACGTTCCATTGCGCGCGCACGTTCACTCAACATCCGGTTCTCACAAACCGTCGTGCCATCCTGCAGGACGGTGGGAATGATCCCATAACGCTCGTAAAGGTCCTGCCGCGTGCGGTCCGTGTTCGACATCTGTTTTACCGTCTGCTGCAACATCGCCCAGTTCAATTTCACCGTCTGTGTATTGTTTTCCATCGCAGTTTCATTCACCTGACGTTTCACCATTTTCCACCCTCTCTTCGCGAACATTTTCGTCACTGTGTTGCTTTCCGTCGTATCCGGTTCATCTGTGACATCTTCCGGTTGTTCCGGAATGCTTTGGCTCTCACTGGTGGCCTCCGAGGTACATTGTTGTCTCACACTGGCACTGGCGAACATCCTCGATGCGATGTTCGAGGCCCGCGCTAAACCGCCTAGTTTCTCCTTCAGTTTCGTGTAGCCCCGGGAACAACCGTACTCCGTGTTCCCGTACATGTCCGTCATCACCTGCTGGAATGTTTGGCTCGAGACAAAATTCGGCTTCGGTTTCTTAGCAAACATCTCTGGGTTGGTGGAGTCGATGTTTTTTATTGTGTCCTCGAACATGTCCCATGCCTGTGTCGTGCTCTTGGGCGACGTCAACGGCTCCTCGTCCGAGTCTGTGCCCTGAATGTCCAATTCATCCCGCTCACTGTATTGACTACTGGACACGGATAGTTTAGACGTCCGTGAGGGTTTATGCCGTGGACCCCCGGTCGGGGACCGCGCACGGTACTGCCGGTTGGAATGCATCACCATGTCTATCGCGAACACATCGTCCTCGGTCCGTGCTGTACCGTAGTCCGAGTGGGCTATACTGTACTCCGATAGATCATCACTGATATCAACGTTACTAATATCGCCGTTGTGTAATGGTCTGTGACTACTGACTGACTGAATAGCATAATTATTGGGCGATATATTCCCATCTATGTTGTCCATAAAATTATTGATCAATAATCTCTTTTGAGAACCATCGTCAGTACTCCCGGAACACCCGCTGCTTTTTGCCGCTTCATTGGCGCTCTTTAGTCGAGCTAAAACGCTCTGCATTATGATCAATGTGGAAAATAATATTTTAATATATTAAATGTATTCACAAAGTCATCATACTCGTATCACGCAATTTGGCTTTGAAATACGTGTCAATGTATCAAAGAATGTAGGATTATCTATCAGCCAACACAAACCTCCAGTGTATTAGAATGAAGGTAGAGCAGCAATTACAACGATTGTTGTAACATCTCTATTACCAGTCAACGTAGCGTCCAATTTCAAATTAAAAAGGCATTAATAGGCACGTTTTTAGAATCGTTTATGATCCATATTGACAAATCAGCATTCGTCGCCATATGACATCCGCATTGTGCTCCAGTTGAGAAATCTCATGTGGATTAACGTCAAACCAGGACACTGAATCGAAGCACGCACGATAAATGAATGACAACTTTCATGTTATTTCCCAAGAGTAACTCCCAATGTCCTGATATGTTAACAGATCAAGCAGATTTAATAAGGGAATAGTTTAAGCTAAACGTGAACTGAAAAACAACCGTATTTATGTATGATAATCCGCTTAACATTAACCTATAAATAAATAACATTTGTTGGGACTCTCTCTATCAGCACACCGACGCGGGTAAACGCGGCGAAACAAAACTATCAGGAAATCGACATTGTCAGCTACTATATCCGATACACAAGTTGTGAAAACCCAATTCATACAACCTTGTATGTACCATATCGTTCGAGTCGGTGTTATATATTACCTCGTTTATTGGTGATTCGGGCAATCAAAGGATAGTACGTTATTGTAGGTAAATCTCATTGTACGAGAGTTGATAACATATACTTCCTCCCAGATATCTCCGGATTATACGGAGCCCAGCAGGGGTCATAGAATTCAATTTTTTTTTATTAATTCGTTCCCACGAAATAACAATTCGTTCCCTCAATTTAACAATTTGTTATATCGTGGGAACGAATTGTTAATTCGAGGGAACGAATTGTTAAATTGAGGGAACGAATTGTCATTTCGTTGGAACGAATCGTTATATCGTGGGAACGAATTGTTAAATTGAGGGAACGAATTAAAAAAATAAATGCATGTCCCCTGCGGGGGCTCCGTAAGATTATCACATTGTGTTATGAAGATACACACTTTTGTTTACGGACAATTTCAAATATGTTGTTTATGCCTCGCTAGAAGTATATGTTGTTACCACTCATTTGAACCGTCTCTTTTTCGTTGAGAAATAAGAAAGATAGAAAAGAAAATATTTCAAAATGTGCATACTGATAAAAGTATATTCCGAAAGCAATGTTTCAAACTGGCACCACCCAAGGGACGGCCAACATTCATAAAAACAACACCCCACAGACGATATATACATGTACCCACGCCAGATAAAGTGTATCTTTATGACGTTCCAACCCGTGTGTACCTGGGGCCGTTTCACTAAACTTCGTACGATTAAAGTGTTCGTAAGTGCAAAATTATGTAAATTTCACATTAACAATGTTTTCGTGTAAACAATTATTGGATATATGCAGCCTATGCTCAATAAATGTAAATCCATCAATTGATATTTGCAGACGATCCTACTTTGCACTTACGAACCTTTTAGTCGTACGATGTTTATTGAAACGGGCCCCTGATCGGTTGCCAGTTAATGCATGATGGTGTGTATGCCCGGGCCTATGTGACCTATAAGACGCAACTCATACAGTGGAACCTCTCTAAACCGAACACAAGAAAACATATGTGATCTTATTTTTGATAAGTTTCTTGGTCATTATCTCGGGGGGGGGGGGGGTTAATGTTGTTCATGATTGCATAACACACAGCTATGGCTCAGCAATGTTCAAATGCATGATATACAGTGAAACCTCTCTAAACCGTACACCCTGGGGATTCCGTTTATAAGAGAGGTTTCACTGTATACTGTCAGATTTCGGACTTGGGATTACGGCGCATTTTCTGGTTAATACCTGGGGCCCGTTTCACTAAACTTCTTACGACTAAAATGTACGTAAATAGAGAATAGTAGGTTAGTGCCGTGAATGGGAAAAACGTATATGGCAAGGCTCAGGAAACGGGATGGGCGAGGCTCTGCCGAGCACATCCCGTTTCCGTGCCGCGCCAGATATGTTTTCCCATTCACGGCACTAACCTACTATTCTATTTATCCCGTCAACACCTACAAATAGCTTTAACATTCAATAAAAACAACCCCAGTCATCGCACATATTCATACGCAGTGATTAGGTTGTATTGACAGGATATCAGAAATGTTTCACGGCACCGTGTTTCACGGCACATACGTACTGTGTTGACGGGATAAGTTCAAATTTAAGATCGTCTGTAAATTTCAATTTATGGATTTACATTTATTGAGCATAGGCTGCATATGCAGCCTATGCTCAATAAATGTAAATCCAAAAATTATTCACAAGAAAACATTGTTAATGTGAAATTTACAGACTATCATAATTTTGCACTTACGAACATTTTAGTCGTACGAAGTTTAGTGAAACGGCCCCCAGAGGTTTTGAATTTTGTTGGATTTTTCGATAAACCCAATAGTTGGCAGGAACATCATTTTCTCTCATTGTTCAAGAATTGTACGCACTCCTGCATTATTTCTATTTCAGTCATCTGACAGAGATTGCAATATAACCTTGATATTTAACACGACACATTTTGGTATGCAAATTAGACAAGTTAAACTGTAAACATATTGTACTCTTAAATCCTTAAAATTGTATACCCACAGTCGCAAGGTGCATGATCACGTGGTTATAACAACAACAACAACGTCACCCACTCCAAAGTAAGTATTATTCGATATTTTCCTTAATATGCAGCGGATTTTGATGAAATATGGCGCAGCAAACGCATCTTCATGAGCTGCATTTGGTGGTCCAGGGAGTTCGGCACAGACTTATGTCGTTTTTGCGAAGAATCGATTTCCGTGTCAGTAGACACGGAAATCGATTCTTCGTAAAAACAACAGAAGTTTGGGCGAAAATATAAAGACCACCAAATGCAGCTTAACAAGACGCGTTTGATGCGCCATATTTCATCAAAATCAGTTACGTAATAAGGACATGTTCCGATCATGTTCAAACTACGTTACAAATGTAGAATACTACGCCTACATAACGGTTGTATGTTTGGTACGAACTAATATAATAATACATATATTTGCCATTATTGACATTCTTTAAAACATAAAAATCCATTCATTTGAAACTATAATACGGATTGTCCGTCTCTTGTGTCCCTTGAAACAAAAGCAGGTTTGTGTTGATGGTGTTGCTTACCGTGAATGGGCCCAGCAGAACATAGACACTGCTATGAGTGCGACCAGCTAAGCACCAGTAGCCTATTTCACCAACATTGCAAAGTATACTTATCTAGCAAAGTATATTTTGTGGGAGAAATTTTCAATTTAAGGATAAATTTATTAATTTATATTATACTGCATTTATTACATTATCACAGCCAAAATGGCTGTGATAATGTAATAAATGCAGTATAATAATTATGCAGGTGTGTGAAGTTAGCGCTGAGGTCGTAATTATGCATACTTTTAATCATCAAATATATGCAATCGTTAGTTCTATATGAAATAATGCATTTCGGGAAGAATAAATGATTACTCCCTCAAAGTATACTTTGATAGATAAGTATATATACTTTGCAATTTTAATGAAATCGGCTACAGATCTGGGTCTACGCTTGTCGCCTTTCATTGACAGAAGTATATTTGCTGAAGGTAAAAATAGAAGATCGCAATGCTGAGGATGGCTCTTAATTCTCTTAGTTCCCTTTCCTACGGCCCAAATATTTCTTATACCAGCTGAATCAAAGAAGGCATATTTCTTTTGCGACCAGCGCGTCCCATGCGAACAATCACATCGCCTATTTCGTCAACGGAACATTAATGTTAATTCTTCAACGAAGCATAAAACGTTGTCAGACTACAAATCGCAACACAACCACACGTATAATGAATTTATTTTGGTAGTCGTGTTCAGCGATAATCGTGGATCGTTTCACGTTGTATTGTAATTGTTCTACAATGTACGGCAGTCAGAAATTAACTATATGTGGTTTTGTCGGAGCGCGCCATGTTTATAATTATTAATATTAACAGCCCATATTTCATTTTGCAGTATTGTCTATTTGAAAAGAAAGCCAATTAATTCATATGCATAGAAGGGATACGATTACCGAAACTACATATTCAGACCTTCGTCTACTCGCGACTATATGAGGGTATTAAACAGACTGGGAGCGGATATCGGATCAAGAGCTAACGAGAAATGAATGTGTAATTATGGCTGTGACTGGTGAAATGGGTCTTATGGGATGTGCGACCAGCGTAGATCCAGATCAGCCTGTGCATCCGCACAGTCTGATCAGGATCTACACTGTTCGCTATTTCATCAATGAAACATCCGTCATGCTTCTAACAAACAACACAGATCGTTATCCTGCTACGTAACGCGAGTGTGCTATGTGTGTATGAGCCACACTATTCACAAATAACGTAGGCACTATTTCCCCAGTAACAGCCACATTTATGTGGCACTTCATGACAAAGGCGGCTTATTCAGTCTCTTACCAGTGTAGCTCCTGATCACATTGTTTTGCTCATGAACCATATAACGGGATTATGTTATCAGTAGAAGCATAGGGTACGTGTATTCACTCATCAGCCAGCTGAGCAGGGTCTACACTGGTAGCGAACTCAATAAGCTAAATATTGTCTTAAAGTTTTATGTAATTATTGTTGCGTATATGTGACTGGAGAAATGGGGTTTATGTGTTATGCGACCAATGTAGATCCAGATCAGCCTGTGCATCCGCACAGTCTGATCAGGATCTGCACTGCTAGCCGTTCCATCAATGAAACACCTGCCATGCCTCTAACAAGCAACATATATTGTTATCACGTTATAGGAATGTGCTGTTGGACCAGAAGCTACACTGGTCACAAATCACACAACCCATTTCTCCAGTCACAGTCACATATTTATTCGCTTTAAAATTACTTTACCGACGTTTAATTTATTCCCATTTAATGATCAACAACATAATCCAATAGGCCGTATCTGAGAAAACCGGCCTTACCACTTCACATCTTGGCTGAACAAATCTGCGGGTTGCTTATGGCAATATGTGGCTGAATTTATACAGTCTATTAGAGCTGCCAGGTTGAGTAATACCCAACCTTTGATGTTCTAATAGACCAGGGGCCCGTTTCACTAAACTTCATACGACTAAAATATTCGTAAGTGCAAACTTATGATTGTAAATTTCACATTAGCAATTATTTCTTGTAAACAATTCATGGATTTACATGTATTGAACATAGGCTGCATAATCCATCAATTGAAAATTCCAGACTATCCTAAATTTACACTTACGAACATTTTAGTCGTACGAAAGTTATTGAAATGGCCCCCTGTCTTATAAATAGGTTACCAAACTTGAAAAATCCGTCAGAACTACTACGGGGGCGCCGTCGGCATTAGACTGGACGGAATGTGTCGATTTGACGTCATATTGCTCTTTTTTGTAGTTTAAACTAAACAACATGACGTCAAACTGACACTCAATGCTTAAATGCCGATGATGTCGTGGACGTAGTAGATCTAAGGGAAGTTACCCGTTCCAAGTTCGGTAACTCATTTATCTGACAGGTCTGACAGGCCCGTACGCAGAGGGGTGCGACGGGTGCGTACGCACCCCCTTAATACGTCGAGGTCCGTACGTGGATGTGCAAAAAATGTTTTAGCAACTCCGGCCCGTCGCCCCCTCGATAGCGAAACCCATCTATAAATTCCTGCGTACGGACCTGATCAATTCCTAAATCAATTGCCAACCTGGGTTTCCTAATGGAAATTCAAATTATGTTCAAAAATTCAAAAATGTTCAAATTATTTTGTATAAATAAGAAGAGTTATAACTAACAATTGTAAAACAAGAGCATTACAAAACGATGCAAACGCCCGTCTGTTAACATGGTCCACCCTACAGATAGCAAAGCAAACATTTGCAATCAATGTAGATCCAGATGAGACGGCTTTTTACAAGCTTGTTACAAGCCGGCTCATCAGCATCTACAGTGTTTGTCTATATTTTCAGATAAGTTAAAGAAACTTGCAAGCCATACAATACGGATATATAGATGGAGTGTGGGGATGTGGGATATGGTGCGGGATCATGGAAGTCTGCAGTTGTGAGCAAATCTCATTAACGTATGCCTTGTCTGATAAATGTCACTGCCCTTAAGTACGAAACTCTTCATAATTCCAGCAAAAAAATATTTACACAATTCCCTAACATTTGATTGGCCCGTAGCAAGTCTCTGTCCAAAATTTATATCACAGTAAACTCCCACGCCGAACTACTTTCCGTAACCGTGAGACGCAGTTAAAATAATTCTTAAGAAAACGGAAAATAAACACATTTTCTTGATGATTTTATTTCAAATGCTGGAATTATAAGGAATGAATGGCATTTTTGTGGAATTTATCGGGGATATGAACTCGGAAAAGTCGCGGGAATACTGGAGGAGGCCGGAAGGCCTTCGTCCAGTATTCCCGCGACTTTTCCAAGTTTATACCCCGATAGATTCCACAAAAAGGCCATTCATTCCTATAATAACTCCCCCTACGAGGTTTTGCAGAGTTACTGTCAGCAATCCATGTATAGTTCCCCCACTTATACATTGTGTCATTTTGCGCTACATAAATATTGTTTTATGTGTTTGCGGCATTTTAGAATCGTTACCATATGAAATGACTCTAATATGCCATGAAAATAATTTCAGCAAATGAAGTCGGAACAGAATGTAAAATGTGCTCGTCTGTCGTACTCATCGATCGTTCTGATTGTCGTAGTTAGTGCTTATCCGAGTCATCCTGAGCCTATTGTTACTGAATCAAAATCAATTATTCCAGTCTTTGCATGGAAATTGACCAGTTGATCATTCCATTGATCGATTACATGTAGTTACACAATATTTCCAACGGTGCACCTCGTGTTTGTCCAACATTTGCACAATGTTACGTTAAATGGCATTGTTTGCGATATTATCGGCTTTCAAATGTTTTAACGTATTTTCGTGAAATTGAATAAAAATCTGGATGTAATTCCAAATCCGCCATGAAAACAACAATAGGACATCGTGGGATCGTCTCGGTACGGAGCCCCACTTTGGACGTAGATTTTTTTTTTTATTAATTCGTTCTCACGAAATAACAATTCGTTCCCTCAATTTAACAATTCGTTCCCACGAATTATCAATTTGTTCCCTCAATTTAACAATTCGTTCCCACGGGAACGAATTGTTAATTCGTGGGAACGAATTGTTATATCGTGGGAACGAATTGTTAATTCGAGGGAACGAATTGTTAAATTAAGGGAACGATTTGTTATTTCGTGGGAACGAATTAATAAAAACAAGAATTCTACGTCCCCTGTGGGGCTCCGTATCTCGGTGTCTATCGGCCGATTATCGATTATCGTGTACTCACAGCAAATTCCCATCCATTGCGTCACTTGTCTCAACTAATGTTGTTGGTCAAAACTGTTTGTGACCAATAACAAAAAATTACATAATTTACAAAAATAGTTACTAAAAACTAAATTTAAAATGGAGGAAAAGGAGGCGGAGGAGGATAAATTTACAAAAACTAATAATTTACAAAAATAGTTTCTAAAAACTAAATTTAACATGGAGGAAAAGGAGGCGGAGGAGGATAAATTTACAAAAACTAATAATTTACAAAAATAGTTACTAAAAACTAAATTTAACATGGGGGAAAAGGAGGCGGAGGAGGATAAATTTACAAAAACTAATAATTTACAAAAATAGTTTCTTAAAACTAAATGTTGATATAATAAGCAATGTTTCATGTATGTGAGGTGCACTCTAGCGGTGTACGGTCCCCAAATAAAAAACACACAAGAAGTTGATGGCATATATAAGACACGCCATGTGATTTTGTACCTACGAACATGTGCGACGATATCTCATGAAACTTACTTACAAAATATACGATATTTTCCGTAAATGACCCCGAAAGGTGTCGAAATGTTCTTATCATAATTATAATTCCGTATTTGCTATGAAAATTCCGTCAGACTTCGACATCGTCTACAGAAGATATCACAGTTTCTGTAAATATTTTTAATGAAAAAATCAATGTTCTTAAGTACAAAATCACACATGGCGTATTTCATATGTGACTGTGAATAGAGAAACAATGCTTATGTGTGGCCAGCCTCGCTCCTGATCATCTAGCGCAGTCCTGAGAAATGAAAAGGACATATGTTGTTCGTTAGAAGCCACACCGGTGTTTCACTGATTGAATAGCAATCCGTGCCGACCCTGATCAGACTGCACAAGCTGGGGCCCGTTTCACTAAACTTCCTACGACTGAAATGTTCGTAAGTGCAAAATTATGATAGTCTGTAAATTTCACATTAACAATGTTTTCTTGTAAATAATTGTTGGATTTACATTTATTGAGCATAGGCTGCATATGCAGCCTATGCTCAATAAATGTAAATCCATCAATTGAAATTTGCAGACGATTCTACATTTGCTCTTACGAACATTTTAGTCGTAAGAAGTTTATTGAAACGGCCCCCTGATCTGTAGAAACAAACGTGATACCCCGCTCCATACCTCTCTGTCAAAACTGTATCAATAAATTATTAATAAAGAACATACACATGCAGAAATTGGTTATTTGACCGTGCCAAGGTGTTTATCTGACATTTGCATGTATATCTTGTAAATTTGAAAGCTTCATTTCGTTATGCTGAATGCAACAACAAGAGAAAAGATGGCTTCCATGGGAAAATGATTTCCCTGTTCAATTACTTTTGGCAATTTACTAGTTCTACATCAAAGATTCATTTGTTTAACTGTATAAAATATACAGTTTACTAAATGTTGACCTATATGCAACAGGCTTGGGTATGCACTTCGGTTGCTCACATTTTTTTGAATGGGTCAAATTGTAGCCGTAGATAACATATCGGAGGCGAATTAATGTAGCTAGCTGAGCTGGATCTACACTGGTTGCAAATAGCATAAGCCCCATTTCTCCAGCCACATACTATTATAATGAATGTACCTCAGAACGCAAACGCCAATATAGCCTCCAACAAACAAAGGTCACAGGAGAAGATAAACATGAAGACATTGGATTCTGCCTTGGAACGAAACGGTCAGTGAGAAAATTACCAATGCTGGAATAAACTACTTGTCTGTTCCACTTTTTGCTGCCGACGAACTTTTGGCTATTAAACACATTAAATCTAAAAAATATTTAAAAGTAAGTACGTTTTAATCAATAACAAGAAAGTCACCCTCCCCAAAAGGTTTTATTTCATGAAATTCCATCCAATATTGATTTTATTGCGGAAAAAAAAAGATTTTCCTATGGTAATTTAACATGGGGGAAAAGGAGGCTGAGGAGGACCAGGAGGATAACAAATATTTTGGAAATTGACTCCGAAACCTGGGTAGATAGCTTGAAAATGATCTAACTAAGAAACAAAAAGTTAGATTTTGGAAATCGGTCTACAAATAAAAAAAGATTTAAACAAAATATATTTTATCCCCCATGTTAAATTCCCATATGAAAATCTTTTTTTCGCAATAAAATCAATATTTGATGGAATTTCATCAAATACAAAAATTGGGGAGGGTTACTTTTTTTGTTATTGATGAAAAAGTATTGACTTTTAATAGTTTAATAGCCAAAAGTATTTTTATTTTCTCGATCAAATTCTTGCCACATGTCAATTTTATATTTAGCTCATTATCTTCTTACGATACTACGGCACCTTAAAAGGTAACCCGACATTTCTGTCTGTACTTAAAATGGGCCATCCGCAATGTTTGTTCTATCTCGTTCTCACGACATAACATCTCATTCCCACGAGCTAGGATCTCGTTCCCACGACATAGCATCTCGTTCACCTGAGATAGGATTTCGTTCCCACGACATAGCATATCGTTCCCACCACATAGCATCTCGTTCACATGAGATAGGACCTCGTTCCCACGACATAGCATCTCGTTCCCACGACATAGCATCTCGTTCACATGAGATAGGATCCTAAACCTAAATTTAACATGTCCCTCTTAAGCTGTCCTTATATAGGATACACCATATTACGAAAAATTGTAAAAGAAATATATTTCTCATCGGAAATATATACCATTTGAACCGTCTCATTGAGACGATTTAAACGAGTGGTCAATATTATATACTTTTATTGAGAAATAAGAAAAATCGGAAAGAAAATGTTTCAAAAGTGTCATACACCCAATAGTGTATTCCGAAAGTAGATAGTTATTTATTCACAAACGGGACTATGATAGTTCACGTATCACAAATTTACGGAGCCCCGCAGGGAACGTAGAATTATTGTTTGTATTAATTCGTTCCCATGAAATAACAATTAATTCCCTCAATTTAGCAATTCGTTCCCACGAATTAACAATTCGTTCCCACGAACTAACAATTCGTTCCCTCAATTTAACAATTCGTTCCCACGAATTAACAATTCGTGGGAACGAATTGTTAAATTGAGGGAACGAATTGTCATTTCGTGGGAACGAATTGTTAATTCGAGGGAACGAATTGTTAAATTGAGGGAACGAATTGTCATTTCGTGGGAACGAATTAATGAAACAATTCATGTCCCCTGCGGGGCTCTGTAGTATCACAAATCCATTTATCCGAAGACCGGTTTATCTGAAGGACGTGCCGTTTAAATACAACTAATGATTAAATTAATACAAGGAGTAGCGTTTTCTAATATAACAAATAATTTACAACTTGCGAAATGCCACTCGATACAGAATGTTGAATGAAATAATTGTACCCTACGATGTGGCAGACCAGTATTTCCAAATTCAGTTTCCTCATCAAAAGCATGGCTAGACAACACTTTATAATCATTTCCAAATGGAAATGGTCCTAAAATGCCGCCAAACCATGTTTTTATTAAGAAATATTGCAAAATATAACCCAACAGCAGACGACAATTTACATTTCCAGAATTCTAAGGCTTAACCCTTTGATCCTGAAGGCCCGCTTTAGTGGTTTATGCAAACAGTGCAGGTCCTGATGAGCCGGCTCGTAATGAGCCGTCTCATGAGGATCTGCACTTTTTAAAAGTAATTTTCATATTTTTGAGAACAAAAAATACCCCATTTTCATAAATGGACTAGTCAGAAAATCATTTTGTGACGGTTGGTTTGGTTGCAAAATTAACATATAAAAATCCATTCCAGTTAATGGGGAATGAAAGGGTTAATACTGTTCGCCATAACTCGCTACGATTGTTCTGTTTCAACGACAATAGACTCTCTGAGAACAATTGGAGACGTGGTTCGACATGCAGCGCACTCCGTGCGTGGCAGTCCGGGTCTACACTGGCGACAAACGGCCCAGTGTTCGGTATTTCCAATTGCCGCCTACCCTATCAGTGGCATGATCGTCAAACAACTTGTGAACAAGCCCTCGAAATCGCTTCATATGGACGGTCGCTTGGTTCAAGTATGGACGACAAATACTATCATCGTACTCGTGAGTGAGCGATAAAACATGCTTTATAGCATGAGCAATTCAACCCAATTAATTCGTCGACTGACTGTGGGTACCGCCCGAACCTAGCTGTTAGCCCCGACTCAACGGTCTTATTTAGGTTCCAAAAATAAAATAATAATTTTTATTTTCGCGACCATCTTACGTTGGGCCAAATCGTCCGCAAATCGAAATAATATACCGTTCCAATCCGGTCAGGCCGCTGAATTGACAATCTCAATTAAAACAAGAACTGACATCGTTAAACGAAGCTAATCCCTTCGCTGGCAGCCTGAATAAAAAAAAAATATAAAAATATCCTCAATGACATTGAACTTGAGCGGTCGGACGTTGGTCGAGTGCAAAGCAAAGCAGCATCCCTAGACACACATTGTGGTCAAATATTATCAAAATCGGTGAAGGGGTTCTTGAGTTATTACAAAAAGAAAAAGAAAAAGTAAATTGTTTACCTTACAAACAAGGTGAACACAAGTCCTCAGTTACCTTGACCTTGTGTGGTCGGACGTGTATCGTACGCAAAACAAAGCACCGTACCTAGACATGCTATTGTAAGGAGTAGCGATTTCTAATATAACAAATAATTTAAAACTTGAGAAATGCCACTCGATACAGAATGTTGAATTAAATAATTGTACCCTACGATGTGGCAGATCAGTATTTCCAAATTCAGTTTCCTTATCAAAAGCATGGTTAGACGACACTTTAGAATCATTTCCAATATATGGAAATTATTCTAAAATGCCTCCAAACCATGCTTTTATTGAGAAAGAAGACAAAATATAACACAACAGCAGACGACAATTTACATTTCCCGAATTCTAAGGCTTAACCCTTTGAACCCGAAATCCCGCTATAGCGGTTTACGTCTCATCAGGAATATGCACTTTTGACATTTTTGAAACACACTAAATTCACGTGGCGCATCTACACACCATAAGAAAGGCACATACCAAGTTTCCAGTCTCTAGCTATTACAGTTAAAAAGTTTTACTACTTTCAAGGCAAAATTGAAAAATTCTATGTCGAAAAGGGTGAGATAATACATGACCGGGTGGGGGGGGGGGGTGGGGGTCGAATCAAAAATCAAAATTTACTTTGCGCATCTACACATCATAAGGAAGGCACACACCAAGTTTCAAGTCCCTACCTATTACGGTTAAAAGGTTTTACTTCTTACAAGGCAACATTGGGAAATTCCAAGCCGAAAAGGGGGAGATAATCCATGACCGTTGGTCGAATCAAATATAGAAATTCACTTTGCGCATCTACACACAATAAGGAAGGCACACACCAGGTTTCAATTCAATACGGACAATCCATGTCACAAGGGTCGGATTTAAAATTGAAAGTCATTTCCATTACCTACATTCCGTTATAAAGAAAATATATACCAAGTATTAAGCTCCATCCATTACAGTTTAGAAATTATACAACTTGTAAGGCAAATCTACAAAGGGACACCCGTGACGAAAACAATTTACCTATTTTTCTGCAAAAAATGGGTATAATAAATTAAGTTGCCTACCTACCTACATACCCATGTCTAAAATGCCGGGTAGGTTAAGAGAAAACAAACAATATTTTAATTTTGACCTGTGGATGATTACATAAACTCTGAAATTACAATATCATTCTTGGCCTGAAATGACAATATCCTGATCTGGTGTCAGTGTCCCTTGCCACACTGACTTAGTCTACCCCAGATGTGAATACATGATTTGGATGGATTCGCCGTTGGGATAAGCGTACCAACCCACATTTCACTCACAGGTTGAAGTAACGGACCGAGGTCTATAAATACATTAAATATGCCTAAAAGCATCAATAAATGAAGATTTTTTTTTCTTCATTTATTGATGCTTTTAGGCATATTTAATGTATTTATAGACCTCGGTCCGTTACTTCAACCTGTGATTTCACTAGGACACATAATTATGCGGATATTGTTTATGTACCCCGAAAGCTCTGTAACCGTAAACCAGATAGGCTTGAAACTTCATATACTTATTTGGCATCATCCATATTTCCATCCACATGCAACCCACAAGGTCAAATGACTTAGAAATTTGCTTTAAAGTTAGTGTTACCAATATGTTATTTAATAACCCAAGCATCGTGTTTGACACGACTGAAGTTTATCAATGCGAATACCATTGTGGTCTGTGGCTGGCAAATCATTCATTAGCTTATATTTAACGGCGGCACTGGCTCTAGGACCTTGCATGCCGTCTCCCAAGAATGGGAGAAAGAACGGAGGTAGAGATATTTTGAGAGAAGCCGGTAATTCGTATTTACAGAACAACTACGAATTATCGGTACCAATTTACAGCTGGGTAAACTGGAGCAGTGTGGATAAAGTGTCTTGCTCAAGGACACAACGCACGCCGCTAGTCAGGCTCGAACCCACGACCCTTGGATCAGAGTCCGACACACTAACCATTACGCCACGGCGCTCCACTGGCTGGCAAATGGTACTGTATGATATAAGTACCCAGCCACAACAAACGGGGCTTATTAAGTTACAGACCAGTATAGTCCCTCAGGGGCGGATCTAGAAAGGGGGTTCCGGGGTTGCAACCCATCCCCTTCAGCCACGGAGTTTACATAGATCACAGTTTACCACCAGTTTGAGTCTGAATTTAAATGCCGTAAAACACAGGAAAGTGCATTTTGAAGAGCTCGAAAATAGGACAACCCCATAGTTGCGAACGGTAACTCTTGCAATTACTGCCGTACCGTCCGTAGCTAGCTACGAACGGTACGGGAGTAGATTGCAAGAGTTACCTTCGCAACTAGACAACCCGCCGTTCCCAAAATGCTGGATCTGCCCCTGTCCCTGATCAGAGTGCGTATCATACACTGCACATTATTGAGTTGAGATGCAATCACATAATGCATATGAGACACGCCATGTGATTTTGTACCTTCGGACATCTGCGTAATTTCATGAAATAAGTTTACAAATTTTACAATATTTTCCGTAAATGGCGTCAAAAGTTGAACAAAATTTCAGAGTACATTCTGCATGTACTCTGACAATTTTGTCAACTTTTTAATTAATTTATGAAAGATATTGTAAATTGTGTAAACGTATTTAATGAAATTACGAAGATGTCCGAAGGTACAAAATCCCATGGCGTGTCTCAATTAATTATGTGGCTGTGACTGGAGAAATGGGGCTTACGGGATTTGTGACCATTGTAGTTTTTGATCAGATAGCACACTCATGTAGCCTGATAACGACCTATATTGCTTGTCAGAAGCAGGACAGGTGTTTCATTGATGGAGTGGCGAACAGTGCAGATCCTGATCAGACTGTGCGGATGCACAGGCTGATCTGGATCTACACTGGTCGCAAACACCAATAAGCACTATTTCGCAGTCACAGCCACATGTAGATAACATATGGATGGCGAAACCACTTTCCTCCCAGCACAATGTTACATTGTCACATAAATTATACGCGACACACCCTGTGATTTTGTACCTTCGGACATATGCGTAATTTCATGAAATACATTTACAAACTTTACAATATTTTCCGTAAATGGCATCAAAAGTTGACAAGATTTTCAGAGTACATGCGGAATATATAATTCCGCATGTACTCTGAAAATTTTGTCAACTTTTGACTTTATTTATGGAAAATATTGTAAATTTTCTAAACGTATTTAATGAAATTACGCAAATGTCTGAAGGTACAAAATCACATGGCGTGTCTCATATGTCAGAGGTGAAAGACTCGGACATAGGACCCAGAAAATGACCCACCCAATAAGGTCCTCCGTTTATCTTCCTCTATATAATACGATGTATAGTCTATAGAAAATGGTGGGCAGGATAACTTTTCTTGAATGAGCTATTTTTCTGCTGGGTGTATTCGCAGCGACTTGAAGAAGATAGCGATAACTACTACTTGAAAGTAGCACGACACATATTGGAGTTGTGTCCCTTGTTAGAGTAGCATAATGAGCCCATGTCGGAAATAAATGTATGGGGTGCTATCATGTTCGTGTCTTGGCAACACTGATATTTTATTAACCATTAGGATATGAAAAATATATCAATGCTGCCATTTCTCCAAGCCTCCATCCCTAACAAATTCAAGATGGCCGCCAATATTTCTTCTTTATATTTCGTTAAATGTGGTCCAATGTTGATTTAGTATTGCGAAAAAACAATCTCCCCATGCGTGTTTCAAACTCCACATCTTTACATAGTGAATACGTCTTTGTGGATTTAATATGGTGACAATTTTCTAATCTCAAAAGTATTGGACCTATTTTCAAAATTTAACTTTTGTTTTCAGGTTTCTGAGTCAATTTCCAAACCTTTCCGTTGTCGACTCCTCTTCCAGGTTATCCAGCTTTTTCCCCACGTAAAATACCCATATTCTGTTTCGTAATAAAATCAACATATTACCAAATTTTACGAAATAAACAGAAGCCTCATTCTTAAATTTTGATAAATGTTAATATTTTCGAAATAACATTGTTTTAGCATTGTTTATATGGCCTGGCAGATTTCATGAAACAGACAGCAGTGATTGTGTTTGATGAAATGTTGAACGTGGAGACGTTTTATGTATATTGAAAATACAGGACCATGTGAAAGATTCGGATACATAACTAAAGAAATGGCTCATTCAAAATGTACCCCCCCCCCCCCCCCCCCCCTCCACTTCGATACATAATACCTGTATTATGTATCGAAGTGGTGTTTTGTTTAAACCTGTGATTGAAAGGTTTATAATGAGTTAGGCTATGAAATTAGCTTTCTAATCGTTACGCCATATTTGGCCGTGACAGATTTCGAAAATCAATAATTGTTTCCGTAAATCCCGTATATCACCTTGAAAATTGGCAAACAAGAGAACAATATACCAAAGGAGACCAATAAACCCATGTAAGAAGAAACTAACGCAATACATCGTGATAAACACATGTCACGCATACAGCAGTGGTCGAGAAGCATTCAACGCGACAGAATATGCATTACATGACTTGTGATGTACGGTCCAAAAAGCAAAGCAACACTACATAAAACTGAAACAAATGTAACGAAAGCCCTACAACAACTTTTCCCCCAATGAACTACGGAGTAAATAACAGTCCCAGCAGTAATAAACACATCACAATGAAGGAGATTGCACGAAAACATGACAGCAAGAGTGCCGCCTTGGAACGGCCAGTGAACACACCCGTCCACTGGGGTAGTTGAACCTCGTTAGTGCGGTGCCGCTCACCTTGGCATCATGCATTAAAGGACAGAAACATACAAGGCAATACAAAACGATTCAAACAAAAGTATTCAAAGGTAATACGGACATCAATGACAAATGGCAATGTCATTGACGTGACGGAAGCTATTGTACTTGATCGAAACCAAAGTGGGCGAAACATGACGAGGCGAGACGAGTGGTAACACCAGAGCCGAGCTAGTATATAGTATTTGAGAAGCGAAGGTTATCATAGTCCGACAATAAACCAGAATATGATTTCGCGATAATTTGATCAATGTTTAGTGTTACTGGTATAATGTCATAGGGGCTGATATTGTTTACCATACTCACCATACAGTGTCGCTATTAATACATCAAAGGACAGAAACATACAAGGCAATACAAAACGATTCAAGCAAAAGCAGTCACAGCTAATACGGAAATCAATGACAAATAGTATAATATTACAATATGTATACCGTATATATAGTGTGTACATAAGTGTATATTATTGTAATAAAACAAGGTATTGGACAATGTTATGGTATACTATGTACTTGGCGACCATATAAAAAGTATGCAAATTAGTACTATCTATAACTGACATTGGAATTATGTTATTAACTGACACATAAAGTGGTGCTATTTAACACGTAGTATGACCTTCCTTCAAGGACAAATCGTGGTCGCGGTCATCAAAAAGCACGTTCAGACATTGTGGACATTGTGGACAGTGTGACACTAGTGTTTCTGGACTTTCTCACGGATATCCCGAATGTTCTCTATCTGTAACACCAGGCGACTGAGAAGACTTGTGTCACGGTACGTAACTCACTGTGGGGAGGAAGTGTGTATTCGTAATTCTCACCCTGTGACACTTGTAAGTCACCCCGAGTTACAGACACATTGTAATTCGGATTAACTAATGGAAATACAACGATGATTGTTCAGGAATAAATTTAATAATGATAGTGTATCAAAACTAAAGACCATTCAACCAATGGCAACCAGTTTGCATGAAATAACACCAACCCGCGTGTGACGAGTGAATGTTTTGATTTGGTGTGGATATTTAATACTGGTTGTCAAGGGCCCGTAAGTTCGAAAGTGCAAAATTATGATAGTCTGTAAATTCCACATTAACAACGTTTTATTGTCAACAATTATTGGATTTACATTTATTGAGCATAGGCTGCATATACATGCAGCCTATGTCCAATACATGTAAATCCATCAATTGAACTTTCCAGAAGATGCTAAATTGGCACTTACGAACATTTTAGTCGTACGAAGTTTAGTAAACGGACCCCAGATTATGAGCACTGATTTTAGGCGGAGGGAATGACCAGTGTCTTGTCGTAGCAAACTTTATAGTGATAAAGACCACTCATCGCAGTATTTGACACTGTGTTAAGTCATGGGCCATAGTGTGTCATTTGTTGAATATACTACTGGTATATATGTGGCTGTGACTGGATAAATAGGGCTTATAATGTTTGTGACTAATTTAGCCTCTGATTAAATCGCACACTCACGTAGCCTAATAATGATACATATTGCTTGTTAGAAGCATGGTGTGTGTTTCATTGATGGAAAATCGAACCGTGCTTATTCTGATTAGTGTGCGGATGCACAAGCTAATCTGAATCTACACTGGTCGCAAAACCCATAAGTCCCTGTTCTCCAGACACGGCCATATACATGATCATTGGTATCAAAATAATGTCAGTATCATTAGTTCATATGTTGTTGTTGGAAACCTTCCCAGTGGCTCACCATATACTCACATTAAATATCATACAAGTACAACAATTCACTATCCAATAATATTATTAACCTCACATGTATAACCAGAAATTCGTCTACATATAGACAATGATAAAGTAATGTCTGAGATTGTATACTAATAAAGACAATATTATGTTATATACTGAATTGACTATATGATATTAACTGTTTTGAATCGTTATGGCGCCTATCGGATATTTATGAATTATATTTTATTTGGCGGCCATCTTGAATCTGTGGGAAATAAAATAGAGAGACTATTCATTGAATTCATTGTGACTTTAGTATATTGCTGTACTTTGCACACAAAGCAGTGTCATCTTGAATCATCCCGACGAGAATCAGAGGTACAAACAGATAAATTGATGTACTTGAAAAGAACATGTTGCAATTAGTGGCGGGTTAGTCTATATCACACCTCTGTTTCACAGTCGAACTAAATTGTGTAAATGGTTCTGATACAAATCTATGTTAGGTCACTCAGCACAATAGCAAAAGCAGTTTATATGGAAGTGTTATCAACATGGTATCAGAAGTTGATAGGATTTATTATCGAAAACCGCTGACCGCGACTAAGTCGTACAAGTCGCCTTTTGTTGCGGCCGTAATTGCCTATTTGCATAACAAATTGGGAGATCCCATTTGGAAATAGGGAAAACTGTTTGTGCCGATTGCTCAATTTAGCTACTTTCTGACATATATTGGATTTTAAACACATGTTTCGTTAGTGTAGCAAACACTAATACCGCTTGAAAGTGGGTTAAATGATTTTAAATGACTAGCTGTACATATTTCAGAGTATTCAGTAGTTTGTACCCCTACCGAAAATATGGAAGCGACCATTTCTGAGACTAGCAGCTTCCTGTGAAAGAAAAGTTTGTAAAGAGTTACAAGATGGCGGCGGGCGTGAAGGTCCCGGTTTTACTGACTTTTATATGCGTAACTATTTACATTTTACACTGTTCTGCACAAGTTTTAACTCCGCCAACGTTTAATTTAGCCAAGGGACGTACCATTACGGCGACGTCGACCTGCGGTTATGATGTTTCTGAACCCGAACTGTTTTGCCGACTGACGGGCGCCACCGGGGACGAACTAGACGACAGGCTGAACAGCCGGGAGATCATCCAGGTAAACACGTAGGCGCCTTTTAAGTTTTATATATCTACTGATAGTATGTGTGCAACAAAACTGAGCCAGTGTTCAATGAGAATGTAAATGTTTTAATTCTTATGATTGCCACTCTGTAATATGCCAACAAAACCCATCATTTGCAGGTCGTTTCGCTCCAGTAATTCAGGGTGGCGCTTTGGGCGTCTCCGCCAGAATGTGTGTTCAATTTTGCGGATGCTCGCATAGCAGCCAAAAAAAAAGCAGCAAAGCGTATTATATGGTATGCAAACTGGGTCATAAAATACATTTGATCAAATGAAATGGTGCAGTTCTTTAGGGTATAGCGGATTTTAGGGTATAGCGGATAGGTACAGTTCTTTAGGGTATAGCGGATTTTAGGGTATAGCGGATAGGTATATACTTTTTAACACAATATTTTTTTATATTGTACATTTATAATAAATAAAATATTACCGTTAGGAACAGTGATCCATCCCCCACACAATGACATGTTTACTTTGATATAGCAGTTTTCTTGCCGTGCGTAAAGCTTCAAGAAACACAATGACGTAACCGGAAGTTTACACCAGGTAAAGCGAAAGTAAGTCGCTCCAGAGTAATTTCACTGAAAATGTATAAACAGTTAGTTTGGAAGAAACAAACTCTGTGAATAATATGATGTATAATCATGTCCTCTATAACTGGAAAGAAGCTTGGTTCATAAATCACACCATGTCACTGAACACAGACGTCAATAATAACGCACGTGCTTCCGGCAGTAACGGATCATCCTAATTTGCGTACAAATCAGATTTGCGTGGATCGTCTCAAAATCAATATGACCTGCGAACAAAATATATCAAATGGGTTTGTTATGCCACCGGAGACGGGTGGCACACAGTGTTCGGACCGTCCGTCGATCCGTTTCGTCCGTCTGTCTGTCCGTCCGTCCGTATGTCAGTCAGTCCGTCACACGTTTTGGTTAACTTGTACCATATTTCATCAAAACATTGGCAAATATACTTTACTAAGCAAAGTAATACTTTGAGGGATTAATCATTTATTTTTTACTGAAATGCATTATTTCATAATGAACTAACAAATGCTATATTTCATGATTAAAAGTATGCAGAATTATTAACTGAAATTTATTACATTATCACGCCAAATTGGGCTGTGATAAAGTAATAAATTTCAGTATAAAAAAATTAAAAATTAAAATTAAATTTATAAAAAATTGAAAAATTTCCCCTCAAAGTATCCTTTGGCTACTAAAGTATACTTTGCAATTTGATGAAATAGGCTAACCTGGGTCGTAACAGTTTCTCAAACTGGCCATAGCATCTGCATACATTGCTTTTATTATTATATACATGTATGTAGCTTCATTCTATCTTCATGAAAGAGGGGGTGTTACATTGTAGAGAGATCAACACCACAGGGATTGAAAATTCTAATTGACATTGACAACTACAATTTTTTTTAAAATTTGTGAATATTTATTTTAAAGGCATTCATTTTCTAAATAAAAATAATACTGGTCAGGCCCGTAGCCAGGATAAGGCAGACGAGGCAGCCGCCTTGTCTCAGATTTTGCGGGTTTTTTTTATGATTTTTACACTCGATCGTTTTGCGGTATGTTTGAACTGTCGGCACATGCTGGGGTGTTGACTTAGTGTTTTTTTTTCACTCGACGCCAATATACATTGTTGCTGGAAAAAATAACAATAGCACATGTGTGCCCACCCCCCCCCCCCCCCAGCCCCCCCCCATTTTTTTTCTGGGGTGTTGACTTTTTTTTTTTTCACTTCCAACCCCGATGTTGCTGCAAAAAAGTAACAAAAGCACAGGTGTGCCAACCTCCCCTCGACATTTTTTTTCTGGGGTGACTTTGTTTTTCTTTACTTCCAACCCCAATGTTTATTTTCACTACGCCAATGTTGCTGGAAAAAATATGCGATTTCAGGACATTATATTTAATGCCGTATCCGGTGGTTCATGTTCATGATCAGTTTTATCAGATTTTGGCGCTAAACAAAAAATATGTGGCAAACAGTGCAGATCCTGATGAGCCAGCTCGTTACGAGCCGGCTCATCTGGATGTACACTGTTTGTCAATACCACTATACATGCATGTGAGGTTTAAATGGTTAATATTACATGTACATTCGTGAAGTTATAGTCTGATTTTATTAATACTAATTACAGGGTGATGGTGTATATTGATGGACCAGCCCGTCGGTGCCTCGTGATTGACAGAATGAGCCAATCTGATTGGTTCATTCCATCATTTTGCGGGGGTCCGACGGGCGGGTCCATCAATGGACACCATCACCAATCAGTTAATACACTCAGTAACACTGTTTACGGCCACCACCTCGGCCCGGCCCAACCCTTCACAGGACTCGAATCATTGCCGGTATCATAGAAAATGTGTGGCAAACAGTGCAGATCCTGATGAGAACGTTTTGATCAGTAAGAGCCGCCGCATCTGCATGTACACTGTTTGCCACTACCACTATACATGACGGTGAGGTTAAAAGGGTAATGTTACATGTACATTTGTGAAGTTATTCTCTATGATTTAGTAATTAATAATTACAGAGTTAATACACGGTTTACCACCATGTATGTATTCAGTATGTCTCGCCGGGAACAATCGGCGCACCACTGCCCCCCCCCACCCCAGCATCACTCTATATTTTAATTCAGTCTCATAACGACATTTATGTGTTTTTATGGCACCATTCATCACATTGCTTCAAGAAAATATTGGGATGAAAAAAAAATTTAAGCAGTGTAAATATTTTTTTTTATTTTTCAGTTACACATGTACAACATGTACACATTACATGATGAAAAACAGATTTAATCAGTGTTAATGTGTATGCATGTAAGCATGTTTCCTAGTCATTTACAAAACAAATACATGATTTGGAATGTTTTGAGACACCCCCTCAGCAACTGTCGCACACGTATCCGATAAACACCAAAGCTATCCGTTACTGACTAATTCAGTGCGTTAGGTAAACAAGGAATTATGCGAGGAAAACATTGGAATAAACTAAAAAAGTAACCCAATTTGGAAAGAAGACACTTTTTCCTGTCTATTGGTACCAGGTACTTGTCCAAATGTTCTACTTTAAAGACGTATGCAGCAATAATCTTCTTAGCTATCCGCTAAACACTAAAGAACTGTATATACTTTTTAACACAATATTTTTTTATATTGTACATTTATAATAAATAAAATATTACCGTTAGGAACAGTGATCCATCCCCCACACAATGACATGTTTACTTTGATATAGCAGTTTCCTTGCCGTGCGTAAAGCTTCAAGAAACACAATGACGTAACCGGAAGTTTACACCAGGTAAAGCGAAAGTAAGTCGCTCGAGAGTAATTTCACTGAAAATGTATAAACAGTTAGTTTGGAAGAAACAAACTCTGTGAATAATGTGATGTATAATCATGTCCTCTATAACTGGAAAGAAGCTTGGTTCATAAATCACACCATGTCACTGAACACAGACGTCAATAATAACGCCCGTGCTTCCGGCAGTAACGGATCATCCTAATTTGCGTACAAATCAGATTTGCGGGGATCGTCTCAAAATCAATATGACCTGCGAACAATATATCAAATGGGTTTGTTATGCCACCGGGGTACGGGTGGCACACAGTGTTCGGACCGTCCGTCGATCCGTTCGTCCGTCTGTCTGTCCGTGTCCGTCCGTCCGTATGTCAGTCAGTCCATCACACGTTTTGGTTAACCAGGTCGTAACAGTTTCTCAAACTGGCCATAGCATCTACATACGTTGCTTTTATTATTATACATGTATGTAGCTTCATTCTATCTTCATGAAAGAGGGGGTGTTTCATTGTAGAGAGATCAACACCACAGGGATTGAAAATTCTAATTGACATTGACAACTACAATTTTAAAATTTGTGAATATTTATTTTAAAGGCATTCATTTTCTAAATAAAAATAATACTGGTCAGGCCCGTAGCCAGGATGAGGCAGACGAGGCAGCCGCCTTGTCTCAGATTGTGTTGTTTTTTTATGATTTTTACACTCAATCGTTTTGCGGTATGTTTGAATTTCTGTAAAAAGTTGAGGCGAACTGTCGGCGCATGCTGGGGTGTTGACTTAGTGGGTTTTTTTTCACTCGACGCCAATATACATTGTTGCTGGAAAAAATAACAATAGCACATGTGTGCCCACCTCCCCTCGCCATTTTTTTCTGGGGTGTTGACTTTTTTCTTCTTTTTTTTTTTCACTTCCAACCCCGATGTTGCTGCAAAAAAGTAACAAAAGCACAGGTGTGCCAACCTCCCCTCGACATTTTTTTTCTGGGGTGACTGTTTTTTTGTTTACTTCCAACCCCAATGTTGCTGGAAAAAATAACAAAAGCTCATGTGTGCACATGCGCACCTCCTCTCGCCAATTTTTTTCTGGGGTGTTGACTTTGTTTTTATTTCTCTGCCAGCCCGAATGTCGCTGGAAAAAATAACAAAAGCACAGGTGTTCCCACCTCCCTTCGCCAATTTTTTTTCTGGGGTGTAGTGTTTTTTTTTCACTACGCCAATGCTGCTGGAAAAATAACAAAAGCACATGTGTGCCCACCTCACCTCGCCAATCTGGGGTGTTGACTTTGTTTTATTTTCACTACGCCAATGTTGCTGGAAAAAATATGCGATTTCAGGGCATTATATTTAATGCCGTATCCGGTGGTTCATGTTCATGATCAGTTTTTATCAGATTTTGGCGCTAAACAAAAAATATGTGGCAAACAGTGCAGATCCTGATGAGCCAGCTCGTTACGAGCCGGCTCATCTGGATGTACACTGTTTGTCAATACCACTATATATGCATGTGAGGTTTAAATGGTTAATATTACATGTACATTCGTGAAGTTTATAGTCTGATTTATTAATTACTAATTACAGGGATGTGGTGTATATTGATGGACCAGCCCGTCGGTGCCTCGCGGATTGACGGAATGAGCCAATCTGATTGGTTCATTCCATCATTTTGCGGGGGTCCGACGGGCGGGTCCATCAATGGACACCATCACCAATCACAGTTAATACACTCAGTAACACTGTTTACGGCCACCACCTCGGCCCAACCCTTCACAGGACTCGAATCATTGCCGGGACTCATAGAAAATGTGTGGCAAACAGTGCAGATCCTGATGAGACGTTTTGATCATTAAGAGCCGCCTCATCTGCATGTACACTGTTTGCCACTACCACTATACATAACTGTGAGGTTAAAAGGGTAATGTTACATGTACATTTGTGAAGTTATTCTCTATGATTTATTAATTAATAATTACAGTTAATACACGGTTTACCACCATGTATGTATTCAGTATGTCTCGCCGGGAATCGGCGCACCACTCCCCCCCCCCCCCCCCCCCCCCCCCCCCCCCCCCCCCCCCCCCCCCCCCCCCCCCACCCGCATCACTCTATATTTTAATTCAGTCTCATAACGACATTTATTTGTTTTTATGGCACCACCCATCACATTGCTTCAAGAAAATATTGGGATGAAAAAAAAGTTTAAGCAGTGTAAATATTTTTTTTATTTTTCAGTTACACATGTACACATGTACACATTACATGATGAAACAGATTTAATCAGTGTTAATGTGATATGCATGTAAGCATGTTTCCTAGTCATTTACAAAACAAATACATGATTTGGAATGTTTTGAGACACCCCCTCAGCAACTGTCGCACACGTATCCGATAAACACCAAAGCTATCCGTTACTGACTAATTCAGTGCGTTAGGTAAACAAGGAATTATGCGAGGAAAACATTGGAATAAACTAAAAAAGTAACCCAATTTGGAAAGAAGACACTTTTTCCTGTCTATTGGTACCAGGTACTTGTCCAAATGTTCTACTTTAAAGACGTATGCAGCAATAATCTTCTTAGCTATCCGCTAAACACTAAATAACTGTGTGATTGGTTGATATACAAATGTAGGTCATTTGCATATATGATTTGAGCTGAGATGCAGTGCCTTTAAAGTTTAATATATATACACAATGTAATATGTGCCTGTGACTGGAGAAATGGGGCTTATGGGTTTTGAAACCAGTGTAGATCCAGAGCAGCCTGTACATCTGCACAGTCTGATCAGGATCTGCGCTGTTCGCCATTCTATCAATGAAACACCCACCATACCTCTAACAAGCAATACAGATCATTATCAGGCTGCAAATCTGGTATTTTTTTGTCCTGTCTGTTAATTATTTTTAAGTTTACCAGACAGAACGTCCTGTAAAGTTATGGTAGTTTCGCGGAGCTTGAACCAAGTACCCAACGCTTCTCATATTGCAGGGCCAACTGTGTGACTACTGTGACCCATCACAGCCCGACAGTAACCACTCGATACACTACGCGACCGATGGAACTGAGAACTATTGGCAGTCGCCCCCGTTGTCACGTGGCAATGAGTTCAACGCTGTGGACATCGTTATCGACCTTGGACAGGTATACATGTATTGTAATTTTGCAATTCGTGGGGACCAAAACGTGGAAAATAGGATCATAATAACATATTTAGAATACATATATGGGAGCGGGGTTACTATTAGAGAGGGGTCTACTCTTAGAATAAATATGGTATTTTATTATATACCTACCCATGAAATACATAGTTATACGATGTAAATAAAAGTCATATGTTCTCACCGATGAAATAAACAACTTCCGGTGAAAATACGACTACTTCCGCTATCTACCGGTATATTCATAACATGCACCTGAAAAAAATAAAATCTATGTTCGGGGAAACAACACAAATAGGCTGCAATACACATTCATTACCGTATACAGTCTAAAAAACTGTTAACTTCCATGGAGCGGTATATAATAAATAGAATATTCATATTTTTGCAACAAATATGACATATATGTTCATCTCGTGGTGTGAAATGTCCATATTTCACGAGAAATATGGACATCTCACGGCACGAGCGAGATGAACTATGAACATTTCACACCACTAGATGAACTATGGACATTTCACACCACGAGATGAACATATATGTAAGATTCGTTGCAAAAATATGAATATCCTCTATGTAGTTATCATTATACAAGTTGTGGGGGTGGGGGGGGGGGGTGGGTTAGAAACAAAATTGCTACCCCGCTCCGTTACCTCTCGCGAGGGTAGCAATTTAACCCCATCTCTTTAATGTTACGCATGGAAGAGTGATTTTTGCAATCGGTTATCCGGCGTGTTTGATATTTGTATCAATAAATTATTAATAAAGAACATACACCTGCAGAAATTGGTTATTTTACCATGTCAATGTGTTTATCTGACATTTACATGTATATCTTGTGAATTTGAAAGCTTCATTTCGTTATATTGAATGTTGAACAACAGCTAGAGAAACGATGGCTTCCATGCGAAAATGATTTCCCTGATATACAGTTTACTAAAGTTTGACCTACATGCAACAGGTTTGAGTATGCACTTCGGTTGCTCACATTTGTATACCCCCCACCCCCCGCAACGAGTTGTGGGGGGGGTATACTGGAGTCAGGTTGTCCGTCCGTCACTAAACTTAACGTCAGGGAAATATTGTTATAACTTCTATTTCCTTCATCTTAAATGCTTAATATTTCACACATGCATTCCTGTAAGGTTCTACTACCATGCTGTGTCCAACCCCCGCTGATCCCAAGGTCAAGGTCAAATACTTAGTCTCTTTACAAAACTTAACATCAGAGAAATCTTGTTATAACTTCTATTTCCTTCGTCCAAAATGCTTAATACTTCACACATGCTTTCCTGTAAGACTGTACTACCATGCTGTGCCAAATCCACGACCGTCCAACCCCCGCTGATCCCAAGGTCAAGGTCAAATACTTAGTCTCTTTACAACACTTAATATCAGAGAAATATTTTATAACTTCTATTTCCTTCTTCTAAAATGCTTAATATTTCACACATGGATTCCTGTAAGGCTCTACTACCATGCTGTGCCAAATCCACGACAGTCCAACCCCCACTGATCCTAAGGTCAAGGTCAAATACTTGGTCTCTTTACAAAACTTAACATCAGAGAAATAAGTTATAACTTCTATTTCCTTCATTGAAAATTATTAATATTTCACACATGCATTCCTGTAAGGTTGTCCGACCGCCCAACCCCCACTGATCCCAAGGTCAAGGTGACATAGTTAGTCTCTTTACAAAACTTAACATCAGAGGAATATGTTATAACTTCTATTTCTTTCATCATTCTTAATATTTCATGCATACATTCCTCTAAGGCTCTACTATCATGCTGTGATAAATCTCAGCGGATCTCGAGGTCAAGGTCACATACTTAGTCTCTTTACAAAACTTAACATCAGAGAAATCGGTTATAACTTCTATTTCCTTGCTCGTATCTGCTTCACATTTCACGCACGCATTGCTCAAATGGACCTCTACCACCCTGTGACAAATTCACGTTTGTGCCGCCCCCGCTAAACCCAGAGTCAAGGTCACAAGCCCACACACTTGGAATTTTCTTTTTATATATTTAGGGGTACCTGGGCCCACACTTCCGTAAGCCTCGCTTACCGACCAATCTAGTTTTGAATGGGTCAAATTGTAGCCGTAGATAACATATCGGAGGCGAATTATTGTAGCTAGCGGGGTATACTGGAATCAGGTTGTCCGTCCGTCACTAAACTTAATTTCAGAGACGGGCTTCTAAAATGTTCAGTTTTCCGGTTCTGGGCCGATTTTTGAACTCTCAGACCGATTTGAGATTTTAAAACTAGTCTTAAAAATCGGTCCGAGAAAAATTGCCATTCGGCTGCTATTTCGCTATAAATCTTGTAAATTTTACCTGTTTTGACCACCAAGTAATGTCCATTTTATGACACATATCCGCGGGCCATGTTCGTGTTAAACCAGTGTGTACTCGCTGTGTATTCAGTTTCTCCTAGTATCGATTTTTCTTAACACACGCGTGGGACAGGTGTATAGCAGATTAGTGACTTAAATAGACTGGCTTCAGCGTAAAGATACAAGAGTTCCTAGACTCGCCATTTCTGATGATGTTAAAATAAAATAAAGAAACCATGCACTGTGTTCGTAATATTTAACCCCAAGTAACTGACACAGACTATCGGCCCGGGCTATTCCATATTAAGTTAGGAACTGTTACATTACGATGTATTAGGGGTCATTTTTGTGTATATAAAATGTACATGTACGTAGGAATGCCGCAGATCATCCTGATGAGCCGGCTCACGTGATCTACAATTCGCAAACATTTTGATAAACGACAAGGTACGTCTGTCGTGTTAAAAGCGTGACTCATTAGGGATCAGGGATTATGAATCAACTGAAGTGCTAAATCACACCGCCGATGTACTTTGAACTTGATCTGAGGGTTAAAGAAACACCGAATGTTAATTCAATTGTACAGGCCGACAATTAATTTTGAAGTCGGTGTGAACAGTGATAATAGCATAATTAGCAATGAATTACGAGTGGGTATAAAACACATTTTTTTTCTATGTTGTCCGTCATTCGATTATTATTGAAATGGCACAACAAACTATTTTGTCGTTATTCACAAAGACAACTTACCAGCTTGGCAATCCAACAGAGACTTGTAAAATTTTAATTTATTTTAGTCTACCGAAAATTTACCTGCAATCAATCGGCATCACGATTCGTCTCTGTCGTTTCGCATTTTTTCCGTCTTTGCGCTATTCAGGCACACCACGTGACCCGGTGCATACACAATTTTGTCCACTTGTGTTGTTTATAGACACAATTTATTTATCCCAATACAACATTTATCCCATTATTTCTAGTACTTTTTTTGAATTCGAAATTTCAGTTGAAGTTTTTAATAGGGGGGGTGGAGGGGGTCTGCTCCGAAATGGCCGACAGTGTAAGTCTGGACTCTGAACCGATTGGCATTCTGAAATTTTAGAAGCCCTGTTCAGAGAAATATTATTTAACTTCTATTTCCTTCATCTACAATGCTTAATATTTCACACATGTGCATTCCTGTAAGGCTCTACTACCATGCTGCGCCAAATCCACGACCGTCCAACCCCCACTGATCCCAAGGTCAAATAATTGGTCTCTTTACAAAACTTAACATCAGAGAAATAAGTTATATCTTCTATTTCCTTCTTTGAAAATTCTTAATATTTCACTTGTGCATTCCTCTAAGGTTGTACTATCATGCTGTGACAAATCCACGACCGTCCAGTCCCCGCTTAACATCAGAGAAATATGTTATAACTTCTATTTCTTTCATCGAAAATGCATGCATTCCTCTAAGGCTCTACTATCATGCTGTGACAAATCCTCGCTGATCTCGAGGTCAAGGTCACATACCTTACGGTAGTCTCTTTACAAAACTTAACATTAGAGAAATCAGTTATACCTTCTATTTCCTTGCTCTGATCTGCTTCACATTTCACACACGCCCGTTTGTGCCGCCCTCGTTAAGGCCAGAGTCAAGGTCACAAGCCCACACACTTGGATTTTTTTTACATATTTAGGGGTACCTGGGCCCACGCGGGGGGTATTCCGTAAGCCTCGCTTACTGACCAATCTAGTTCATTTTTAGCCAGGTTTTTTTTAAAAAAATCCAGGCTATTGGATTGGCGAAAGCCGGGCTGGCGGGTGGGCGGGCGGGCAGCGTCCACAATCAATGTTAAGTTTTCGTGTTTGAGTCCATTTCTTTGTTACTGTACCACCTAGGACCACCAAACTTTCACAGCTTCATAATCAAGGGATGCCCACCACACATCACTATCCAACATGTTACTTTTTTTTTTAACTTGACCCATTTTTTCCGCGTAGTCGACTTAGCCATTTTCAATGTTAAGTTTTCGCGTTTACAATGTTAAGTTTTCGTGTTTAAGTCCATTTCTTTTGTACTGTACCACCTAGGAGCACCAAACTTTCACAGCTTCATAACCAAAGGGTGCCTACCACATACAACTATCCAACATGTGACCATTTTTTTACCTTCACCTATTATTTCTACATAATTGAATAGCCATTTTCAACGTTAACTTTTTAACGTACGTCTGGTTAAAGTTTTTTGGTTAAAGCTTTTTCGTTATACTATATCTCTGCAACTGCTTCGCCCATTATCTTGAAACTTCACATGGGTGTTTATCATCATCCATATTTTCATTCTAACCCCCAACCGTGTGGCCCCTGTGCCCAATGTCAAGGTCAAATTACTTTGAATTTTTTTGTTAAAGTTTTTTCGTGTACTATATCTCTGCAACTGCTTCACCCATTACCTTGATACTTCACATGGGTGTTTATCATCATTGTCGCACCCGCTTGCGGAAAGCGCGATATCGTCGGCAATTTGGCATACGTCCGTACGTCCGTGTCCGGTTAAAGTTTTTTTGTTAAATTTTTCCATCTACTATATCTATTTTTTTTAGTGTCCATGCCTCGACCCAAGGCGCGACATGCAGGCCACGGCCATCTAGTCTACAAAAAGTGGGTATAATTATGTTATCCAAGTGTCTATGCTTGGAAAAAACCTGGCCTTCGTGGCTTTGCCTCGTTTCTTGTTTCTTTAATTCTTAACAAAAAACTGGTTTCGAGAAATATTGAAAATAAAACATTTCCAGCAGACGACAGCATTTAATTCAGCGGCGTAGTAAGGGTTAATCAACATGACAAATTTTAATTAATTTTCAAATTAAGTACATGTACATGTATCTGGCATTATGCATATGAATGATGAAAGTGAGACCTTGCAATGAATGCTATTACAGTTTCATAGCTGATTAACTCGAGATGATCCACATGAAATGCCAGTAAATCTACTTGTCTTATGCTGGGGGATAATTGGCTGGCTTACACGTTGCTAATCCAAGATAACGTGGTGTATTTAGCACTTGAAGTATTTTCTATGGTTCCTGGTCCCCTCTCAAAATGACCTTAGCTGTTGCTGGGACGTTAAACCCAATTCAATTTTACTTTCTTCCCTAGGCGTGATAGAAAACTGTTACTGTTAAACAGGGATCCAGATAACGAATTAGTAATTGGGTATTGTCACTCTATCATTTCTAAAGCAATTGGTTATTTCAAATGTTAATTGTGTAAAATAAATCACACTACTGTTTACACATTAACGAACAGCAATTATTGAATAGTTTGCTTCGAAATGAAAACATATCTCGGCATTCAAGGAGAGATTTCTAATGCAATACCAAGATGTGTTTTCATGGAAAAATTTAAAAAATATGCTATGTTGGTGGTCTGTTTATTGTTTTCTGCAGCATGATAAAGGCATCATACATTTTTTATTGCTTTCTGATACTCGCTACTTCTGATTTCAATTGGGTTTTTAGTTAAGCAAATACGCAGCGTATCTGGAAAATAAGATAGATTGTACAGTGGAACCTCTCTAAACTGGACACCAAGAAAACATATATGTGATCTTATTTTTGATGGGTTTCTTGGTCATTTATCTC
This sequence comes from Conchocele bisecta, assembly GCA_029237695.1. Taxonomy (NCBI): domain Eukaryota; kingdom Metazoa; phylum Mollusca; class Bivalvia; order Lucinida; family Thyasiridae; genus Conchocele; species Conchocele bisecta. The sequence goes on along the minus strand of CM055268.1, from coordinate 27,864,657 downwards.
GGGTGATAATGTCTGTTTGTAATTGCATAGTGTACTGTGGCTCAGAACCATCAAATGCCTGATTTACTATAGGAATGAATGGCCTTTTTGTGGAATTTATCGGGGTATAAACTTGGAAAAGTCTCGGGAATACTGGACGAAGCGATAAAAAAATACAATTTTCCTTTTTTTTTTTCTTTTTTTTTTCTGGAAAATTGTAATTTTTTAAGGCCTCGTCCAGTATTCCCGCGACTTTTCCAAGTTTATATCTCTGATAAATTCCACAAAAAGGCCATTCATGCCTTATAATTCCAGCATTTGAAATAAATTCATCAAGAAAATGTGTTTATTTTCCGTTTTCTTAATAATTATTTTAACTGCGCCTCACGGTTACGGAAAGTAGTTTGGCGTGGGAGTTTACTGGGATATAAATTTTGGAATGAAACTTGCTACGGGCCAATCAAATGTTAGGGAATTGTGTAAATATTTTTATGCTGGAATTATAGTGAAACCTCTCTAAGCCGGACACCTTGGGGACCTCCCAGCGTGTCCGGTTTAGAGAGCTTTTACTGTAGTCTATATCTACATCTTAAAATGCCAGAGATAAATATTGTCGTCTGCTGCTTTTCCTTTTTATGTTCCTTGAAAACAAATTGGGGCTACAATGCTCCAGATAAGGTATTAGTAATTGAGTATTGTCACTCCATCATTTCTGAAACAATTGGGTATTTCAAAATGTTAATTGGGTAAAATAAAATTACACTGCTGTTTACACATCAGCAGACAGCAATTATTGAATGGTTTGCTTCTAAATGAAACATGTCTTGGCATTTCATTAGAATTGTCACCTTGGAGACAATTCTAATGAAATACCAAGATGTGTTTTCATGGAAAAATAAGAAAAACATGCTATATTTGTGGTCGGTTTATTGTTTTCGGCAGCATGATAAAGGTACCACAATTTCGTATTGCTTTTTGATATCACTTCTTCTGATTTCAATTGGGTTTTTGGCAATTTTAATTGGGTATATAATCAAATACGCAGCTTATCTGGAGCATTGCCTGTAGTAGATGGACAGGATAATTTTCCAAGAGTTACAATTACTCTGCTTATCTGTAGCACTGGTGTCTGGTATTCCCAGGAATTCATGTACACAGGTATGTAGCACCTCCTCTGTTTCCAGAGTCATGGTAACCCACATACATGTACCACATGAATCAGCACCTGGGAAACTGTACCACTCACAGACAGTGGTATAATGTACCTACCACTCACAGACAGTGGTATATAGAAACAAAATTGCTACCTCGCTCCATACCTCTTGCAAGGGTAGCAATTTAACCCCATCTCTTTAATGTAACGCATGGAAGAATGATTTTTGCAATCGGTTATCCAGCGTGTTTGATATGTTAGCGATATAAAACTGTCAAAGCTGTCTCAATAAATTATTAATATTAAAGTGTTTATCTGACATTTACATGTACATCTTGTAAATTTGAAAGCTTCATTTTGTTATGTTGAATTTTGTTCAACAACTAGAGAAAAGATGGCTTCCATGGGAAAATGAGTTCCCTGTTCAATTATTTTTGGCAGTTTACTAGTTCTACATCAAAGATTATTTCTTTAAAGGTTTCACATATACAGTTTACTAAATTTTGACAGAACATCAACAGGTTTGGGTGTGCACTTCGGTTGCTATCAATTTTTGAATGGGTCAAATTGTAGCCGTAGATAACATATCGGAGGTGAATTATTGTAACTAAGTGGTATAATGCACCACTCACAGACAGCAGTATACATTGCCTTCAGTACAGTTATCATATATGGTAAACGTAAATTGTCGTTTGCTGTTGATTTATGTTTCATATTCTTTCTCAATAAAACCATGGTTTGACAACATTTTGGAATCATTTCCAACGCAAATGATTCTAAAGTGTTTTCGAAACATGATTTTGATGAGAAAAGTGGAAAATAAAATACAGCTCGATACACAGCACAACAGAGCCTTGACTGTATTGCTTCCAAAATATGTTCATGCAATGCCCACGGTAGTTTGAAACCTGATTCCACTGGCATTTGAAGAGGATCAATTCTGTTTTTGCAATTTAAAAACCACACACATTTTTATGAATGGAAAAATATCTGTTTATGATGAATATATTGGTCTGAAAATTAGCATGGACCAGCCCATGTCAGTAACTTAGGGGTGAAAGCGTCAATAACGTTGGTCTTTGCTGGCTGGTGTACACTGGTACCTGTTCTGTTTCACACATTACCGGTATGCTATTTGTTTGGCATGGCATGTTACCATGTACTGGTAGATCTACTACAAAGATGAATTACCACTTAGAAGGCTTGAAATGAAACAGAAACTGCTGATTGTTCAAACTTGTTGTATTTCTCGATGAAAACAGAATCATGATGGTGTTATGAGGGCTCATGTTTGACAACAGTTACCTGGTTACTCCTGAGTTTTGCTGCAGCTGGCATATGGATATGCGGCCCAAATGTTAACTATGGCAAAATTGCAGACAAAGTGTTTTTGTCTGGTGAATGAGAGTGAAGCAGTGTGTTGGCAGAATGGGGGGAACTTTCAGATTACCAGATTACAGAGCCTCCAGCTGTGTTTGGCCACTAGATGAGAAAAGGGAGTTTATAGATTTATAACCATTGTTGATCCTGGTCTTCTTTACCTTCACTCGGTAGGATTAAAATTGTAACCCATTCACTCCTAAGTAACTACAATGGAAATGCTATTTGCCAGGTGATTCCTTTGGCCGTAAATGCTACTCTTCTGTGTTGATGGGCCTTTTAACCCATTTCAGTCTTAAGGATATGATAATGTTTGTAAAAGAAATCTCATTATTTTCATTATTTCTCCATGAAGGTATATGTTGTTACCACTCATTTGAGTGGTAACAACATATACCTTCATGGAGAAATAAAGAAAATGGGGATTTTTTTTCTCATAAAAGTTTCACACTACTATAATTGTATCCCGTCTTTAATGGGTTAAGCACCATTTCATTTCATTTATCAGGAAGGGGTACTGGTTTTAGAAATGTGAAAATATCCACAAATGTTGCGGATCCTGACGAGACAACTCCTTACGTGCCGGCTCATCTTGATCGACACTATTTGCAAATAATTATTATCTTATGAAACAAAAGGTCGTATTCTAGAATGTCAGTTCTTAATACCAGATGTTGTGAACTCGGGTGAGTTCAATCCTCAGATAAATCTTATTTTTCATCAATACGACTGCGGTTTCTCCCTTTTAATGATAACCATGCAGAGAAATTTGAATTGGACGTAATTGAACGTTGTTGAAACTTTGTCTGATTCAAATTTCTCTGCAGAATGTTCAGACTAACTACACTAGTAATGCTGCTAAATTTGGTATTGTGGACCCATGTTAACAGCTGGAACATGGCCATCATTAAAAGGAAGAAACCGCAGTCGTACTCGCTGAAACACTTAGATATTCTTTACCTGTTTACAGTCAGTCAAGTGTGCCAAGCTAGTCCATGTCTAGTTTGAGTGTTTTCTCCTGAGTTGCATACCCAGCTGGCAGTGTGTGTGTGTGTGTGTAGCCAGTATAAGTGCTCATGCACTTGTCAGGGAAACATGTGTTCTCCCTTGTTCTGGTGGTGTGAAATTCTGCTTCCCACATACAGGTAGCTGTGGGTTGCCACATATGAGACACGCCATGCGATTTTGTACCTAAGAACATGTGCGATATTTCATGTAAAATATTTACAATGTTGTCTGTAAATGACGTCTAAAGATGACAAAATGCTCATAGCAAATGCAGAATTCTATTCTGCATTTGCTATGAAAATTTCGTCATCTTTCGACGTCATTTACAGAAAATATCACATTTTCTGTAAATATATTTCATGAAAAATCGCACATGTTCATAAGTAAAAAATCGCAATGCATGTCTCCTATTACCCACTGAGCCTCACCGTGTAGATAGGCTGTAAAACTTGCCAATATCAATTGACTACACAACCAACAACATAACACTGTAGATCCAGCTGAACCATCTCATTAGCATCCTGTACATTTGTCAGAGATTAGTATGGAACAATCAGTCTCATAAAATATAGGTAGATGAATCAACTGGAAATAAACTAAAATTAGACATGATTATCCTACTGCAGTAGCCATCACAAATGGTCATTTGGCTAATAATATTTCAGAAATTGCCATTTTGGCTACTGAATATTTCAGAAATTATTTGAAAAATTATCATATTTTAAAAAATTAATATTGGAGCAAATTTTGAAATGGTACTGTCACTACTGTCTTTTTTTCACGTAATCAGTTCATTTGGCTAAAAATGTCAAAATCCTATCACCAAAAACGGAAATGCGTATATGTATTTGTTAATATATGTTAATATATGTATTTCATTAATGAAATGAGAGTATGCTATGCTCTCATTTCATTTATGCAAGCCTGAATTCATGTGCCATAAGACTGTAAACATAAATTATAATAGGCATCTCAGCGTGTTTGTTAAATCACAATATGTTTGTCAGTTTGCATTCACGCTCGTGCATTCCTTTATGCAATTATTTCTATCATACTTTGATAAACTATGACTGTGTCAGAATATAATTATAATGGTATTCTGGTTACATTGTATGTTTTGATCAAATTTGGCTTATTGAACCCGTTCACTCCTATACATTTTAAAGTCGCTGGCTGGGACCTTGCTCAATACAGTGTTAATTTCTACATGTAACGCTGCCCTTTTGTTTGTCCATATTGGTTTTAACACTTTCACCCCTAAATAACTGGAATTGATTTTGATTTGTTAATTTTCCGACCAATCCAACCGTCACCAAATGTTTTTCAGACTAGTCCATTTATGAAAAGGGGATGTTTTTGTTCTAAAAAATATGAAAATTACTTGCAAAAAGTGCAGATCCTGATGAGACACTGGATCTACACTGTTTGCCAATACCACTATACAGGCCTGTGGTGTTGAAAGCGTTAAATTGGGCTTATTCTACCTGTTCACTATTAAATTATCTAGCAGGGACCTTGTCGTGTTCATTTCTGTGTCTGCCCTTTAGTTCGTCCATATTGGTTTTAAGACTATTCCACATATGGTTGTGGGTGGTTGGTCAGGGTGAAGGGTAATTCAACGATTGGGGTTCATCCTTACCGGAATGCTGACTCGCATGGTTTGGCCCTCGTGTACATTTTGGGTCTTCTGATACTTGAGAGCTAAATCCCGTTATACCCCATTCAAAAGTAATAAGATTAGTGCGGAATGCACCTGGCACCAGGGGCCTATTTCATCAACATTGCAAAGTATACTTTCCTAGCAAAGTATATTTTGAGGGAGAAATTTTCAATTTTAGAATAAATTTATTAATTTTTAGCCAGGTTTTTTGAGAAAAAATTCCAGGCTATTGGATTGGCGAAAGCCGGGCGGCGGGCGGCGTCCACAATCAATGTTAAGTTTTCGTGTTTAAGTCCATTTCTTTCTTACTGGGACCACCAAACTTTCACAGCTTCATAATCAAGGGGTGCCCACCACATATCACTATCCAACATGTTACTTTTTTTTAACTTCACCCATTTGTTTCCGCGCAGTCGACTTAGCCATTTTCAATGTTAAGTTTTCGCGTTTACAATGTTAAGTTTTCGCGTTTAAGTCCATTTCTTTGGTACTGTACCACCTAGGACCACCAAACTTTCACAGCTTCATAACCAAGGGGTGCCTACCACATACAACTATCCAACATGTGACCATTTATTTTACCTTCACCTATTATTTCTACGTAATTGACTTAGCCATTTTCAACGTTAACTTTTTAACGTACGTCTGGTTAACGTTTTTTGGTTAAAACATTTTCATTATACTATATCTCTGCAACTGCTTCGCCCATTACCTTGAAACTTCACATGGGTGTTTATCATCATCCATATTTTCATTCTAACCCCCAACCGTGCGGCCCCTGTGCCCAATGTCAAGGTCAAATTACTTTGAGTTTTTTTGTGTACTATATCTCTGCAACTGCTTCACCCCATTACCTTGATACTTCACATGGGTGTTTATCATCATTATCGCACCCGCTTGCGGAAAGCGTGATATCGTCGGCATTTTGGCATACGTCCGTCCGTCCGTCCGTCCGTCCGTGTGTCCGGTTAAAGTTTTTCCATCTACTATATCTATTTTTTTAGTGTCCATGCCTCGCCCCAAGGCGCGACATGCAGGCCACGGCCATCTAGTCTACAAAAAGTGGGTATAATTATGTTATCCAAGTGTCTATGCTTGGAAAAAACCTGGCCTTCGTGGCTTTGCCTCGTTTCTTGTTATTTTACTGAATTTTGCTTCTGATAATGTAATAAATTCAGTATAATAATTGTATCCCCCCGTCGGGGGATACTATGGATTTGACAGCGCGCCGCGTCCGCGTCCGCCGCAGACACTTCTTGTCCGGAGCATAACTCGAACTTCACACATGCATAGACCACGACCCGAAGGTGTGTCGCGCACAAGAATGACAACTCTTGCATAGCTAATTTTTTAGTTATCTCCCTTTTTTGTTTCTCGCACTGATTTCGTGTCCGGAGCATAACTCCACCACCCTTTGGAATATTTTCATGAAACTTCACACATGCATGGACCACGACCCGAAGGTGTGTCGCGCACAAGAATGACAACTCTTGCATAGCTAATTTTTGAGTTATCTCCCTTTTTTGTTTCACACACTGATTGACCATAACTCGACCACCCTTTGGAATATTTTTATGAAACTTCACACATTCAATAAGACCACGAACCGAAGGTGTGTCGTGCACAAGAATGACAACTCTTGCATAGCTAATTTTTTAGTTATCTCCCTTTTTTGTTTTCGCGCACTGATTTCCTGTCCGGAGCATAACTCGACCACCCTTTGGAATATTTTCATGAAACTTCACACATGCATAGACCACGACCCGGAGGTGTGTCACACACAAGAATGACAACTCTTGCATAGCTAATTTTTTAGTTATCTCCCTTTTTTGTTTTGCGCACTACAAACTGGACAATAATGCATGAAGACCCGTTTTCTCGTCTGCTCTGTACACCTTTTCTCGTGTGCTCTGTACACCTTACCTGTAGAGAGAACAATAGAGACTGGGAGAACCATTCACCTGTGCATGTGCTAGCATGTGCAAATGTCCAGTGTTGACCAGTCTTGACCACTCTTGACCACAGGTAATTTATACAGGTAAATTACTACATTGGATATTACATTTCCGTAAACTGTGTTGAAAATATTGTGGCATTATGTGGACCTTTGCAGATATACATATGTAGATAAATATAGGACTATTAAAAAAAAATTCTGGGCTCCAGTAGCAAGCATTATTATTTTTAATTTTTAAGCTTTTTTTTCTTTTAAATTTTTGTCTAGTAGCATAAGGTCGTAAGTGCTATATACAGACTATTCACCTGTGCATGTGCTAGCATGTGCAACTGACCACTGACCACTTACAGGTAATTTATACAGGTAAATGATTATACATGTATTACATTTCCGTAAACTGTGTTGAAAATATTGTGGCAATATGTGGACCTGTGCATATATGATATGTAGATAAATATAGGACTATTAATAAACATTCTGGGCTCCAGTAGGGAGCATTATTTGTTTTTTCTTTTTAAATTTAATTTTTTTTTTCCATTTCTTTTTTTTACATTCTTTTTCAATTTTTTAACTGACCACTAACTTATTACAGGTAATTTATACAGGTACATTATTACATTTCCGTAAACTGTGTTGACAATATTGTGGCAGTATGTGGACCTGTGCAGATATATGTAGGTAAATATAGGACTATTAACAAAAATTCTGGGCTCCAGTAGCGAGCATTATTATTTTATTTTTTTTTTGTATATTACATTTCCGTAAACTGTGTTGAAAATATTGTGGCATTATGTGGACCTGTGCAGATATATGTAGATAAATATAGGACTATTAAAAAACAATTCTGGGCTCAATTCTGGGCTCCAGTAGCAAGCATTATTATTTTTTAATTTTTTAAACTTTTTTTTTCCATTTTTTTTTTTTTCATTTTTTTTTCAAATTCTTTTTCAATTTTTGTCTAGTAGCATAAGGTCGTAAGTGCTATATACAGACTATTATCATATAATAAAACAATTATTGACTAGTGAGCCATAGAATATAATCTGATATTCCTTGGCTCACTAGTCAATAATTGTATAATATGTTTGATTCCGCGGAATTCTTGTTTACTTATCTCCCTTTGTTGGTTCATGCTGATTTCGTATCCAGAGCATAACTCGAACACCCTTTGGAATATTTTTATGCCCCACCACGATAGTGGAGGGGGCATTTAGTGTTACTCTTGTCCGTCCGTCCTTCCGTCTGTCCGGGCACACATTAGGGTACTTATGTGGCTAGCACCACAGGGTTATGGACTTGTTAAAGGATAGGGTTGGTTACAATTAGCCACCTAAAAAATCGTTTTATGTGGCTAAAAATCGTTTTATGTGGCTAATATTTAACATGTGATAAGCCACATAAGTACCCTAATGTAAGAACGTCCGTCCGTCTCCGTCCGTCCGTCTGTCCGTCTTTCCGCACACACTTGTTACTTGTTGTAAGCGTACAGGGATCTTATTGGGTAGGGTTAGGATAGTGTTGGGTAATCTTGTTGGGTATTTTTATACAGTAAAAACCCAACAAGTATTCATTCGTAGGAACGTGCGTCCCGTCCTCCCGTCCGTCCGTCCGTCCGTCACAAAACTTTAACACTCGGGTAAATGTCTCATAATTTCTTCATCCTTCGACTGATCTGCTTCATATTTCATATACACATTGCTCTGATGGTTCACTACCGCCCTGTGCCAAATCCACGTTCGTCCTGCCCCCGCCAAGCCCAGGGTCAAGGTTACATATTGGTGCTTCAAAAACTTTAACGCTCAGGTAAATATCTTATAATTTCTGTTTTCTTTCACGGATCAGCTTCATATTTCATATACGCATTGCTCTAATGGTCCTCTACCGCCCTGTGCTAAATCCACGTTCGTCCTGCCCCCGCCAAGCCCAGGGTCAAGGTCACATACTTAGTGCTTCAAAAACTTTAACGCTCGGGTAAATATCTTATAATTTCTGTTTTCTTTCATGGATCATCTTCATATTTCATATACGCATTGCTCTAATGGTCCTCTACCGCCCTGTGCCAAATCCACATTCGTCCTGCCCCCGCCAAGCCCAGGGTCAAGGTCACATACTTGGTGCTTCAAAAACTTTTACGCTCAGGTAAATATCTTATAATTTTTCTTTCTATTCACGTATCAACTTCATATTTCATATACGCGTTGCTCTAATGGTCCTCTACCGCCCTGTGCCAAATCCACGTTCGTCCTGCCCCCGCCAAGCCCAGGGTTAACATCACATACTTAGTGCTTCAAAAACTTTAACGCTCAGGTAAATATCTTATAATTTCTGTTTTCTTTCACGGATCAGCTTCATATTTCATATATGCATTGCTCTAATGGTCCTCTACTGCCCTGTGCCAAATCCACGTTCGTCCTGCCCCCGCCAAGCCCAGGGTCAAGGTCACATACTTGGTGCTTCAAAAACTTTAACGCTCAGGTAAAAGAAAATTTTGACTTGGGAATTTGGCCTCATTTATTATCAAAGCGATATGTGGGACATCCATGTTCTATGAACACATTTTCTAGTTTATTAAACTTCACACATGCATAGAAGACGACCCAAAGGTGTGTCGCACGTAAGAATGACAACTCTTGCGTCATTAATTTCTTAGTTATCTCCCTTTGTTGTTTCGTGCACTGATTTCGTGTCCGGAGCATAACTCGAACACCCTTTGGAATATTTTCATGAAACTTCACACATGCAGACCACGAACCTAAAGGTGTGTCACACAAGAATGACAACTCTTGCATCACTAATTTTTAGTTATCTCCCTTTGTTTTTTCCGTCACAGATTTTGTCTCCGGAGCATAACTCGAACACCCTTTTTAGCTCACCAGAGCGAAGCTCATGTGAGCTATTGTTACCGCAATGTGTCCGTCGTCCGTCGTCATCCGTGAACATTTTCAAACGTCTTCTCCTCGGTAACCATTGGGCCTATAGTCACCAAACTTCATGGTCATGGTCCTTAGGTAGGGGGATTACAAAATTGTTAAAATGACGTCATTACGTAATCCAAGATGGCCGCCGTCTAAAAATAGCACAAATTCTTAAAAAATCTTCTTCTCAAGAACCGACAACCGGATTTCGACAAAACTTGGTAGGAATGATTGATGTACATTGGTCTTTCAAAGTTGTTAAAATGGTGACCCTGGGGTCAAAAATCAAATTGGGGTCAAATTTTATTTTTGACTGAATATGGTCATTTCATATATCAAATTGAAGGTATCAATGAGGCGATCACTCTGGTGCATTTTTTGTCGAAATCGGATTGTTATGTCATCCAAGATGGCCGCCGAAAGGTCAAAAGGTCGTTCTTTTATTAGAGATTTCAAAATTCTTCTTCACATGAACCGCTTGGCCCATGGTAGCCAAACTTAAAAGTTATGGTCCATGGGTGAAGCCTTTTCAGATTTGTTAAAATGGAGGTCATCGCTAATCCAAGATGGCCGCCGTCTAAAAATAGCATAAATTCTTAAAAAAATCTTCTTCTCATGAACCGCTAGCCGGATTTCGACGAAACTTGGTAGGAATGATCGATATACATTGCTCTTTCAAAGTTGTTAAAATGGTGACCCCGGGGTCAAAAATGGGCATGGCCCATGGGGTCAAATTGGGGTCAAATTTTATTTTTGACCGAATATGGTCATGTCATATATCAAATTGAAGGTGTCAATGAGGCGATCACTCTGGTGCATTTTCTGTCGAAATCGGATTGTTATGTCATCCAATCCAAGATGGCCGCCAAAAGGTCAAAAGGTCGTTCTTTTATCAGAGATTTCAAAATTCTTCTTCACATGAACCGCTTGGCCCATGGTAGCCAAACTTAAAAGTTATGGTCCATGGGTGAAGCCTTTTCAGATTTGTTAAAATGGAGGTCATCGCTAATCCAAGATGGCCGCCGTCTAAAAATAGCATAAATTCTTAAAAAATCTTCTTCTCATGAACCGCTAGCCGAATTTCGACGAAACTTGGTAGGAATGATCGATGTACAATGCTCTTTCAAATTTGTTAAAATGGTGACCCCGGGGTCAAAAATGGGCGTGGCCCGTGGGGTCAAATTTTATTTTTGACCGAATATGGTCATGTTATATATCAAATCGAAGGTATCAATGAGGCGATCACTCTGGTACATTTTTTGTCCAAATCGGATTGTTATTTCATCCAAGATGGCCGCCGAAATGTCAAAAGGTTATTTTATTAGAGATTTCAAAATTCTTCTTCACATGAACCGCTTGTCCCATGGTAGCCAAACTTAAAAGTTATGGTCCATTGGTGAAGCCTTTTCAGATTTGTTAAAATGGAGGTCATCGCTAATCCAAGATGGCCGCCATCTAAAAATAGCATAAATTCTTAAAAAATCTTCTTCTCATGAACCGCTAGCCGGATTTCAACGAAACTTGGTAGGAATGATCGATGTACATTGCTCTTTGACAGTTGTTAAAATGGTGACCCCGGGGTCAAAAATGGTCGTGGCCCGTGGGGTCAAATTGGGGTCAAATTTTATTTTTGACTGAATATGGTCATGTCATATATCAAATTGAAGGTATCAATGAGGCGATCACTCTGGTTTAATATTTGTTGGAATCGGATGATTATGTCATCCATGATGGCCACCAAAAGGTCCATTTATTCAAGATTTTTAATGTCTTTTTCTCAGGAACCACATGGCCGATGCTGGGTGAAGCATTTTCAGATTTTGTAAAATGAGAGTCATCGCTTAATCCAAGATGACCGCCATCTAAAAATAGCACAATTTTTTTAAAACACATGAACTCAATGTCACATTCTCCTCTGGTGTTCATGGAGTCCGGTGAGCGAATTAGGGCCATCATGGCCCTCTTGTTTCAAACTACTTGTGTATCTGGGGAGGGGGATACACATGCGCTTGTCGACAAGCGTCCATTTCTAGTTCTGCATACTTTTAATCATGAAATATATGCATTTGTTCTATATGAAATAATGCATTTCAGGAAAAATAAATGATAATTACTCCCTCAAAGTATACTTTGCTAGTAAAGTATACTTTGCAATGTTGATGAAATAGGCTACTGGCACCAGGTCAAGATATTGTTTAGTAATTTCAGGGCTGAATATGTTTTTCTGTAAATATTCAGTTCTGATTTAGGTAATTTCCCTCATTATGGACAGGTTAAATCTGGGATAGTCCAACCCTCGTAAAGCTTGGCTTTAAATACATTTGCTGTTGATAGGCCGTTAAACACCAATCAATCAAAATCCACATATGGGGAAGGATGGCCAGCATACACCGGGAATTAGACTGTACAACTACAGGTGGAAGACTCGGACCTGATAAATGGCTCATTTGTAAACCGTTACCCCACCCACCAATACAATAGACACTATAGCGAAAGGCTATACTGTGTATATTGTAAGGAAATGGGTGGGTGGGGTAACGTTTTTCAAATGAGCGATTTATTGCGTCCTAGGTCAGAGTCTTCCACCTGTGTGTATAACGCCTCCGATAGACTGTAAATTTCATGAATATTTAAAGTGTTGATACGTGCAGGTCTGCCCACTAAACTTTATCTGCTCTTCTAGGAAAATTGGACTAAATTTTAATTCCGAGAGGCGTGAATTAGGCTCAACTAATTATCCAAACGTATGCTAACCGTCACATGTGACTGACACCTGTCTGTTCCATGTAAAATATACCGGTGCACTTTGGGCAAGTAAACTTGTCAAATCTCGATATTATCAAACAAATGTGTACGTAAACAATGGTAAATAAAAAAAAATGTTGCCCTCAATGTATATTCAATAAAATTCCGTCAAACATTGAATTTATTCCAAAGAAAACAACACTTGGATTTTAATATGGTATCTATATTATTTTGCAAAAAATACTTACAGTTTCATGTTCTTCAGATTTAATATGCTGATTTATCGAAAACCCATTGGCGAATTTTACATTGTACATGATATTGACTAGACAGTTGACTTGCTCATTGACATACATAGTTTTCAGTATACAGTGGAACCTCTCTAAACCGGACACCCTGGGAGTTCCCAGGGAGTTCCCAGGGTGTCCAGTTTAGAGAGGTTCCACTGTAATGATTATAGATGAGCACCGTTATACATGTGTGTGTGCATTGCTGTCATGAACTAACATTACCAATACAGATAAGTGATAGAGAAAGCCTTCAAAATTGAACAAACAGAGGTATCTGGTTTAGAGAGTTTTTGTCTCGCCCGCGAAAGCGTAAAGCGAGACATAGGTTTTGCTTTTCCGAAGTCGTCGGCAGCTGCGGCGTCATCATTCAATGTTAAGTTTTCGTGTTACGGTCATTACTTCAACACCTTATCAGCTACAGTCATCAAAATTTATACACACCTTTACTATGATATGTAGATGAATATAGGACTATTCTCAGGGGTCAAGGTCAAGGCCCCAGGGTCAAGGTCAAGGCGGAACCAGGCGAGACATTTGATTCTGCGGAATTCTTGTTTTTGTATATTCTGGTCCCAATTGGCGTGTGACTGTTGCTGTGATGATTGTATTTGCTGTGTACAGGGATGGGTTGTGGCCTAGACTTGAACACCTGACACCTAGACGTCCAATCCAGCACCTAGAACACCTGACTTCCAATCTGGAGGTTGTGGGTTCAAACCTCGCCAGGGGCATAAAATAATACTTTCATAATATTTTCATCACACTGGTCTGTCGGATGAGACTTTAAACTGTGGTCCAGTCTCTATATGACCTTAGCTGTTGCTGGGACGTTAAACCCATTCACTTATTTTTCTGAGTACAGGGGTTCCACATCGCATATGTGGTCATCAAGATGGCCAACTCCCCGAGGCCGGGCATCTGGGCGCTGGAGAAGTCGGCTGACTATGGCGAGACCTGGGAGCCGTGGCAGTACTTCGCAGACACAGCCGCCGACTGTATACATTTCTTCAACACGCCCCCCACACACCGAATCACCGCAGACGACGAGGTGCTCTGTATAACAGACTTTTCTAGAATTGTACCACTCGAGAATGGAGAGGTGAGTAAATGTATGCCCGGAAACATGGGTTAACCCTTTCTCCCCTAAGTAACTGGAATGGAATGTTAATTTTGCAACCAATCCAATGGTCAGAAAATAATTTATGAAAAGGGGGTGCTTTTGTTGTAAAAATATGAAAATTACTATGAAAAAGTGCAGATCCTGATGAGACATGGATCTACACTGTTTGCCAATACCACTTTACAGGCCTGTAGTGTTGAAAGGGTTAAGAGACATTGGCTCGCTCTTAGCACAACACTGTTGGAACATCTAGTGTAATCATGGAAAATAATTTGATCTCTCAGGGTGATATTTTCCACTATCACCCTGTCACAAATGCATATTTATATTTATTATACCTCATTGCAATTTCTAGGCATTGCATTGGTCAAGTTCACATCACATGATAAAATATTCTACCGTGTCGCCCGCTTCACAACGTAGCGGGCAATATTAGAGGGAAATATTACACTCCCTTCCCGAAAATACTTGAAGCGTAATTACAGAACAGCTGAAGTATGGTTGAACTGCCTTGGCGTTTATCTAATATATGTGCCAAGGCATACAAATAAAATGACAACAGATGATAGGCTAGTACCCCGTTCATGCCATTCCTGGTGTAGTATTACAATAGAAACCGGGTCCCAGCCGAGCATTCATAAACAATACAGCGGATTCTCCAGCCAGCAAGCGTTTTGATAATGTTCCTGTTTCTGAAATTTTAATCATGTTCGTATTAAATATCGGTATAATAAATTGAATACTGCTCATGTTTGAGGGTAATATTGTGGATTATCTTCCTTCGAAAACAACATCTCAGATATTGCTTCCTTGGGGAGATAATCCACAATAATCCCCTCGACCAAGTGCAGTTTGTATATAATGATCATTGGACCAGCATGTAGTGTTTCATAGAGCCATGCTTGTACAACTTTCTGAGCAAGCTCCAAATTTGTGCTCAAAATCATGCACTTTGATTGGCTAAGACTAAGCAAAAACTCCCCCTCGACCAAGGAAACTTCCGTATGGGTACATTCACAGGAACTGTTATAAACACGGGTTCTGATAACATTGGACTGACAGTTAAAGCTTCTAACAATTATACATTTGTTGACAATATAGTAGATAATCATTCTGATATGTGCATGCTGGCAATACAGTCGACACCGTGCTAAAGGCCACCTCCAAATAGCAATTACCTGTTTATAGCAGCCATGCTTTTGTTTTCACAATTATTCAATTACTACATTAAAATGAACATGCAAACAATGACTGACTGTGAACAAAGTCCAGAGTTGGCTTTTCCCATGACTGGCCTTTATTCACAGGTTTGATTGTATTGTAGATATTTGTCTTGCTGGTCAGTAACACCCACATTCGCATAATCATTGATTCATACTTGTACCATATTGCAGATATTTGTATCACTGGTAAACGACCGCCCGAATGCCCACAATTACTCATATGCGGACAAGCTGCACAACTTCATGAAGGCGACAAACGTGCGACTGCGCCTGATGCGGGCCCGAACCCTGCTTGGACATCTGATGGCCGTTATGAGGCAGGATCCTACCGTGACCAGGAGGGTAAGTTGTACAGTAGAATCTCAATATACTAGACTCCCAGAGCATCTCTATTTGTGCTGAATTGTGGCTTTGAATGGAGAAATGGGACTGTTAGCTGTACTGTACAGTAGAACCACAATAAACCAGACACCCAGACATCTCTGTATGTAAAATCGTGGCTGTGACTTGTGAAATGAGGCTTGTGAGTTTTGCGACCAGTGTAGACCCAGATCAACCTGTGATCTGCACAGTCTGATCAGGAACTGCACTGTTCGCCATTCCATCAATGAAATAAGCTATATAGGTTGTTATCAGGAGTGTTATTTGACCAGGAGCTGTACTTCTCACGAATCCCATAAGCCTCATTTCTCCAGTCATTTCCACAATTTTGACATTCTTTGTTGTCATTCATCTCGCAATGTAGCGAATATGGTCACAAAGACACAGCCATGTCATGGAGTAGACCAATGTCTGATTGACACTGTAATATCTCTAAACTGGACACTACGGATCTCCAGGATGTCCGACCTAGAGAGGTTCCACTGTATTGCATAATCTGTTCATAGTCTAGTATTGAGCAATAGTTATTGTTGTTTCTTGTCCAACGACAGTATACCATATTAATTATAATAGTAGCCCCTTCTCTAATAGTAGCCCCCCTCTCGTAATTATTTGCATTCTAAATATGTTATTTTCACATACGAAAGCCATTTAAAACATTGTTTTAAATGGCTTTTGTATGTGAAAATAACATATTTTGATCCTATTTTCCAAGTTTTGATCCCGACGAATTGCATAGCCCCTTGGGCATTTATTATAATAAATACGGTATGCCACACTCTGTGACTAAAACCTGACAGAGTAACAGGCTGTCTGCGTCTACATGGGTCGGATAGGCATTTAATAATCCATGTTTTTCTTGGCTTCTGGTCACATTCCATGAAGAAAACTGCACAATATTGCATTACAGCGTAATTGTTTGATTACTGTGATGACATTGCTTTCCGCTATGATAATCAGTGGATAATGAGCGATTACCTCTGTCACTATAACCGCAACTATTTGTTTTATGTCTCTAGTGCGTAAATGTCTTGTAATTAATCTACCAACAACAGCTACCTCTCAACAACTGCTAGTTTTGTGTTTCCATTGCTGGCCATAGAGAGGTTGCACTGTACATGCAAACCATTGTTTTCATATTGTAAGTATTCAGTGCCCATGTAGAGAATATCTGTAGCAGATTTCATCAAAATTGCAAAGTATACGTTTCTAGCAAAGTATATTTTGAGGGAGTTTATTTTTCCCGAAATGCTTTATGTCATATAGACTTAAGACTGCATATATTTGATGATTAAAAGTATGAAGAATTATTATACTGAATTTATTACATTATCACAGCCATTTTGGCTGTGATAATGTAATAAATTCAGTATAATAAAAATTAATAAACTTATCCTTAAATTGAAAATTTCTCCCTCAAAGTATACTTTGCTAGATAAGTATACTTTGCAATTTTGATGAAATCGGCTCCTGGCTAGTGTCTTTTCATATCAAGTTTATCAGTTGAGGCGAAGAAATGCATAGGGATTTCGAGGATCGCCAAGAAATTCCTACCGTTTCTGAAACAAATCTGATATCAAAAGACACTAGCATGGTATTCTACTGATCAGGTAACGTTTTACAGGGATGTGAATCTTCCTCATTTTAGAGGATTTCCTCTTTTTTACTAACATTTTCATGAAAAAAAGTTTGCTCAACAGTGTGCAAACTGCTTGAAAATGATAAAATCTCTTTTTTTCACAATTTACCTGATTTAATTAGCAATTATGACATGGTTTTCCTTGAAAACACATCAGACGTTTTTCCGTGACGTCATTCCACTGACGTCATTTGGTACCATCATGTGACGCTGTTCCACCAATGAAACAGCAGCTTTCAATTCGTTTTTACCCGGATATTTGTATCAGGTTTAGTGCCTGATACGTCAGTATGTTATCAGTTGGTACATATTCAGCCAATACAAAATACATTATTCTATCTATTTCAGTTCTAAAACATCGAGTAAGAGACCATTGCGTCTATTTCAGTACTACTACAGGAATATAGACCATTCCACCTATTTCATTACTATAGCAATATAGACCAGTGCGTCTATTTCAGTACTACTACAGCAATATAGACCATAATTTCAGTACTACTACAGCAATATAGACCATTCTGTCTAATTCAGTACTACTACAGAAATATAGACCATTCTGTCTAATTCAGTACTACTACAGAAATATAGACCATTCTGTCTAATTCAGTACTACTACAGAAATATAGACCATTCCGTCTAATTCAGTACTACTACAGAAATATAGACCATTCCGTCTAATTCAGTACTACTACAGAAATATAGACCATTCCGTCTAATTCAGTACTACTACAGAAATATAGACCATTCCATATAATTCAGTACTACTACAGAAATACCATTCCCCGTCTATTTCAGTACTACTACAGTATCAAGGACATCAGTATCGGGGGTCGGTGTGACTGTAACGGACATGCGGATACCTGTCACTACCATGACCCTACGCGGCCCAACTTCCTCATCTGTAACTGCCAACACAACACCGTCGGCGACCAGTGCGAGCGATGTGATGCGGTGGGCGGCTACGTACAGAAGAAATGGCAGCCCGCACGGACATACAGCAGCTTTATATGCGAACGTAAGTCATTGTACAGCAGGTTCATATGTGAATGTCGGTCATCGCGGGGAGTTAATTATATAAATAGTCCAGGGCTCGTGCTTATAATAGTTTCTGAGAATGTTCTTTGAGAAAATTTGTACAATCCGGCAGTTTGGTTTGATGGGAGTTCAGTCACAACAAATCAAACTTAACCCTTGCAATGCTGAACTAAATTTTGTCGTCTGCTGTTTAGTTTATATTTTCCATTCTTTCTCTGACATAAACAACCTGATTTGACAGCATTTTAGAATCACTTCCAATGGAAATTATTCTAAGGTGCTGTCAAACCATAATTTTGATGAGAAAGAAAACAAAATTTAGACCGACAACAGACAACAATTTTTGTTTCCCGCATTCTAAGGGTTTGTCTATGAGAATGGAGCACATGCTCTTGTCATCATGGGTCCTGATCTTACGTTTAGATGCTTCATCAAATAAGTTGATTTTCGACAGCAATATTGGACAGGAATTTGTTATGGCAGATACAAGATTTTATTCTCCACCTTCTGAAGTTTTTATCTCCACATCATGCAGTTGCCGTGTATGGCTGTTTCGCTGGCCCAGAAATTTGTCTTAACGGAGCTGCTTGACATGACAATTCAAGGCCAAAGACAGCTTAGAAGTATGCAGATTGATAAATTTTAAATAAGAAAAAAACAAATTATATTTCAATCAATGGTTGGAACAGAACATACACCTATTGAAAATGTGTTCTATTGCAACTTTGAACGTAGAATCTCTGTTAAGAATGTCACCGGAATCCATGTCTAAAAATAAAATGTCAGTTGATCAAAACGTGCGCACTGGTGTGACGTCATACCATGCAACAAGTCAACTAGATGCTATCAGACAGTGTTATGAGGCCTGTTGTGCCAGTGTCGTTGCCGCAAATACCGTCATGTGAGTTGTAATGTCACATTTTCTCACCAACTGTCTCTGTTTTAAAGTTAGGTAAGTCTGCATACGTATACAGACTTAATTATTCTTGGTAATCCCCTGTGTTTTTTATCCTTCTGTATGCTTTATATATGTATCGTATATGTTTATGGTATGCTAATAACGTATTCTTTTTGTTTCCTAATTGATAAAAGTCCTACAAATCGTCAACATGTTCAACATGAGTTACATCGACTCCGTTCAATGGCAGGTTGTCAGTGCTATCAGCGAGCCACAGGCTGTGTGTACGATGCAGAGGTGGACGAGAACAGACAAAGTATCGACATCCACGGCTTTTATCACGGTGGCGGCGTCTGCCAGAACTGTATGGTATGTAAGGGATGGGTTGTGGCCTCGGGAATAGAGCACCTGACTTCCAATCTGGAAGTTGTGGATTCAAACCTCACCTCCGGCATCAAAAAATACTTCATAGTATTTCCATCCCATTGGTCTGTCGGATGACAGTTTAAACTGTGGTTCCGTCTCTATATGACTGTAGCTGTTGCTGAGACGGTAAACCCTTTCACTTTTGTATGCTCGACATATATCATGGTAGCAGCCTATAGCATTATCTGTTGTACTCAAAATGCTGCATGTAGTGCTGATTGGTGTGGTATTTGGTATTTGTCCATTTGTAGATGGAAATATTTACCGAGTGTGTTAGTGAATGTGCTTTAGGTGTGTCTTTTGTCTCAAGTTTGGGAAGGCTGCCACACGTGAAATATTAAGAGTGTAGTTAGTCTTATACATGTATGATGGCCAGTGTATTGGCCTGTCTGACTTATCCCATCTCGTATTTCATACATTTTGCATCTGAAAAAAGTACGATAGTTTTTTAATTCTGTTGGAAGTTGACAAATATTTCAGAGCACATGTGCTATGGAATATTTGTCAACTTCCAACACAATTTTACAAAATATATTGCAGATATTTGAAATAATATGTGTAGATTGTTAATGTGATTGTATGCAAAATCTCCTACACATGCCTATATAGATCTCTGTATATGATTATATTGCTGTTTATGTGCCTATTAGGGATGGGTTGTAGCCTAGGCGTTAGAACACCTGACTTCCATTCTGGAGGTTGTTGGTTCAAACCTCGCCTTGGGCATCAAAATACTTTCATAGTATTTCCATCCCACTTGTCTGTCGGCTGAGACTTTAAACAGTGGTTCTGTCTCTATATGACCTTCGCTGTTGCTGGCATGTTAAACCCATTCACTTTCACTGTGGTGCCTATTGTAGTACAACTCGACGGGTACCAACTGTGAGAAGTGCCTGCCCGGCTATTACCGACCTACGGGAGTCCCAGTCACCATCCTGGACATGTGTGAACGTACGTACCACCTACACGTATACCCTACATACTGGTACAGTGGCGATCTTCAAAACTGGGTCATTGGTTTGGATGGGATTCGCTGTAATTTATCTAGAGTACTGTACTATCTAGAGCACTGTACTACGTATATCTTACACCTTACATACTGATGATGGCCTGTAAAATTGGGTGTCAAATTTGGATAGGTTTCGCTGTAATTTGTAACAGATGATGTTTGTACATGATGGCAAAGCACAAAGTATGCCATTGAATGCTCAGATCTGTGAATTACAGTGGAACCCCTCCAATCTGGACACCCTAACTGTAGAGGTTCTATTGTATCAATACATTCATTTCATGTATTAAACCTGGGGCCCGTTTCACTAAATTGTACGACTAAAATGTTCGTAATCGCAAATTTAAAATCGTCTGGAAATTTCAATTGATGGATTTACATTTATTGAGCATAGGCTGCATATGCAGCCTATGCTCAATAAATGTAAATCCAAAAATTGTTTACTAGAAAACATTGTGATATTTACAGACTATCATAAACTTTGCACTTACGAACATTTTAGTCGTACACAGTTTAGTGAAATGGCACCAAGGACTCCTATATGCCAGGTTGTAATATATAAGGAGACATATTTTTTCATCCATTCTTTAGATCTGACATTTTTCCACAAAATAAACATTCACCTACCATTACTGGACATGTTAAATAGCCTTAGTTACAAATTACTTCATTCAAATGTGCAGATCCTGATGAGATGGCACTGAAAATCTATTGATGAATCTACACTGTTTGTAAGCACCGCCTACAGCCTGTAGTGTTGAAAAGGTTAATATTGTATCACGCACGCACAACCATATTCCTGTTGGTTATTTCATTCGTGTGCCAGGGGTGTTTATGTTGACTTATGCCCCATGTAATGTGTGTAGTTTGCCGGTGTGATGCGCGGTTCCACATTGACGAGTGTGAGGAGGGGAGCGGCCGCTGTCTCTGTCGTCCCGAGTACGAAGGCTACATGTGTGACAGGTAAACCAGCACCCACGCACACGCCTAATTATTCTGCAGTCTCGTGGAAGATTTGCATCCACTAGTCACTGATAAAAACATCTGTATTTTCATGTTAACATGGGATGGGTGGTGGCCTAGGGATATGGCATTGGACTTCAATACCAGAGGTTGTGTCTTCAATCATCACCATAGGTGTGAAATATACTTGCATAGTACAGGCGCGGATCCAGGATTTCGGGTTAGGGGGGGCGTAGCTATTTTGCAATACTTTACTATATTATCGAACGCGCTAGGGGGGTCCGGGGGCATTCCCCCCTGATTTCTGGCACATTTTGGAGCAAAAAAAACCCAATAAACAATAAATTCACAACGCGAACGTAGAAACGTGCCTTGTAACTTGTAAAAAATCTTTACTCGGCGAATTTTGGGGGGGGCGTGCGCCGGGTCCGCCCCCCCCTGTATCCGCCCTTGTAGTATGTCTATCCCACTGGTCTGTCGGATGAGACTTTAAATTGTGGTCCCGTCTCTATATGACCTTATCTGTTTCTGGGACGTTAAACCCATTCACTTTCCACTTTCATGTGTGCAAAAAAGTCTTTTTAAATTATTTAAATATTGTTATGTCATTATTTATTCTTTTCAGCATTATATATTGCTATACATGGTCGAAAATTTAATAAAAAGAATGACTTTAAAACAATGTGAATTAAATGTGCTTCCCTCGGAGGTTATTAGAAATTACTAGATATGACTGGAGAAATGGCGCTTATGGGTTGTTGCGACCAGTGTAGATCCAGATCAGTCTGTGCATCCACACAGACTGATCAGGATCTGCACTGTTCGCTATTCCATCAATGAAACACTCGACATGCTTTTACCAGGCAATAATTCCAGCACAAAAATATTTACACAATTCCCTAACATTTGATTGGTCCGTAGCCAGTCTCTGTCCAAAATTTATATCCCAGTAAACTCCCACGCCAAACTACTTTACGTAACAGTGAGGCGCAGTTAAAATAATTCTTAAGAAAACGGAAAATAAACACATTTTCTTGATGAATTTATTTCAAATGCTGGAATTATAAGGAATGAATGGCCTTTTTGTGGAATTTATCGGGGATATAAACTTGGAAAAGTCGCGGGAATACTGGACGAGGCCTTCCGGCCTTCGTCCAGTATTCCCGCGACTTTTCCAAGTTTATACCCCGATAAATTCCACAAATAGGCCATTCATTCCTATAATAATGATCATTATCAGGCTACAGTGTGCTGTTATATCTGTGACTATACTGGTGATGAATCCCATAAGCCCCGTTTCTCTAGTCACTGCCACAATTTGTGTTCCCCATCCCAGGTGTGCGGTTGGTTACTATGGTTACCCCGACTGTATCCCGTGCGACTGCGACATCAACGGTACGGAGGGCGAGATCTGCCACGTGAACGGTGGCCAATGTCCCTGCAAGGAGAACTTCGTCGGCAACAAGTGTGACATGTGTCAGCGGGGATACTACGATTTCTCAGAGTGTGGCAGTAAGTTGCCACGACCTTTTGTAGAGAGTGTACCAGTCTTGTAAACACAGTCTACACTTGTTTACTCAAACTCCTGGAGACTGAGGGAAATACTAATGAAAATTTGAGATACCGAAAGTTGTTTTGTAGGAAAACATGTACTTGGGACCAAAGTCCAAGGGATTGAGGAAAAAACTTTTGAGTTAATGAAAATTTGAGTTAGCGAGAGTTGTTTTTATAGGGAAACATGTACTTTGGACCAAGAATTAGACTTTCGAGTTATCAGTAGTTTGACCTAATTAAAGAGAGTTTGAGGTAACCGGTGTTGACTAGGTTGTCAGGCTTGGAAAATCACATAATTTATTATCCTTAGAACTACTCCTTGGAACTACTCAAACTGACAAACTTCGCCATCAGCATTAGACTTGGCGGAATAGGCAAAGTTTGTCAGTGTTTCTCAGTGAAAAGAACAAGGACTCGCTAAGCAATGTGACATCAAACCGACATCAAACCTACAAATTCCACCATTTCTAACTTCAAGGATGCCCTGGAAGTTATGATTTTCAAGTTTGATGTCCTATTTATAGGACTGGTCTATACCAGGCTAGTGTCTAGCAAAGTATACTTTGAGGGAGAAATCATATTTTTCCTGAAATGCATATTTCATATAGAACTAACGATTGCATATATTTGATGATTACAAGTATGCAGAATTGTTATACTGAATTTATTACATTATCACAGCCAAAATGGCAAAATGGCTGTGATAATGTAATAAATTCAGTATAATAAAAATAAATTTATCCTTGAATTGAAAATTTCACTCTCAAAGTATACTTTACTAGAAAAGCATACTTTGCAATGTTGGTGAAATAGGCTACTGATCAATTTTATCAGGCTCAGCTAGTGAACATAAATTAATTCCTCAGCTTGTCGAGAAATTCCTATGGTTTCCGAGCCGAGTCTGATTAACCTGATATCAGGAGGCACTAGCCTGGTATTCATTTATCAGGTGATACTTTGTGTAATGAAATGCACAGGTTTAATCTGGCCTTTGTTGGAATGAACATGATGTTCTTTTTGAAGTGTCATTACACTGTCATTCGGTAATGTCATGTTGTTCAGCCAATGCATTATCAGCAACAGTAGTTTTAGAATTCGGATTGACAGTATATATTATATCTGTGTCGACACTAGTAGCCAATTTTACCAAAATATAATTTGTTGTTTATGTATTGGCCAATGCACAGCTAGATGTCTTATAATTAGCCTTTCTACTCGGTATATCAGTTGTCAGGTTTCAGTTCACCCGGGAAAAGTAGATGGACTCAGGAGCAGGTAGTCAGTAGCCGATTTCACCAAAATTGCAAAGTATACATATCTTTTTTTCTTGCAAAGTAGACTTTAAGGGAGAAATTTTCAATTTAAAAATAAATTGATTAATTTTTATTGTACTGAATTTATTACATTATCACATCGTGATAATGTAATGAATTCAGTGTAATTATTCTGCATACTATTAATAATCAAATACATGCAGTAGTTAGTTCTGTATGAAATAATGCATTTCGGGGAAAACTAAATAATTACTCCCTCAAAGTATACTTGGTTAGATAAGTATGCTTAGCATTATGGCTACTGGTCAAGATTTCTAAGTAAACCATGTGGTGTTGATGATTACAGCGTGCCAGTGTGACGGGATTGGGTCGCTGGATGACTTCTGTGACGTGGACTCGGGCCAGTGTAACTGCCACATCAACTATGGCAGCCGCAACTGTAGCCAGTGTGAGGACGGCTACTTCAACTATCCTGACTGCACATGTAAGTCATCAACGACACACGCGATAAATAGCATTGCTATATTTCTCTATATGTTTGTTGTTACTATCAAATGCCTTGCTGAGCTTGACATACAGATCCACCCGTGGGTGGCAGGTGGGAGCACGCGACGGGTAATTTAACGATCGGGGTTCATCCTTACTGGAATTCCGACTGGAGACCTGGACCCGGTTGTACGAAGCACTAATGACTCATTAACTTTTCATTAGCGACTCCTTAACTAATTTATCATTAAATTCAGTTGTACGAACACTAAGTTATCATTAAGTCGTCATTAACTTATCATTAGTTAATGTAGGTACTGGACCATCATTAGGGCGCGTGCTCCTGTCATTAAGCCTTCGTGAATTATCCAAGATGGCGGCCATTGCTGTCGATTCGTTAAAAAACAACAGAAAAGACGGATGAAATGGTGAAGATGAAGTTTCAAATTACTCTAGATTTCCTTTATACAATGCTACTTACATATTTATTGCGTAAACAATCCAAAAATCCCTGTAATTTGTCGGTCTCATTCTGCAACTCTGAAGGGCATTCAGACTTTGAGAATTAAAATGCCGTGTAACACACGCAAACTGCTGTAAATGCTGTCACTGACAGTGTTGGCCTTCAAGTTTAAACAACACAGCTGCAGCGAACTTACACAGTGACGTCACTTCGTCAGCATCCCGATCTAATAATAGGCTAGTGACACCTTACACCGTGTTCGATCTAACAACAAGTGGGGTGATTGGTAAATTTCGATGCGGACTGGATTTGGAAAATTAGAAAATACTGCCCCGATTGGTCGAGTTAATGCATGATGTCTTACAAATAAACACACATGATCTATATTACAGCAAAAACAATAAAATGTAATATGTTTTTCTATAAGAATAAACTTTGTTGTAATATCTACAATTAGTGATTACTTTACTAAATCAATGTTTTTTCTGTTTCATTTCCCATGCCCATGGTGATGTCATTGGAGTGTGTTTTCCCATACAGCGGCATGATGTGGTTATCTAATATCCAAACCCCCTGTTTTAGGTCTCTAATTCCTGTCACCGTGATTTTTTACCTGTCTAATTTCTCTAATATACCCGCCTACCAACCACACCCTGGGCGGGGAAAACGTTGATCTTTAACGTTAAGCCAAAAATAAAATTAGAATGCATGTGCATTATTGTATGTACGTGACCTAGCTTGTTGTATGGAAATAAAATTCAATTCGACATTTAAGTTTGATTTGTATGTGACTCGTCTGGTACCACTCATGTTTATGCCCCACTGCACCAATTTATTTTATATTCACTAGGGGGCTTATGTTCACCTTGTTTGTAAAGGGGTGACATCCGTGTTCTATGAACACATTTTCTACTTTATTTCTCACTACATGTGACTAATTCTTTAAACACGTCCAATACACGGCGCCTTATACTAATAGGCGGCGTTTATTTCACTTTTTTTTTAAACGATCGCATAAAAACCACAATGTGAATTTCTGCAGTTGACAATGACACGCACATGCGTTGTTTGTGGAAACTGATTCTTTTGGGAACGAGATCCTATCTCGTGGGAACGAGATGCTATGTCGTGAGAACGAGATAGAAAAGAATGTAAATGTCCCTTTTATGCTGCCGTACAAATTACGGCCTATTTGATAATTGACATTTATGTCCAACAAGATGTTCACGGTATGTAATTGATCGTATTTCCTCTCCACCCTATGGAAGTTATAATGGAACCCGACTTTAGAAACAGAAATATTCGTGTTTCTAATCTATGTTTGCAACCGTGACGCTGATTTTTTTTAATCACATCAAATTCATCCCAGTACTAGCACACAAAACACGTTGCGTCGGTCCTTGTAATGTTCTCCCCACCCCACCCGCCATAAAAAACATGGAGCCGCAATTCGACAGGTTGGTGAGGCTGGATGTAAATCGGCGATTCCTGAATGTGTCAATTGTTTCCCAGTGACTATGGTTTAGGCTCCGACATTTCATTCCATGTCGCATCGCTAGTTTTTGGTGTATACTGCTGTCGAAAAAATGTAATGGTTGTCTTAGTCGATGATTCTCATGTGATGCCAAACATGTTTTATTAAGAAACCGAACCAACACATGTGAAAAAAGAAATCAATATATTGTGGTAGTTCTTTACAAAACACATATTTTAACAAAATATGAGAATCGTCTTAGTGATTATCATGTGTTGCCAAATCTTGCTTTATTAAGAAATCAAACAAATTTTAAAAATAAAACGCTAATCAATGCATAATTATCAATTTATATCGGCGATGCGATGACGAGAGCGACTTGCGAGCGACTACATAGCGTAGTTTATGGTAAGGTTGTTTCCGCCGAATTCTAAATGTCAGTCACACTTTGCACGTGAAACGGGATTATCGACTGATAATTGTAAACATCGGCATGTGTGTAGCAAGACACTAAATGATGTATGTTAAACGTGCTAATTGGTAGAGGGGTCGTTCCTATGGTGGCTCGAATAGGGAAAGTTCGTCACTTATAAATGAATGAAAGAAATGCCCCTAACGAGCGACCATACATACTTAGAATAACAGCTGATGTAACGGCGGTAAACTGAAATGGTGTACGTGACAATTGACATTTACGTTCCAACAAGATTTTCACGGTGTGTAATCGATCGTATTTCCTTCCTCTCCACCGACTCGAGAAACACAAATTAAATCGTTTATTTCTGAATGTGTCAAACGTTTGTGTCAAAAAGCATCAATGTGTGTTTTTTTTACAAACATTAGAATCATCTAAGGAGACGATTCTCATGTGTTTCCAAACCTATTTTATTAAGAAATCAACAAATGTGAAAAGATAACATGAATACATTGGTATTTCTTTACAAAACCATATTTTGACAAAATAGGAAAATCGTCTTTGGAGACGATTCTCATGTGTCTGCCAAATCTTGCTTTATCAAGAGATCAAACACATAATTATGAAAATATACTATGACAAGCTAATGGTAAATATCATATGGATGGCATATGTTTTATACGCTCGTTTAAAAACGGGAGTATTATTTATGTATCCACGCTGTATGTGCGGCGGACGACTCTCGGGCACAGCTTGTTCTGACGATAGTGGGCCCACTGCATGTCTAGGGCAGCGACATTTTCTGGGTTCAAGTTGGGAGGGGCGAACCGACAATCGATTTTAGATATAATTTTAAACTGTATCACATCGTAGGCATTGACACACCCAATGTTCTAACCCTCCACTAACACGGTCACACGGTGGAACGAACAAATACGTTGATACCAATTCATTGATCCATAAAGGAGGTTTTCGCTTGGCGCGTCACATATTATGTTCACAGTTTTGATGAGTCACGGCGGTTATGACATGGTGTGTAATACAATTCCCTCGTTATTGATACATGCACGACTTTACCAAATACGAAATTGTATTCACTAAATGCAATCTGACACACATAAATGAAATTAAATCAGAAACAGATACGCGTATAAAGCAAGGGAGACGCTATGTAACATGTACTGTAACGTTTACGACTACATGTACGTTTTTGAACTTTCACACTAGCGTTACATAACATTTTATCCATATACTAGCACATATCTACTGTACATACATGCATGTAATTGAATTGAATTGTGCTTAACGGCCCATCAACACAAAGAGTATCATTTAGGGCCAAGCAATTTAGATGAAGAAAAATTTTCGTTTCTTCGCATACGCAGTGTAGAAACGAATTCCGTTTCTTCTGTAGCCGATTTCATCAAAATTGCAAAGTATACTTATCTAGCAAAGTATACTTTGAGGGAGTAATCATTTATTTTTTCCGAAATGCATTATTTCATATAGAACTAAAGACTACAGATATTTGATGATTAAAAGTATGCAGAATTATTATACTGAATTTATTACATTATCACAGCCGAAATGGCTGTGATAATGTAATAAATTCAGTATAATAAAAATTAATAAATTTATCCTTCAATTGAAAATTTCTCCCGCAAAGTATACTTTGCTAGATAAGTATACTTTGCAATGTTGGTGAAATAGGCTACTGGTCTACGGCTCCAGGGCGAAAAACACTTGAAGTCACTGTGTAAAAAAATGTGTATAATACGGTATTATAATCACGTTTTGCAATCGATGGTTATTGATTTATTTTATGTAAATTAACGTTTTCGTCTTATCGCGTCAACATGCCAAGAAACGAATATTTAGAGGATTAAATTCACGGGGTGGAAAATAACTTTAAGGTGAATGAGTTTAACGTCCCAGCAACAGCTAAGGTCATATAGAGACGGGAACACAGTCTCATCCGACAGACCAGTGGGGTGAATATACTATGAAAGTATATTTTTGATGCATAAGGCGATGTTTGAACCCACAACCTCCAGATTGGGAGTCAGATATTCTACGCATAGGCCACAACCCATCACTTATAAATGAATTAAAGAAATGCCCCTAACGAGCGATCATACATACTTAGAATAACAGCTGATGTAACGGCGGTAAACTGAAATGGTGTTCAGACAAACTACAGAAGTAATTTAGCTAACTTTGGTATTGTCGGATTCCTAGCGTTAATGGCTGAAACATGGCCATCATTAAAAGGAAGAACTATAAGATTTACCTCAGAACGCAACCATGACAGTTTCATCATTAAGACCAAAACAATATATTGATTGATTGAGTAATGCTGTGTAACGGCCTGACAACAGCCAAGGTCATTTTAGGCCGGGTCAACGGGGTCAAGTCTCGTATCTCACGGTGTGTAATCGATCGTATTTCCTCTCCACCCGACTCGAGAAACAGAAATTAAATCGTTTATTTCTGAATGTGTCAAACGTTTGTGTCAAAAAGCATCAATATGTCTTGTTTACAAAACATTAGAATCATCTAAGGAGACGATTCGCATGTGTTTTCAAACCTATTTTATTAAGAAATCAACAAATGTGAAAAGAAAACATAAATACATTGGTCTCGTGTGCTGCCAAATCTTGCTTTAAAATCCAGAGATCAAACACATAATTATGAAAATATCAATTTATTGGCGATGCGATGACGTGAGCGACTACATAGTGTGGTTTACATACGTTTGTCCCCCCCCCCCCCCCCCCACCCCCACGCCGAATTCTACAGTCACACTTTGCACGTGAAACTGGATTACCGACAGACGATTTCGCAGTCTGGCGATTTGGTCTCCCGTTTTCGCCATCTTGTGTATAGGTCGATGATGCGATGCAGACTGCCAGTAACCATATATCATACAGGCGCGCAGCTGCATTAAGGCACTGCAGAATTTTCGAGAAAATGGAAAAAATAATGTGCCAGAGTGCATCATTTACCTTCTAGTTTCGATTTTTTTTCGGGGTGGGGGGCATCCCCCCAAACCCCCCCCCCCCCCCCCCCCCCCTAGCATACTCGCACCAAAGGTGCTCGAAGTCGTCAACCGGGCCTGCAGATTAAAATTGGCTAACTAAGCCCCTGTCATATGGTATCATATATGGTTTTTTTTTCAATGAACATGTATTGGCATGGCAGTACATGAGACGATTATCATATTTTGTAAAATTATGTTTTAGTTGTCAAGTCTCAAGAAATACTGAAGATTGTCCACATTTGCTCTATTTCTTAATAAAAACACGTTTTGGCAGCACACGATAAACGTCTCCTAAAACAGCGGGTACGTGTCCTGTTCATGAAATGTGACAACCTCTCTTTTTCGCGATTTCTCGCATAGATTGAGATCGCGAAAACGCGATATGCTTTCGACACATGTATGGGCAAAACCAACCCGAATTTTCTGTCTGTAACGCCGAGATAGTCGCCCTAAGCTACAGACAGAAGAATAGGGTTGTGGAGCCAAACTTATTTTCAAAAGCGGAAGGCAAGATCGCGAAAACTCGAGACGATTCTCATGTTTTGTTGTTGAGAAAAATAAATATATATATAACACGCCCCCCCCCCCCCCCCCCCCCCCCACACCCCCCCACACACACCCCCCCCCCCCCCCCCCCCCCCCCGCTACATACGGACCTGCCGTAACACGTCGACTCTCATCTGATGAGCATTGAACATGTCGCTATTGTGTATTATTTTGAGTTGTCTGACGGACGAGTTGGTCGAAGGGTGAAACGGAGGTCGGTCATATAATCAACGAATACGGGACCGATACGATTTTCTAATTAGCTCTAATAATAATCGCACTTTCCATTTGCCAATATATTGGCAATATATTTAAAACAATTTTGGTAATAAATAATTATGGGGGTTGGGGGTCAAAGAAATAACTCAATTGTATGGGTGGTGGGGCGCAATACAATAATTAATACATATGGGTGGTGTGGCAAGGGAAAATGAATATATGGGGATTGGGGCAAACAAAAATAATTCAATTGTGTGGGCGTTGGGGTGAAGCAATAATGCAAAAGCATGGGTGGTGGGGTGAAGTATGAAAATTATTTTTTTGCATGGGTGGTGGGTAAACCAAAAAATGCCTTCCAACCCCCCCCCCCCATGCGTATGCACCCTCACAACACCCCCCCCCCCCAACACCCTCCCCCCCCCCCCCCCCTATAGCGTACGGGCCTGCGGTCGGTCATACGAAAATACCATAGATTCCTCAACGCAGTACATATACGTTGCGCGTAGATTGTTAGATTGACACGGTGATTTCTAATTTTATCCTACTTACATGACATGACGTTGCTACAATATATTTAAAGGCATCATGCCTGTGTGAGTTTCTGTTGAATCGTTCGGTTGCAGCAGGAAAAGCGCGCCTGTCATATTGTCATATTACAGAAACCGGAACCAAAAAACTGGAATTTGACTGGTTTACTTGTCTGTTTACAGGTTAATGACAGCACGTCATTAGTTAATATGCCATTAAAACGTCATTAGTTAATGAGGACTTAATGACGTTTCGTACAACCAGTTTTTAATGACTCATTAACTAATGGAAAGTTAATGTGTCATTAGGCTAATGATACATTAACTAATGGAACGTTCGTACAACCGGGTCCTGGTTTGGCCCTCACATATGTCTTTGGCATTTTGTATGTGACAGTTGAATCTGGTTATACCCCTCATGTGAGTATTACGATTATTCGTAATTCTACTTTAGGGGAAGGGGCCAAGTGACTTTGGTGTGGTATGGACCTGGCACCAGGGCTGAATATATCGTTTCTCAATGTAAATATTCCGTTCTGATTTTGGGATTTTCCCCCCAATTCAGCAGGTTAAAACGGGATCGAAGCCGTTTGCCCGGCCTTACATGACCTTAGCTGTTGATAGACCGTTAAACACCAATGAACAAACAAAACTTATTCACTTTCACTTTACAGTGTGCGACTGCGACCCCCAGGGCGCGACAGAGGATATATGCCACAAAGCGACGGGCGAGTGTTTCTGTAAGCCGAGCTACAATGGAGGCGAGTGTGACGTGTGTGCCCGCGGTTACTACGCCTACCCACACTGCACAGGTATGGCCTTGCTCCTTAAACTTGTCTATCCTCTGTGCTCAGAAATGTGACTGTGGTTTAAGAAATGCGTTTGTGGCAATTTGTGACCAGTGCAGATCCAGCACAGCCTGCGCATCTGCGCAGTCTGATCAGGATCTACACTGATCACCATTCTGTAACTGACACAATATAGATAACCATCAGGAGTGCGTTTGAAAACCAGAAGCCAGACTCGACATTCATTTCTCCAGTTACAGCCACATTAACGATTCAAATGCGGGAAACAAAACTTGTCATCGAACGTTCGTTTCTATTTTGTTTTCTTTCTCAATATATTCATGGTTTGGCATCACTTTAATCATGAAAATGGAAAATAAAAAATAAACAGCAGATAACAAAATTTATAACTGTTAATTTGTTCCTTACTCTGCGAAAAATTAGAAGAAATTTAGTGAACTTATTCAAGTGATACAATAGCATGTGAATTACCCAAGGATGCTGTTTCAGTAAGTGAATACAAATGGAACATTGTGTGGGGCACTTGGTTTTATCCACGATTCATTGTGGCGGAGAATACAGTTATCTCTTCAGTTTATCGAAAACCTGGTGTGGTTCTCGGCTATATTTTATTTTTGGCTTCTTGTTATTTGAGTTAAACCTGGTTATACCCATTATGAAAGTAGTAGGATTAGTAGTATCAATCCTATTTAGGGAGTGATTCTGGTACCAGTAGCCTATTTCATCAACATTGCAAAGTATACTTTTCTAGCAAAGGAGAAATTTTCAATTTTATGATAAATTTATTATACTGAATTTATTACATTATCACAGCCATTTTGGCTGTGATAATGTAATAAATTCAGTATAATAATTCTGCATACTTTTAATCATCAAATATATGCAGTAGTTAGTTCTGTATGAAATAATGCATTTCGGGGAAAAATAAATGATTACTCACTCAAAGTATACTTTGCTAGAAATATACTTTGCTAGAAAAGTATACTTTGCAATTTTGATGAAATCGGCTACTGATCATGTTATTCTAATTTCAGGGCTGAGTATATAGAGGACATTCATATTTTTGCAACGAAGGACAAATATGAATATTCTATTTATAATACACTGCTCCATGTAAATTAGCAGTTGTTTAGACTGTATACGGTAATGAATGTGTATTTGCAGCCTATTTGCGCTGTTTTCTTTCAGGTGCGTGTTATGAATATAGATAGCGGAAGTAGTCGTATTTTCACCGGAAGTTGTTTATTTCATCGATGAGAACATATGACTTATATTTACATAGTATAAAAATGTATTTCATGGGTAGGTATATAATAAATATTTTTTCTGTAAATATGTATCGTTGATGGAATGGCGAACAGTGCAGATCCTGATCAGAGGCTGATCTAAATCTACACTGGTTGCATAGCCCATAAACCCAATTTCTTCAGTCACAGCCATACATACATGTATATGTCAAGGTCCCCCTGTGTTCCAGCGTGCCAGTGTCGAGAGCACGGGTCGATCCACAACGACTGTGAAGACAGGAGCGGCCAGTGCCAGTGCAAACACAACTACGCCGGCATCAACTGTGAACGCTGTACTGCTGGTTACTACAGATACCCCGACTGTGTCCGTAAGTGATACTGGTTTCTAGAACCACTGGCATCGGGTGTTATTCTATTACTACCCGGACTGTGTCCGTAAGTTTTGCCTGCTGTTGAGAAGCACAAGCAAACCTGTGTTCATTACCGTATTTATTCTAATAAACGCCCCCGGGGGTTATGCAATTCGTGGGGATCAAAACGTGGAAAATGGGATCAAAATATGTTATTTTAACATACAAAAGCCATTTAAAACAATGGCTTTTGTATGTGAAAATAACATATTTAGATTGCAAAAATGGGAGGGGGAGGTTATTATTATAATAAATACGGTCTCTACTATTTTCACAGCTTGATACAAACCTGCATTCACTAGTCCATTCATAGGGTGTGGGGGTGGGGGGGGGGGGGGCGTTGTCTTCTAAAAATATGAAAATTACTTGCAAAAAGTGCAGATCCTGATGAGACGGCTCGTCACTACACTTTTTGCCAATACCACTATAGAGATATGTAGTGTATAAAGACATTTATACAGAAATTTTGCAATATGAATTCATAAGTGTAATGTTTTCATTGCAAAGGATTTGTTTATTTGTATCATTACACTGATCACATGTGATGTACTTACCCTCCACATCCGACCCCCGCCCCTGATATTTTTGTACATATTCCTTTCTGATGTTGGGTTTACCACCACACCCCCCCCCCCCCCCCCCCATGACAGCAGGTGAAATATGGAATTCGACCCCCCTCGGCCTAAAATGACCTTTGCTGTTGTGTTGACAGTCCATTATACCCTATTAAATAAATAATATATAAATAAATAATAAATGTATTGCTGTTGATTTCAGCGTGCAACTGTGACCAGTACGGCTCGTACGGCCAGTCGTGTGAGCAGGAGAGTGGACAGTGTGACTGCTACAGAAACTTTGAGGGCCCCATGTGTGACAAGTGTAAGGAAGGCCTCTATAACTACCCAAATTGTGAAGGTACGTGTATCGGACAATTGGACACCGGCTGATAAGAAACTTTATGGCATTTGCGAACAACGTAGGCCCAGCTCAGCCTGCACATCCGAACTTTATATCGTTTGCGAACAACGTATGCCCAGATCAGCCTGCACATCCGAACTTTATATTGTTTGCGAACAACATAGGCTCAGATCAGACTGCACATCTGTGCAGTCTGATCTGAGCCTATGTTGTTCACCATTCAATCACTGATGTTGGTTTAAAAGATAAGGATCTATGCTTGTTGTAAATGTTGTATGGTATTATTTTTCAGTTGGCTGCACAATTCTCAATATACTGGACATTTTGTAAATGTGTACTAGATGGGATACCAGTATCAGATTTTAATTCAGATTTTGATTTCAGGTTCAATATTAGTTGTCAACTCATTGTTCCTAATCACTTGTATTTTTGTGGACACAACATAAGTGAAATGACTTGTCTTAAATTGAAATATACTCTTCTGTAATGGACATATACATATGTAATACATATACAATTCAATGCAGGTTTGGTATGGGCCATGGCCTAGGGGATATCACATTGGACTTCAGTACTGGAGGTTGTGAGATCAGTGCTCACCCTAGGCGTGAAAAATACTAACATAGTATTTCCTTCCCACTTGTCTTTCGGATGAGACTTTAAACTGTTGTCTCGTCTCTATATGACGTTAGCTATTGCTGGGACGTTAAACCCATACACTGTCACTGTTTAATGCAGGTTGCGACACTTATTGCCTCCAGCCATCTATTGACCGTGGGAGGGTATGCTTATCTTAAGCCGTTCCTTTCAGAATACACCTTTATGAGTATGAAATTTATAAAATACTTTATTTTTGTTAATTCTCAATGAAAGTATATGTTGTGACCACTCATTTGAACCGTCTCAACGAGACGGTTCAAATGGTGGTCGCGACATATACTTCTGAGCGCAAACATAATGGCTTGTCCTCGGCATGAAAAAGGTTAATGATGACATCTTAGTGAACATTTTCATTGTAATTTCAGGGTTGAACATATGGTAATCCCCATACACACGTACATGCCCTTATGAATATTACCTTGCTGTTGAACTGGCGTAAGACCCCAATCAATCAATCTATCAATAAATCTTTAGTGACTTGTTATTCCTTGCAGAGTGTAACTGTAACCCGGCAGGGGCGCGGGAAGTACCGGGCTACCCCCTGGGCGGGTGTGGCGAGGTTGTGCAAGGGCGCCTCTGTGAGTGTAAGGAGCGTGTGATGGGCCGCATCTGTGACCAGTGCCAGCCCGGCTACTGGAACCTCAACCGCAACAACCCCCTCGGCTGTGCCGGTATGTAATATTCTCAACAGTATGCAGGGATGGGTTGTGGCCTGGGGTTGGAACTCCAGGGCCCGGTTGCTCAAAAGCTATGTTTGTTTGACAGACTGTTACTCAATGTTAAGGATTTAACAGTCTGTTAAGCTAACATAGCTTTTGAGCAACCGAGCCCTAACTTCCAATCCTGAGGTTGTGGGTTCAAACCTCGCCTAGGGCATCAAAAATACGTCCATAGTATTTCCATCCCACTGGTCTGTTGTATGAGACTTTAAACTGTGATCCCGTCTCTATATGACCCTAGCTGTGGGACGTTAAATACTTTCACTTTTCGACAGAATGTATTAGTCGCAATTAATTGTAAACAAGGTTTGTAACTCATAACTACATGTTGTTAACCCTTAGACCGCTATCTTAATTTTTTTGTCGTCTGCTGTTTATTTTCTGTTTTCCATTTTTATCATCAAAAACATGCTTTGACAGCACTTTAGAATAATTTACAACATGCTTTGAGAGCACTTCAGAATCATTTCCATTGGAAATGGTTCTGAAGTGCTGTCAAACCATGTTTTTATTGAGAAATAAGGCAAGATATAAAAGCAACAGCAGACAACAATTTCTGTGTGTAGCGGTGTAAGGGTTAAGCTTGTTTGTACATCATGTATTGTTGGTATATGCTTATGTATGGATATACAAATATAAAACTAAATATTTGTTTTTGTCTCGCCCGCGAAAGCGGAAGGCGAGACGTAGGTTTTACTTTTTGAGTCGTCGGCGGCGGCAGCGTCGTCGTCGGCTGCTGCGGCGTCATCATTCAATGTTAAGTTTTTGGGTTACGGTCATTACTTCAACACCTTATCAGCTACAGTCATCAAACTTTATACATACCTTTACTATGGTATGTAGATGAATATAGGACTATTCTCGGGAGGGGGGCCCCAGGGTCAAGACCCCAGGGTCAAGGTCAAGGCGGAACAAGGAGGGGGGGGGGGGCTTACTATATGAGAGGGTTAATCTCTTTCCACTGACTTCTTCAATTGTCATAAAGCAAAACCCTTTCAGCGCCACATGCCATAATTCGATGATTATAAACACTACAGATCCAGATTAGCCGGCTCGTTACGAGCCGGCTCATCAGGATCTGCAGTGTTTGCCAGTATTTTAAGATTGTCTGATCCACACCACGTTTTGTATGAATGGAACAGTGTAACAATTAAAATAGAAACATCAAAGGCGGATATTTGGCTGTGAAAGGGTTAAATCACATGTTTGTAGCTGCAGACCGTCTGTACATAACAGTACCTTGCTGACCCCAACATAACACCCAGAATCAATCAATAGACCAGGGATGGGTTGTGGAATAGGGCTTAGAATTACAACACTTGACTTCCAATCCGGAGGTTGTGGGTTCAAACCTCGCCTGTGGCATCAGAAAAATGCTTTTGTAGTATTTCCATCCCACTGGTCTATCGGACGAGACTTTAAACTGTGGTCCCGTTTCTATATGACCTTAGCTGTTGCTGGGAAACACTTTCACTTGTCAATCAATAAACAAACCAACCAATTTGTCAATCATACCTACAGAGTGCACGTGTTCGGAGGCGGGCACGGTGGCGGGAATGAACATATGCAACATGATCACGGGTCAGTGTATGTGTAAGGTGGACGTCTCTGGCCGCAACTGTGACCGGTGCAAGGATGGATTCTACGG
Source organism: Conchocele bisecta (assembly GCA_029237695.1). Classification (NCBI taxonomy): domain Eukaryota; kingdom Metazoa; phylum Mollusca; class Bivalvia; order Lucinida; family Thyasiridae; genus Conchocele; species Conchocele bisecta. The sequence goes on along the minus strand of CM055268.1, from coordinate 27,826,467 downwards.
GCTTCACAAGACCAACCTGTACGGCTGTCAGGGTAAGGAGGAGCCAGTATATCCATTAATATAAACAAAGTCTGATTCCACTACATATTACAATTTATTTATTTCACTTATAATTAACTTATAATATGTCGTAGAATCAGACTTTAACAGTAATTTAACATATAATCGCCGCATGTGAATGACATTTGATTCAGTTTACTGTATGTATGTACATGTATGTATAAGTATGCCTACTTGAACTTAATGCATGGGCCATATTCTGGCAGAACTGGTATTTTGCCTTGCAAAGTATGTAGGCCGAGACCAGTATGATCAGTGTCTTAATTGTTTCCCATTTGGTCAGCCAACCATTCAGCTCTTTATATCTAAGAATGCAGAAATGTGTATCCGACTACACTAGCTAGGAATGAAAAAAGCCCCTGTTTTTTGAGTTTGTGTCTCAGACCAGAATAGTGACATGTCGTCAGAGCTCCAGATAAGGTGCGTATTGGCGTATTTTTAGCTCGACTATTCGAAGAATAAGTAGAGCTTATGTTGTCACCCCGGCGTCGGCGTCGGCGTCACCGTCACGTCACGCCTTGGTTAAGGTTTTTAGTCAAGCTTGTATATGGAATACTACTGGCCCTACACCCACCATACTTGGACAACTTCATCTCCTTGTGATGTACATCAATAACCCCTGATCTATATTTGACCTTCACGTACATTTCCTCTTGAATTACTTGGTTAATTCCCCTTGGTTAAGGTTTTTAGTCAACCTTGGTTAAGGTTTTTAGTCAAGTTTGTATATGCAATACTACTGGCCCTACACCCACCATACTTGGACAACTTCATCTCCTAGTGATGCACATCAATAACCCCTGATCTATATTTGACCTTGACCTACATTTCCTCTTGAATTACTTACTTAATTCCCCTTGGTTAAGGTTTTTAGTCAACCTTGGTTAAACATTTTTTTCAAGCTTGTACATTGAATACTATTGTGCATCCAGACACCATACTTCACAACCTTTTCTCAGTATGTACATCAATAACCCCTGATCTATATTTGACCTTGACCTACATTTCCTCTTCAATTACTTACTTAATTCCTTTTGGTTAAGGTTTTTAGTCAACCTTCTATATGGAATACTACTGGCCCTACACCCACCATACTTGCACAACTTCATCTCCTAGTGATGTACATCAACAGCCCCTGATCTATATTTGACCTTGACCTACATTTCCTCTTGAATTACTTAATTCCCCTTGGTTAACGTTTTTAGTCAAGCTTGTAGATGGAATACTCATGGCCCTACACCAACCATACTTGGACAACTTCATCTCCTAGTGATGTACATCAACAACCCCTGACCTATATTTGACCTTGACCTACATTTAACCTTGAATTACTTACTTAATTCCCCTTGGTTAAGGTTTTTACTCAACCTTGGTTAAGCTTTTTACTCAAGCTTGTACATGGAATACTATTGTGCATACAGACACCATAATTGGACAACCTTTTCTCATAGTGATGTACATCAATAACCCCTGATCTATATTTGACCTTGGTCTACATTTCCTCTTGAATTACTTACTTAATTCTCTTTGGTTAAGGTTTTTAGTCAAGCTTGTAGATGGAATACTCATGGCCCTACACCAACCATACTTGGACAACTTCATCTCCTAGTGATGTACATCAACAACCCCTGACCTATATTTGCCTTGACCTTAGACCTACATTTAACTTACTTAATTCTTACTTAATTCCCCTTGGTTAAGGCTTTTACTCAACCTTGGTTAAGCTTTTTACTCAAGCTTGTAGATGGAATACTATTGTGCATACAGACACCATACTTGGATAACTTTTTCTCATAGGATGTACATCAATAACCCCTGACCTTTATTTTACCTTCACCTCCATTTAACCTTGAATTACTTGGTTAATGTTTATAGTCAAGCTTGTATATGGAATACTTCTGGGCCTACATCAACCATACTTGGACAACTTCATCTCCTAGTGATGTACATCAATAATCCCTGACCTATATTTGACCTTGACCTACTTTTATCCTTGGATTACTTAGTTATCTCCCCTTGGTTACGGTTTTTACTCAAGCTTGTATATGGAATACTCCTGGGCCTACAGCAACCATACTTGGAAAACCACGCACCTACGTCCAAGGTCAAGGTCACTGTTGAAGGTCAAAGGTCAAACCTATTGAAATTTCCTTCCGCTCTATATCTTCTACACCGATGCATGGATTATCAAATGGCTTGGCACAACTGTTTCTCATGATGAGAAGGTGTGTCGCGATCAATAACCACGCACCTACGTCCAAGGTCAAGGTCACAGTTGAAGGTCAAAGGTCAAATCTATTTAAATTCCCTTCCGCTCTATATCTTCTACACCGATGCATGGATTATCAAATTGCTAACCACGCACCCACGTCCAAGGTCACAGTTGAAGGTCAAAGGTCAAACCTATTGAAATTCCCTTCCGCTCTATATCTTCTACACCGATGCATGGATTATCAAATGGCTTGGCACAAATGTTTCTCATGATGAGAAGGTGTGTCGCAATCAATAACCACGCACCTACGTCCAAGGTCAAGGTCACAGTTGAAGGTCAAAGGTCAAACCTATTGAAATTCCCTTCCGCTCTATATCTTCTACACCGATGCATGGATTATCAAATGCCTTGGCACAAATGTTTCACAGGATGAGAAGGTGTGTCGCGATCAATAACCACGCACCTACGTCCAAGGTCAAGGTCACAGTTGAAGGTCAAAGGTCAAACATATTGAAATTCCCAAATGGCTTGGCACAAATGTTTCTCACGATGAGAAGGTGTGTCACAATCAATAACCACGCACCTATGTCCAAGGTCAAGGTCACTGTTGAAGGTCAAAGGTCAAACCTATTGAAATTCCCTTCCGCTCTATATCTTCTACACCGATGCATGGATTATCAAATGGCGTGGCACAAATGTTTCTCCTGATGAGAAGGTGTGTCGCGAGCAATAACCACGCACCTACGTCCAAGGTCAAGGTCACAGTTGAAGGTCAAAGGTCAAACCTATTGAAATTCCCTTCCCCTCTATATCTTCTACACTGATGCATGGATTATCAAATTGCTAACCACGCACCTACGTCCAAGGTCACAGTTGAAGGTCAAAGGTCAAACCTATTGAAATTCCCTTCCGCTCTATATCTTCTACACCGATGCATGGATTATCAAATGGCTTGGCACAAATGTTTCTCATGATGAGAAGGTGTGTCGCAATCAATAACCACGCACCTACGTCCAAGGTCAAGGTCACAGTTGAAGGTCAAAGGTCAAACCTATTGAAATTCCCTTCCGCTCTATATCTTCTACACCGATGCATGGATTATCACACTATGCCCAGGGTCAAGGTCACAGACTTGATGCGTTTGAAACCTTAACGCTCGGCTAAATGGCTTATAATAAAAAATGCCTCGTTTTCTTTGGCTGCCAGTGGGGGTATTCGTGTGCCGACAGGCCACATTTCTAGTTTCCCTTGGTTAATGTTTTTAGTCAACCTTGGTTAAGGTTTTTATGCAGGCCGCAGCCACCTTCTTTGTCAAGCTATGTGTACATCGACAACCCTTGTAGTCGAGCTATGCTGTTCTCCTACAGCTCTTGTTCACACTTATTGTTGCAGAATACGCATTGATTATCAAAAGTGGAAGTACAAAATACTCACAGCCATGTGAAAATATGCATTGATTTCAAATTGTGTAGTGAAAATAATTTGAAAAATTGACTTAGTTGAGCTGCAAGAAGTGAATGTTTTTTTATCATTTGGAACAAATAATAAGGAAGACAATCAATAACACCTTTGTAAAAGTAGAATACACATTGAATTTGAAATCTGGGCGTACACTACTCTTTACATACAACACTTACCTGTAGCCTATTTCATCAAACTTGCAAAGTATGCTTATCTAGCAAAGTATACTTTGAGGGAGAAATTTTCAATTTTAGGATAAATTTATTATTTTTCATTATACTGAATTTATTACATTATCAAAGCCATTTTGGCTGTGATAATGTAATAAATTCAGTATAATAAGTCTGTATCCTTTTAATCATCAAATACTATGCAGTCGTTAGTTCTATATGAAATAATGCATTTCAGGAAAAATAAATGATTTCTCCCTCAAAGTATACTTTGCTAGAAAAGTATACTTTGCAATTTTGATGAAATCGGCTGCTGGAGCTCTGTGTATTTGTCTTGATGACGTAATGGGCCACTATCTCCTTGTGGCCAGTATAGTGTAACCACGTGTGTTTGTTACAGAGTGTAACTGCGACATCGGTGGGTCGGAGTCGCTGGTGTGTGAGAAGGAGACGGGCCAGTGCCCATGCAAACCTCGCGTACAGGGACTGCGCTGTGACCTGTAAGTGTCCTCTGTCTTAGCACTTGTATACACTGTGATATAGGAAGACAGAACATGAATAGTTCTAACATAACAAATAAAACATTCACTGTTGTCAATTTAGTTATGAGGGACATGACTTGCCCTTTCAGAGTGGGACTTGATTTTAAAGACTTGAATTTAAGGATGCCTATCCGATTTTCACTGTTTTCCATTACTAAGCAGTTAAACAGCAGTTACATTTTTGCATTGATTTTGTAGAGGGCTACCCAGAATAATGTTATTCATTCATAAAAGTCTCCATACACCGAGTTAAGGTTTATCATTTTATGCAATATCAGTCTTCGTTAGTGAAAGTCCACTTTTAGTTTAAACATATTTTATTTGCATATTGTTTAGAAGTTCATTGTCAATGTTAATGTTACTATATACAGTACTATACAAATGGAATTGGATTGAAAGCAAGCTTATTTAAATCCTTCTAGTCTACTTTTCAGACCAGGTGACTCGTGTACACTTCTATGTGACTATGACTGGTGAAATTGGGCTTATTGAATTTGTGACATTGTAGCTCCTTATCAAATACTGCACTTTTGTAACCAGTATCCTATTTCATCAACATGGCAAAGTATACTTTTCTAGCAAAGTATACTTTGAGGGAGAAATTTTCAATTTCAGGATAAATTTATTAATTTATATTATACTGAATTTATTACATTATCACAGCCATTTTTGCTGTGATAATGTAATAAATTCAGTATAATAATTCTGCATACTTTTAATCATCCAATATATGCAGTGGTTAGTTCTATACAACATGCATTTTGGGGAAAATAAGTGATTACTCCCTCAAAGTATACTTTGGTAGATAAGTATACTTTGCAATTTTGATGAAATCGGCTACTGATACGCTCTATATTGCCTGTTGCAATCATAATGGGAATTAATGGAGTGGCGAATAGTGAGGATCCTGATCAGTCTGTGCGGTTCACAGGCTGATCTGAAACCGATAAGCCCCATTTCTCCAGTGTCACCAATGGATGGTCTGGACTAAGGGTTAAACACCTGACTTCAATGATAATGGAGGTTCTATGTTCAAACCTGACCTTAGGCATCAAAAATACTTTCATAGTACATCCATCCCACTGGTCTTTCGGATGAGATTTGAAACTGAGGTCGCATCCCTAAATGAGCTTAGCTGTTGCTGGGACATTAAACCCTTTCACTTTTCACATTATCCAGTGACAGCCACTTTTGTTGGTACAATATTGCAGGCCGATAGAGCAACATTTCTCCAGTCACAGCCACATAATTATATTGGTTCGATATTTCAGGCCAATCGAGCAGCATTTCATCCCATCACTGGACCAGCTGAAGTATGAGGTGGAGGACGGCTACACCCGCGAGGGCGCCAAGATCCGCTACGGCTACGACGAACGCCTCTTCCCCCACTTCTCCTGGCGTGGATATGCCATCCTCATGCAGGTGCAGGTAATACAACCCGTTCTTTAACACTTTCCCTAAATTACTGGAATGGATTTTGATATGATAATTTTCTAACCAATTCTATTGTCACAAAATGATTTTCAGATTAATCCATTAATGAAAAGGGGTTGGTTTTCTTTTCTAAAAAATATGAAAATGACTTGCAAAAAGTGCAGATCCTGTCATGAGCCATCTCATCAGGATCTGCAGCATTTTCTAGTGAAATTGCACTTGGCCGGCCAAGGGAAGTGGCCAAAGTGGCCGTTGTTGACAGGTTGCCATTGTTCCAAGGGTAAAATATTTTCCCGATTTCACAACAAAGTCGGCCATGTATTTTTCATTATATTGTAATCTATACTGTATGCATGCATAGAATACATCTTGGCTGAAAACACTTATACCTGACGATTCCTTATTGCACGATCATTGAGTGGGTCTGCTTTTTGTCGAGCCCACATGCGGAAAGCGAGACATAGTGATCACATCGACGTCCGTCTGTCTGTGCGTCTGTCCGCCCTTCAGAAATATGTGTTAAGTTTTTAAATACCTTATATCTTTGCAGTCCTAAGTCACATTGACTTGAAACTTCAAATACTTATTAGTCATCATCCATATATTCATTCTGTGTCCCACTCATGCGGCCCCTGTGCCCCAAGGTCAAGGTCAAATTACTTAGAAGTTTGGGTTAAATTTTTTGTCCAAATTTGCGTGAAAGTTTTCAGATACCTACTATCTCTGTAACCGTAAGTCAGAATTGCTTGAAACTTTGTATACTTATTGGTCATCATCTATATATTAATTATGTGTCCCACTCATGCGGCCTCTGTGCCCAAGGGTAAACGACTTAGAAGTTTGCATTAAAGTTTTTGTCAAAATTTGCATAAATGTTTTCACATACATACTTTCTCTGTAACCGCAAGTCGGATTGGCTTGAAACTTTATATGCTTATTAGTCCTCATCCATATATTCATTCTCTGTCCCATGCATGCAGCCACTGTGCTCAAGGTCACCAGTTGTCTCGGTGGGCTCGACATGCAGGCCGCGGCCATCTGGTTATCAATTAAATTAATTTTGTTATGTCATCTTATTTTGTTGTTATTGTTTTTTAACTTAGCCTAGCTTTGAAAATTTTAGTCAGAGGGAAGTAATTATCTTCATGATAAATTTACACTTGGTAAATCTTGACAGTGCGGTGTGCTTGACATCGACCAGCTGACTTAGGCTTGCCACTTTAGATGAATCGGCATCATGTAAACACAGTTTGCAAACCAATGACGGAGTTTTATAACTTACGTGGAATTGCATTATGCATATTGAAACTTACGACACATAATACATATCGGGAATTACCGTTAATGGTGTCATGCAATATTTTTCATTGAAAGTTTTTAATGTCGCCAAAATGACACCGATATGGGCAAGGTCAATGTTTTCAAAAGATAATTCAAATGATAGCGGCCAGATTGTGATTTATTTTGCCGACAAAAACGTGACATGGCCACTGTTCACATACAAAAATGCTGCTTGGGAATGAAAATTGCTGGTCGCTGGTCACTGGTCGGGGGTGGCCATTATTCCAAGGTTTTATAAAGAACAAAATTGGATGGAGGTTTTTTTTAACTGGCAGTTGTGGACAGGTGGCCCCTTTTCCCAGGTTCGACTGTATATATTTGATAAATTGATAGATAATGACAATACAAAACTATACAGAAAATTCCATCAACATATTCTAACCAGAATTATTTCACGATAATCAGCTCACCTTGTTGAACAAACAGTATAGACTGTGTTTCTGATGTTCATATTGTTACAACATGTTTTGACAGCACTTCAGAATCATTTCCAATGGTGAAGTGCTGTCAAAGCATGTTGCAATAATTCCAGCACAACAATATTTACACAATTCCCTAACATTTGATTGGCCCGTAGCAAGTCTCTGTCCAAAATTTATATCCCAGTAAACTCCCACGCCAAACTACTTTCCGTAACCGTGAGGCGCAGTTAAAATAATTCTTAAGAAAACGGAAAATAAACACATTTTCTGGATGAATTTATTTCAAATGCTGGAATTATATGGAATGAATGGCCTTTTTGTGGTTTATTTATCGGGGATATAAACTTGGAAAAGTCGCGGGAATACTGGACGAGGCCTTCCGGCCTTCGTCCAGTATTCCCGCGACTTTTCCAAGTTTATACCCCGATAAATTCCACAAAAAGGCCATTCATTCCTATAATATAATTCTCTGCACATGATATTACAGTCGCAGGTGTTGCTGGACATCGAGATCAACAAGCCGACCTTGTATCGCCTGTTGTTGTCAGATAGATAATGGTCATGTGACACCACTTATTGGCCCACGCTTGTATATGTATTACAGCCAGAGGTGTTGCTGGACATCGAGATCAACAAGCCGACCTTGTATCGCCTGCTCTACCACTTTGTAAACCTGAACGAGGCCGCGGCACAGGGCCAAGTCACCTTCATTCCCGAGGATATACTCCAGGTAGGCCACAGGCAATGATTACTCGCCATTCTCGTGTTGACTTTGCTTATTTTCCCCAAATGTATATGTTGTGACCACCATTTGAACCGTCTCGTCAAGACGGTTCAAATGAGTGGTCACATGATATACTTTCGAGGTGAAATGAGAATAATAGCAGAAAAATATTTAGAAATTTATGAACTCTTATATTGTTAGTCTGCACGTAATATACTTTCTGTTCCACATTTTACTGCCGACAAACTTTCGGCTATTAAACACGTTAAATCTAAACAAATTTAAATGTAAGTATGCAAGTTTGCCCAGCTTCAATCTCATGGTATGTTGTACAGGGATTCCGCTGGGGATTTTTTTCTCGAAAATTGTAATTTTTTATCGCCAATTGTGTATTTTTATCGCCAATTGCGAAAGTGGCGATCGGCAGCGGAATCCCTGATGTTGTATATATCTTTTGCTGACCCTTGTGTTTGTAGATTGAGCAGAAGGGAAACATCGTGTTTGCTCCATCGAGGGATCCATCGTTTGCCAGTGTGGGAAACAACGGTGGCTTGTCCAGTTTTGTCCTCTACCCGGGTCGCTGGACTGTGTCCACAAAATCATCTGAGAGCGTATTCCTTGTAAGTAAACTTTTGCTCAGTTATTATTTAAAGCTTCTCTAGTAAATAATTGAATTAAATCATTTTAATCCTTTCACCACTACATACCTATATAGCGATGTTTGCAAACAGTGTTGATGCTTGTAACAAGCCCTCTCATCAGGATCTGCAGTTTTTGTCGCGCCCGCTTGTGGACAGCATGATATAGTCGGCACATTGGCAGCGTATGTACGTACGTACGCACTTCTACACTTACAATTCTGTAAAATAGCTGTGTTTTGTTTTTTCTGTGCATGTATATATGTATGCATTCACTAGTTCTGTTTTTTGTATATTCAGGACTACTTTGTGCTGATCCCCCAAGATTACTATGAGGCGACTGTGCTGCAGACCAACGTATATCGGCCCTGTATTGTGCCATTCGACAAGGGACCGTAAGTAGCCGCAATACTTGTAGCTGTTGTACATTATGATGCTCATTATAAACAATAAGTATCAGGGCCTCTGCTATATACCTTTCTGCACATGTTGTACAAACTTGCACTTTAAATCAGGCAGTGTAATTTATAACTACTGTCTGTTTCACGAAAGCTGCCCAATTTTTACGGATATATAAACAATGCAAAAACATTAAAGTTTATCAAAATTTGGGAGTGAACCTTTTTTTATTTATTTCGTGAAATTTGGTCCAATATTGATTTGATTGCGTAAAAAAATAATTTCCCCATGTTAAATCCCCATAGACATCTTCACAGAGTGATTGAACTTTTGTTTTCTTAGATCATTTCCAAGCTATTTTAGCCAGGTTTCTGAGTAAATTTCCAATTTTTTTCATTTTTTGGCTCTTCCACCAGCTCCACCTCCTTTTCGCCCATGTTAAATTCCCATAGACAAATAAATTTTTCGTAATAAAATCAATATTTGAGCCAAATTTCTTTGTTTATATAACCGTAAATTTTGGTCGGGTTTCGTGAAACAGACAGTAGTTGCTGCTGGGACATAGATCATTTGCCCTTCTTTGTTTCCAGGCTACAGAAATGTGTTATTTGATCAGTAGCCGATTTCACCAACATTGCAAAGTATACTTTTCTAGCAAAGTATACTTTGAGGGAATAATCATTTATTTTTTCTGGAAATGCATTATTTCATATAGAACTAACGACTGCATATATTTGATGATTAAAAGTATGCAGAATTATTATACTGAATTTATTACATTATCACAGCCATTTTGGCTATAAATTCAGTATAATAAAAATTAATAAATTTATTATAAAATTGAAAATTTCTCCCTCAAAGTATACTTTGCTAGAAAAGTATACTTTGCAATGTTGCTGAAATAGTCTACAGGAGGTACAATGATCACAGGTCCCCATTTCTCCAGTCACAGCCACATATGAGACGTGCCATGAGATTTTGTACCTAAGAACATGTGCAATTCTTTATGAAATGATATTTTCTGTAAATCACGTCAAAAGTTGACAAAATTCAAACGCGAAAATACAATTATAGAAAATATCGCACAGTTTCTGTAAATATGTTTCATGAAAACCACACATAGGTACAAAATCATATGGCGTGCATAACCTTTAATAGCTGTTGCTAGGATGTTAACACCCTTTCCCTCGTGTTGCAGGTGTATCCACTACAGCTACCCGGACGTGAAGGAACTACCGCGGGTGTTGGGCAGGGACGGCTACATCGTGAACAAGGACGGGGACCGGGTGCCCGTGGCTCTCTTCACCGACCGGGACGTGCTCGACGGGCTGGGTGTAGATGACATGGCCGTCCTCGGCCCAGACCAGGTAATACAGTCCACCCAATTGTACTGCAAGCCTGTAGCATTCTCTAAAACAATGGCACAGCGAACTTTGACAACCAGTAACAAATTAAAAAGGGCCAAAATTGTGTTACGGCCATGTACGGTCATCTGTCTACAACACATCTGTAACTATTAACAGTTTAAGCTGCACTCAGAGCTGCCAACTGTTACGATTTTTCCGTATTTGTTCCGGAAAATACGTTAGAAATACGGAAGTACGGAAAACAATTAAAAAGTACGATTTTTCAAAAAATCAGCGCGGGAATATCTGGAAATAATAATTTCGTTTCACAATTCTGCCAATAAATCCTATTTTTTTATTTACCCGTAATCGTACTCGCGTAGGCACTTACCATTTCAATTCTTGTGTAGCAATAGTAGTTTCAAGCGCTCAGCGATATTGATTTATTCATCACGTAAATTCATAAAATGTCTGCTCCAAAGCGTGCAGCCAACGAATTTGGGTATTTTTTATCGAAAGAAGTTGGAAGAACACATATGTTCATCACTGATTACAGCGAGACCTGGCCCCATTTGGTCCTGTCAAAGCGCGGTGATGAATTTGCATCTTGCAAGCAGTGTAATTGTGATTTTTCGGTTGGTCATGGTGGCCGTGACGAGAGCCAAAGCTCTAAAAAATTTACTTTATGCATATAAGTGAGTGTTCCGGAAAACATGTGGCGTTCCTGAAAATAGCCCCCTTTTCTCTCCATGTTCCTCATGTGACCGACATGGGGTTGGCAGCTCTGTGCCCTGAATGGTCACCTCTACAACAAATGTTTCTAGTCGCTCGACTCTCATTAAAAGGACACAAACCATCAGTGCTGAATATGGCAAACGCTCACTTCTGTACAACAAATTTGTAACCGCCACTATTGCATTTTCCAATCGATTAATTTCATATTCAGTGAAATTGTGATGCCTCAAAGGCACACACAGTATTTTCGAGCGACCACATCTTTCGAGCCATCGTATCATTACAAGAGCGTGCTTGCTGTTTTCTGACTTTGAACCTCAAAATCAAACTCCTGTGATACAGTCTGATCAGGATCTGCAGTGTTCACTATAACTCGTCACAAAGCCCGTAAGCCCCATTTCTCCAGTCACAGCCATATATACACACTTGTTGCCATGTCTCTTGTAGAAGTCCTTCAACCTCGACCTGGATATTCCCGAGAAGGATCGCTACGTGTTGATCCTGAACTACCACACAGACGCCAACGGCACACAGACCGTGCTGTTTGACGTGAACGGAGAACAGGCCATCACCCTGCTCTACAACTGTGAATACAGGTTGGTCGTCACTGAACTGATCTTAACCCTTTCACCCCTAAGTAACTGGAATGGATTTTGATATGTTAATTTTACAACCAATCCAATCGTCACACAATGATTTTCGGACTAGTCCATTTATGAAAAAGGGGTGTTTTAGTTCTCGAAAATATGACAATTACTTGCAAAAGTGCAGATCCTGATGAGACGGCTCGTCACGAGCCGGCTCATCTGGATCAACATTTTTGCCAATACCATTATACAGGCATGTAGTGTAGAAAGGGTGAACCTTTCGCCACTAAAACTGGATTGGATTTTGATATGTTAATTTTCGACCATTCAAATTGTTTATGAAAAGAGGGTGTTTGTTTCTCAAAAAATATGAACACGTCACGAGGCGACTCAGCTGGATCTACACTGTTTGCAAACACGGCTATAGAGGTAGAGGGCTGTGGTGTTGAAATTGTTAACCTGGTAGATCAGGCCATCTCCCATGCCCCGTTGCTACATGACTTTCGCTATTGCTGGGACATAAATTCCATTCATTTTCACTTTGGTCGATCATGTAATTGATACAGATGTAGTATATCGGGGAATTAACCTCACTTGATATGAATACAGCTTAGTACATATTTAATCCTATAAATTGCTTAGCAAGTGAAAGTTATTACTTTGTAAATGTTGAAATTTGGTTACTAAAACATGTTTGAAAATATACATTTTATTTCTATCGGAGCTCCAGATAAGGTGCGTATTTGCGTAAATACCCAATTAAAATTGCCAAAGCACTGAAAAATTTGTGGTATGTTTATCATGCTACAGAAAACAATAAATAGACCACAAATATAGCAAATTTTCTTATTTTTCCATGAAAACACATCTTGGTATTTAATTAGAATTGTCTCCAAGGAGACAATTCTAATGAAATACGAAGATGTGTTTTCATTTAGAAGCAAACTCTTCAATAAGTGCGGTCTGCTGATGTGCAAACAGTAGTGTGATTCTATTTTACACAATTAAAATGTTGAAATACCCAATTGCTTCAGAAATGACAATACTCGATTACTAATTCCTTATCTGGAGCACTGTTCTATGCAGCTAACCTAAACGATCTGTATAGGCTAGCATCTTGTACAATTTATTGTATAAAATGCTCTTTCACAATGTAATAGCACCGTGTATTGCCAATCATATTACAAATATATTATACATATGTAAATGAGACGGTGACAGAAAACTGATGAGTGCAGCTTCAATACATGATGTTGTGCTCCTGTAATAAATGGAATCATTTGTGTTATTTAATATGATATTTATTAAACTTGTTGACTGATTTCACACAAAATGAGGCATGGTCAAAACCACTGAACTCATTCGGGGCTGTGACTGGAAAAATGGGTCCTATGGGTTTTTGCGACCAGTGTAGATCCAGATCAGCCTGTGCATCCGCACAGTCTGATCAGGATCTGCACTGTCCGCCATGCCATCAATGAAACGCCCGTCATGCTTCAAACAAGCAATAAGGATGTGCATGTGCTGTTTGTCAGGAGTTTCACTGGTCACCAGCCCCATAAGCGCCAGTCACAGCCTCATTTAGCAAATCTCATATTAAATTTTCACTCGTGTGATATCCTCTAATCTATATGATGTCCCCATTCCAGTGCCCTGTGTCGACAAGTGTTGTCTGGGTTTGATGAGCGGGAGGCGGTGTTTGGCTTCGGTAATGACACGGTCAACATCACAGTGACCGGCGAAGACGACGTCAACCTCGCCATTGTAAGTCACCATTGTTATTTGCCTTTATGCTGCACTACCAACACGAATGCGACACACCATGTGATTTCTTTTTACCTAAGAACATGTGCGATATCTCCTGAAAAATATTTACAAAATTTACGATATTTTCATTAAATGACATTGAAAGTTGATAGGTTTGATATACTGTTGCCTAGAGGTTAAGTCAGTGGACTTTATTACCAGAGGTTGCGAATTCAATCCCTGCCCTAGGCGTGAAATATACTTTCATAGTATTTCCATCCTTCTGTCCTGCGGATGAGACCTGAAACCATCGCTGCATGACCTTAGCTGTTGCTGGGACGTTAAACCCATTTACTTTCACTTTTACTTGTATACATTTAGTTACTATTATGGCAGGAAATGTCTAGCTATGATTATCATTCCTGTCGTGTATCTTGCAGGAATCGATCGTTGCCATTCCATACAATGAGTGGCGTATTGGTTACATTAGTCCCAGTATTGTGTGCATCAGGGTGAACGGCGTGTAAGTATAACATTTGTCTTCACCATGGTGATCTGGGACTACAGAGCTCCAGATAAGCTGTGTATTTGCATAAATACCCAATTAAAATTTCCGAAAAACCCAATTGAAATCCGACTTAGCGAGTATCAAAAAGCAATAACAATTTTGTGGTACCTTTAGCATGCTGCAGAAAACAATAAACAGACCACAAATATATCATATTTTTCTTATTTTCCATGAAAACACATCTTGGTATTTCATTAGAATTGTCTCCAAGGAGACAATTCTAATGAAATGCCAAGATATGTTTTCATTCCGAAGTAAACTAATTCAATAATTGCTGTCTGTTGATGTGTACACAGTAGTGTGATTTTATTTTACCCAAATAAAATTTTGAAATACCCAATTGCTTCAGAAATGATGGAATGAAAATACTCAATTAATTACTAATTCCTTATCTGGAGCCCTGAAGTATAACATTTGTCATCACCATGGTGATCTGGGACCATGGGCATTCTCACAATCATGCATAGCATGAAAACATACGTGTCCTATGTTGGCTATCATTGTCCTCCTCGTTTTGTACCAGTTATTGCGAAATAATACATGATTGTAGGTGTATTGGGTCGATGTATTACCAATAACCTTATCCTTAAAGCCCACTGGCATTGCAATGCCAGTGGGCTCAAAGGATAAGGTTATTGGTAATTGAAATTGAAGGGTCAGTGGAAGAAGAGGGCTTATGCCATGTGGAAGTTAGCCCCTTCCACTACCACTTAAATTTACACCCTGCCTTTGTCTGCCTGTGTTTATCAGTAAGTGTGTAAAGACATTATAAAAGTTAATGTACTGATAATCATATTAAAAACCCCAGATTTACACCCTGCCATGGCCCGATAAACAGAAATCCCTCAAATTGAACCCTGCCATTCCCTGGCTGTAGGTGTGTTGGGTCGAAGTACGCGACTCCTGTGGGCTCTGTGAGGATTGACTTTGAGGGCCTGCCCAACGACCACCTACGCACGTACATCTACCCGCCCGGGGTGGATGACTTCAACATTGGCCTGGTGCTCCTCAACGATACACTCGTAAGTAACTCATTTGGGATTTTCCTGCTATCTGTACAGGTGAAAAGGTATTTGTCCCCATTAACCTGTAGCCTATTTCACCAACATTGCAAAGTATGCTTTTCTAGCAGGGTATTTTTTTTTTGAGGGAGTAATCATTTATTTTTCCTGAAATGAATTATTTCATATAGAACTAATGACTGCATATATTTGATGATTAAAAGTATGCAGAATTATTATACTGAATTTATTACATTATCACAGCCAAAATTATCACAGCCAAAATGGCTGTGATAATGTAATAAATTCAGTATAATAAAAATTCATAAATTTATCCCTAAATTGAAAATTTCTCCCTCAAAGTATACTTTGCTGATAAGTATACTTTTTGATGAAATAGGCTACTGGCCTAAAAATACCTTAGCTGCTGACAGGTTGTTAAACACTATTAAACAAAACAAATAAGTTTAACCCTTTCAACACAACAGCCCTCTATAGTGATGTTTGCAAACAGTGTAGATCCAGATCAGCCAGCAAGTGACGAGCCGTCTCATCAGGATATGCATTTTTTTTTTGTAAGTAATTTCCATATTTTTAGAGAGAAAAAAATACCCTCTGAAGACTTCATAAATGGGCTTGTCTGATAATCATTTTGTGACAATTGAATTTGTCGGAAAAATTCACATATCAAAGTCCATTCCAGTTATTTAGGGGTGAAAGGGTTTAACTAAGCAATGTGACGTCAAACCAACAAACCTTCTGTTCTAACACCGATGATGCCCTTGAAGAAGTCATAAAGGAAGTTACGCGTGATTTTCCAAGTTCTGTGACCTGTACATGTGTCTGTAACTTGAGAAATGTGGCTTATGGGCATTGCGACCACTGTAGATCCAGATCAGCCTGCACAGTCTCATCAGGATTTGCACTGTTCGCCATTCCATCAATAAAACACCCGCCATCCTTCTAACGAGCATACAGTTTGTTATCAAGCTACGGGAGTGTGCTATTTGATCAGGAGTCGCGAATCCCATGAGCCCCATTTCTCCAGTCACGGTCACATATACGACTGGTCTATATTTGCAGGACATGATCGTGCTCAATGGAGCAACTCGGAGCCCGGGCCCCCACAAGTTTGTCGTACATTACTACCTGCCATTCGACGCTGGCTCTGACATGCCCGTCACACTGATTACAAACGGCCAACAGTACCAGGGTATGTGCACCTCATCATTGACCGTTTTCAAGCTGAAAATACAAAATACTTAAAACATTTTCAACATTTTTCTCTTTTTGCACAGAAGTATGTTGTTGCCACTCATTTGATGATAGAATTTTTTTTTTTGTAAATTTAGATACCTGTGAATGGGTATCCCGCATGAACACAATGTATGTCTACAGATGATGCTTTGTTTTGCATGCACCAATTGTCTGAACTCGCAAGGTCAAATCACTTTGTCATCAAGGCAGTCAGCGAGGGGATTAGCTTAGTGATAATGATGCCCTTGTTATAATTTCAGTGATAAATATGTGGTTCTCCACCCATACAATATCATTATTGTCGGTATATATATTTGCTGTTAAATGGACGTCAAACCCCAATGAATCAATTCTCCATCCACGCGTGTGTTTGTACTACGCAGGTATATTCCGGCCGCGCTACTGCCCGAGTATCAGCGGCTGCCGGGGTTTGGTCTACTTTGACGAGTCGGGCCAGACCAACTTCAACCTGCAGGACCCTAATGTACAACTGGTGTTCAACAACACGAACGGACAGCAGATCTGGCTGGTACGTTCCCAGTAATGTGTGGCTGCGTGACAGCCAACTACTGGCGAGGCTTCATGCTCAGAGTTCCAGATAAGTGTTGTATCTAAAGAGTATTATACCCCCAGATTTCAAATTAAATTCGTATTTTACTTTTACAAATGTATTATTCATTTTCTTCCTTTATATTAAATAGGGAACAAATGATAAAAAATAAAACAAATTTAAAAATTCACTTATTTGAGCTGCAAAAAATGTGTACAGTCAAACTTGCATTAAGCAACCACCCAAGGGAGACACAAAAAATGGTCGCTTAGAACAATGGTCTCTTAGCACAAAAACGAAAAAATGGAAATCCGGGTATTGGTATGTCCGGTTACTAGTATATGGTTTGACATTCGGAATCAGGAAATCGCGAATATTAAACATTAACATAGAAATAAATGCATTAAAATACTACCGGTAATGTTTACTGTGCTTTTTTTTATCAAAATAGATGAAAGAATTTGAATGTTATTGCGAAATAAAATCGCCCAGCTGAAATCGCAAATATGCAGTAGTGACTGCGATATGAGTGCGATCACTTCGGACCAGACGTGTTTCGTCCCGGTGATTTTTAAGAGTCGTGGACCGACAACCAAACCACAAACCAGCTGATATAATAATGATTTATTAACGAAGAGTTATATACCAATATCGTTACACGTCAAGAAAATTTAAATGGGTAAAATAAAAATGCGTGCGTATTCTGTACACACCGATAAAAAAATATTTGTTTTGAAATACGCAGATGTTTTCACATGTGCTAAGCGACCAGGTCGCGTTAAGGAAAAGTAGTTTAATACACTGTCATTATATAGGCCAAATGGTCGGGGGGAATTGACAGTGGTCGCATAAGACAAAAGTCACTTAATGCACGTGGTCACTTGTGCAAGTTTGACTGTATTCTGCTAAGATATGTTGACAGTAAAATATCATTTGAAGGAATAAAATGTACATAATGATGCTAATCAAATAGTCGCAACATGAAGCTTGAATTGTCTACTAAAACTATTAGTACAGATATTCCAGCATCACAACCACACTTACATTTATTATACACATTTTAGAGCAACATATTCAAAATGTAGTTCTTAAAATTTAATGAATCGTCAATGAAAATATGATAACATTTCTAGTGAATCAATTTGAGAAAAACAATGACCTGACTCGTGATGCAGATTTATATACACCACTGCTAAAAATATATCGCTATAATTCCAGCACAAAAATATAGTACACAATTCCCTAACATTTGATTGGCTCGTAGCAAGTCTCTGTCCAAAATTTATATCCCAGTAAACTCCCACGCCAAACTACTTTCAGTAACATTCTTAAGAAAACGAAAAATGAACACATTTTCTTGATGAATTTATTTCAAATGCTGGAATTATAAGGAATGAATGGCCTTTTTGTCGAATTTATCGGGGATATAAGCTTGGAAAAGTCGCGGGAATACTGGCCTTCGTCCAGTATTCCCGCGACTTTTCCAAGTTTATACCCCGATAAATTCCACAAAAAGGCCATTCATTCCTATAGTACAACTTTTAGGTTTACTGAAACAGACAGTAGTGAAGCATGTGTTGATGTTACAGAACTAGCTGACAATAACAAAACACATGCAGTCATGTATTTATATTGCGTGGATCACACAGAATGATGCACAAGTGTTGATGTTACTGGACTAGCTGACAATAACAAAAAACATACAGCCATGTATTTATATTGCGTGGATCACACAGAATGATACACAAGTGTTGATGTTACTGTACTAGCTGACAATAACAAAAAACATACAGCCATGTATTTATATTGCGTGGATCAGGCAGAATGATGCACAAGTGTCAATGTTACAGGACTACCTGACAATGACAAAACACATACAGCCATGTATTTATATTACGTGGATCAGACAGAATGACACACGTGTGTTGATGTTGCAGGACTACCTTCTGTTGATGCCGTCGGGCCAGTTCAGCCCCCAAGATATCAACCTACTACCCGTGGACAACTCGCGCAACTTCATTGACACCTGTCTCGACAAGGGATTCAAAATCAAGTAAGTAATCAGTTGTTAAAAATACTTTCATACTGTTTGTATCCCATTGGTCTTTTGGATGAGATTTAAATCAAGGTCCCGTTTCTATATAACCTTAGCTTTTGCACGCATGGCTTCTCCAACAAAGTTGACTTTGAAAATTCACTTTTGAAAGTTCACTTAGTTGAGCTGCAAAAAGCAAAACTTGAACTTTATTTCATTTTTGACGCTCCTGCTTGCGCGATATAGTTGGCACATTGGCGTACGTACATGCGTCCTGGTTAAAGTTTTTGGTTAAAGTTCTTGTCGAGCCTGCTTGCGGAAAGCGAGACATAGTGATCACAATGACGTCCGTGCGTGCGTCCGTGCGTGCGGGCATCCGTCCGTCAAAAATCTGTGTTAAATTTTTAAAAAATACCATCAAATGCCTCGGCCACCATGTATTGTCCACACGCTGACATTCACAACTATTGTACATCCTGATCATCTTGCAGGTCATTCGATTAGGATCTACTTATTTTGCTTAGTAATTAAATTTAATTACATGGGTAGTGGGGTATTTCAAAATGTGCCTTTCATTCCCCCTGTACAATTAATTCTGGAATTGCCCTAACAACTGTTGGTTGTACTCCTTCTGTGGCTGAAGTGAGAACAGCGTATGCCCTGATGAGACTGCGCGAATGCGGATGCACAGGCTGATGTGGGACTACGCTGTTTGCAAATGTCGAAACATACTTTTTCTCCTCTGGTGACTAATATATGAATTCCTTCATCAGATAAATATCTATTGTATGAGCAAATATTTCATTAAAATACTTTCAACTGTTTATTTCAACTAAAATGGTGTAAATTAGGAATCACTATTTCACTGGTTTGACCCTCGGGTACATTTTTATCTTTGGCTTTTTTGTTACTTGGAAGTTGAATTGGGTCATTGCCCATTATAAAAGTTGTAAGATTATTACTGATCCTACTTCTTGTTTCAGAAGTTATCGGCAATGTACACTTTTGAAAGTTAAATATTACTGGCTGAAGGACTTCTGGCCCTTCTGGCCTTCATCCAGTCTTATTGAACTTTTAAAAGTTTATACCCTGTTAATTCTCCAAAAATGTAATTTATCCCTTTAACACATGGTGTATCCCCTACAGGATGCCGGTGAGCAAGTTCTGCGAGGACGGCCTGTTCACGCTGACGACGGAGTTCAACAACGGGGCCCTGGAGTGTGACTGTAACATCGACGGCTCGCTCACCTTCAGCTGCGACTCATACGGCGGCCAGTGTGACTGTCGCCCCAACGTGATTGGTCGCACCTGCTCTGCTTGCAGGGTCGGCTACTACGGCTTCCCGCGATGCAAACGTTTGTATTTACAATGTCCATAAATTCATAATGGAAATGCCCATTCAGTGCATTGCGTTTATATCCCAGTACATTACATTAGCCACATGTGACGTCGCGCAACGTTGATTCGTTAAAGTTAGTTTGACGTTGTTAATATACACGACATTGCTATTGACCACTGACATCGCTGTTTGTGTTTGCAACAAAACAACGTAAAACAGTATGGTTCTTAATTTTAACTCGCGTATTTGGTTATTTACATTTTTGAAATTATCTGAAGCTGCAAGGTAAATATAAGCTATAAAAACATAGACAGTTGCGTTTTCTGAGGTATAAAAACTATTTGGTCTGTTGAAACTTCACACAGACCAAATGAAACATTTGCTTTTGGAAGAAATAGCTTGTGACCATTGGATTGGTTGTAAAATTAGCATATCAAATTCCATTTCAGTTACTTATGGGTGAAAGGGTTAATGCCAATAATGAATATATTTCCAGCGTGTAACTGCCCATTCGGCCTGTGCCACCAACTGACAGGTGACTGTATCTGCCCTCCGCGGGTGACTGGCGCGCGCTGTGACGTCTGTAAGCCCGGCACGTACGGCTACGATGCCCTGATTGGCTGCCAGGAGTGTGACTGTAGCCCCCAGGGCGTGATAGACGGCGACATGAACTGCCACGAGATCACAGGCCAGTGCAGGTATGGGGGAACCTCTCAAAACTAGATACCCAGGAAATGTTGCTATAATTTTGATCTGATGCTAATGTATGTTCATGATCGCTCAAACACTCGCATGATTGTGTCATGTAGCCAACCTCCAGATAAGGTTTTGTATCTAAAGAGTATTATACCCCTATATTTCAAATTCAATGCACATTTTACTTTTACAAATGTATTATTGTCTTTTAAATTTTGATTTTCTTTCTTATTAAATATGGAACAAATGATAAAGTTAATACAAATTTAAAAATTCACTCATTTGAGCTGCAAAAAGCAAATGTATTGCAGTATTTTCACTACTCAATTTGATAATCAATGCATGTTTTCACATTGCTGTGAGTATTTTGTACTCCCACTTTTGATAATCAATGCGTATTCTGCTAAAATATGTGCGTAAAATACGCCAATCCGCACCTTATCTGGAGCTATAATGTAGTGATTGTATGCCAGGACTGCTATAATGTAGAGATTGTATGCCAGAACTGCTATAATGTAGTGATTGTATGCCAAGACTGCTATAATGTAGAGATTGTATGCCAGAACTGCTATAATGTAGTGATTGTATGCCAGAACTGCTATAATGTAGAGATTGTATGCCAGAACTGCTATAATGTAGAGATTGTATGCCAGAACTGCTATAATGTAGTGATTGTATGCCAGGACTGCTATTATGTAGTGATTGTATGCCAGAACTGCTATAATGTAGTGATTGTATGCCAGAACTGCTATAATGTAGTGATTGTATGCCAGAACTGCTATAACGTAGTGATTGTATGCCAGGACTGCTATAACGTAGTGATTGTATGCCAGGACTGCTATAAAGTAGTGATTGTATGCCAGAACTGCTATAATGTAGTGATTGTATGCCAGGACTGCTATAATGTAGTGATTGTATGCCAGAACTGCTATAATGTAGTGAATTGTATGCCAGAACTGCTATAATGTAGAGATTGTATGCCAGGACTGCTATAATGTAGTGATTGTATGCCAGAACTGCTATAATGTAGAGATTGTATGCCTGCTATAATGTAGTGATTGTATGCCAGAACTGCTATAATGTAGTGATTGTATGCCAGAACTGCTATAATGTAGTGATTGTATGCCAGGACTGCTATAATGTAGTGATTGTATGCCAGAACTGCTATAATGTAGTGATTGTATGCCAGAACTGCTATAATGTAGTGATTGTATGCCAGGACTGCTATAATGTAGTGATTGTATGCCAGAACTGCTATAATGTAGTGATTGTATGCCAGAACTGCTATAATGTAGTGATTGTATGCCAGGACTGCTATAATGTAGAGATTGTATGCCAGAACTGCTATAATGTAGTGATTGTATGCCAGGACTGCTATAATGTAGAGATTGTATGCCAGAACTGCTATAATGTAGAGATTGTATGCCTGCTATAATGTAGAGATTGTATGCCTGCTATAATGTAGTGATTGTATGCCAGGACTGCTATAATGTAGTGATTGTATGCCAGAACTGCTATAATGTAGTGATTGTATGCCAGAACTGCTATAATGTAGTGATTGTATGCCAGGACTGCTATAATGTAGTGATTGTATGCCAGAACTGCTATAATGTAGTGATTGTATGCCAGGACTGCTATAATGTAGTGATTGTATGCCAGAACTGCTATAATGTAGTGATTGTATGCCAGAACTGCTATAATGTAGTGATTGTATGCCAGGACTGCTATAATGTAGTGATTGTATGCCAGAACTGCTATAATGTAGTGATTGTATGCCAGGACTGCTATAATGTAGTGATTGTATGCCAGAACTGCTATAATGTAGTGATTGTATGCCAGGACTGCTATAATGTAGTGATTGTATGCCAGGACTGCTATTATGTAGTGATTGTATGCCAGAACTGCTATAATGTAGTGATTGTATGCCAGGACTGCTATAATGTAGTGATTGTATGCCAGAACTGCAGTGGAACCTCTCTAAACTGGACACCCTGAGGTCTGGCTTTGAGAGGTTCTGCTGTACTGCCGCCAGGTAACCCTGGTTACTGGATATAATATCTTCAGAGCTTTCACTATTCTGAAAATCAGGTGGCTTGGTTGGTTGATGCTAAGCTGTGCAAAACTACAGCATTGGTTCTAACCAATCATCCATCCCGAAGACTGTATAAAATAAATGTTAAACATGATTGTATGAAGCACGAAAACTACTGGTTCTAGTGGCATGTCTATACAAGTATTTATCAGTAGCCTATTTCATCAACATTGCAAAGTATACTTTAGTAGCAAAGTATACTTTGAGGGAGAAATTTTCAATTTTATGATAAATTTATTAATTTTTATTATACTGAATTTATTACATTATCACAGCCAATTTGGCTGTGATAATGTAATAAATTCAGTATAATAATTCTGCATACATTTTATCATCAAATAGATGCAGTTGTTAGTTCTATATGACAATGTATTTCGGGGAAAATAAATGATTACACCCTCAAAGTATTTATCTGCTAAAAAGCTTGGCTGATGTTGCATTGGTTGAAGAACGACACGTAACATTACTGAATGGTGTCCGCTTAATGACAGAACTTGAACAAGTCTATTTTCTTTCAGCGAAAACATTACACTTGATAAATAGAATTCCATAGAGAAATGGGGGCTTATGGGTTTTGCGACCATTGTAGATCCAGATCAGCCTGTGCATCCGCATCATGATCTGCACTGATCGCCATTCCATCAATGAAACACCTGTCATGCTTCTAACCATGAATAAAGATCATTATCAGGCTACAGGAGTGTGCTATTTGATCTGGAGCCTCACTGGTCACAAATCTCGTAAGCCCCATTTCTCCAGTCACAGCCACATTTGAGTAAGCTCAGAAGCTGTCGGAATGCCTATTATGGTATTCTCAATCCACCATGAGACTTAGTATCATATCCCACGATTACCGACTGATTGCAGCTGTCTGCCGGGTATCGGCGGGAGGAAATGTGACTTCTGTCTGCCCGGCTTCCACTCGTTCCCGATGTGCCGTGAGTGTGACTGTGATAGATTTGGCACCACAGACCAGATCTGTGACGCGAACTCCTCGCAGTGTCTCTGTAAGGTAGGTAATTGTCGTGATTTGACAAATTTTCGTGCTTGATAATATACCATTCAGAGACAGCGGATGGACTGGGAAAAGTCGCGGGAATACTGGACGAGGCCTTCCGGCCTTCGTCCAGTATTCCCGCGACTTTTCCAAGTTTATCACCTTGCTGTTGAGCAGACAATCAATCAGTCAATCAAGCAATCAATTAATCAAATATCAGGCTTGTAATCAAATGGTTTTACTTTTGTGTTCTATATTTGGTTACATGTTAGAAATTTGTAATAATTGTAATTTTGTGTGAATAGCATAATTATAGTCCAAGGCTCCGGGTTGGTTTTGACAAATTCCGTCTTTAATACTATCACATTCACAGTGTACATATGTACTCCATATCATGCTTGTAATGAGACTATTCAAATAGTTTTGCCTTGGCAATTGAAATTGTTATTCTTTTGAGTATAGCAGAATCTTTCTAAACTAGACTCAGAAAAATTTGTTCAAATTGTGAATTCCACCACAGTTATTTCTTATAATGTCGATTCAAGATTGCAAAGATCGTTTCTCGGAGTGCTCATATGCCTAAATTACAGTGGAACCTCTAAGTCGGGACACCTCTGGGACCTCTCCGGGTGTCCGACTATGAGGCTTCTATGTACATGCTTAGAGGTTTGTAATAAATCTGCTTATTTCATGAGCACACCACTAAAGACATCAACATTGCTGGGATTTTAATCCGTTTCACTTTTTGGTTTCGTCAGATGAACGTATTTGGATACAATTTGCTTTAGGAAACTGCTATAAAAACCATGTCCTAACATTTAAGGTTATTATGGTTGTGCTGGCTATTCACAATAACAATTTATTTGGATTCAATTTGCTTTGGAATATTTGGACACCATTTTATTTCCCAAATAAAATTGTGTCCAAATATTTACGGCTATTACGTTACTTGGTTTGTTACATCAGGCCAACGCGGTGGATGCGCGGTGTGACCATTGTGACACGTTCACATACAACCTAGACGACAACAACCCTGACGGCTGCACCAGCTGCTACTGCTTCGGGGTGACGGCCAACTGTCACGAGTCCACCCTTCGCTGGACCACGGTACGGGCGAGTTATGCCGTCATTCCCGTCTGTATATCATCTTAGTTGTTGCTCGAACTTGTTATGCCCCCGCCACCAAATGGTGAGGGGGGCATATAGTGTTACCAGCGTCCATCCGTACGTCCGTCCCGAAACATTAACACTCGGGTAAATGACTTATATGCTCCTCTACCGCCCTGTGACAAATCCACATTCGTCCCGCCCCCACTAAGCCCAGGGTCAAGGTCACAGACTTCAAAACCTTAACGCTCGGTTAAATGGCTTATAATTTAAATATACCTCGTTGTCGCGCCTGCTTTAGCAGAGGCGCGACTATAGTCGGCGCTTTTTCCGTTGTCGTCGTCGTCCGCGTCGTCCGCGTCGTCCGTTTTTTTTGTAAGGCAAAGGCGTTAAAGTTATTGTTTTTTCACAATATCTCTTTAACCCCCTGCCAGACATTGATAATATTTCACATCAATGTTTGTCTAGGGATGATGCTTCATTACGCACACCCCCACATCCAAATTATCAAGGTCAAGGTCATTTATTTACTTGTAATGTTCACCGGTTTTGTAACAGAAATGCGTTAAAGTTATTGTTTTTTCACAATATCTCTTTAACCCCTTGCCAGACATTGATAATATTTCACATCAATGTTTGTCTAGGGATGATGCTTCATTACGCACACCCCCACATCCAAATTATGAAGGTCAAGGTCATTTATTTACTTGTAATGTTCACCATGATGGTTCGTTTCGTCACTGTTTTGTTTTAGTGTCTTCAGGGGTGGGAATTGTCAGGATATACGTGTATTCTGAAATCAAGATTTGATAATGGTAGAAAAATACAAATGTTTTAACGTGAGAAAAGCATACTTGTACGCATATTGTGGGTGCAAAATGTGTATGTTTAGCCATTTTCAGGATGTGGCATTTTAATTTGTTCCCACTCCTCTGTCTGGTTTTATCCTGAGAATTTTAGTCAAAGCGTGATAAAAACTTGTCTCTGATTGAGTGTTGTCGGGCGACCTATGTGACGTTTTTGTGCTGGTATGACTGACTGGTATGGACTTGCGGTGTATACTGTTGATGATGAACGGTTGATTTATGTGCATGGATGGCTTGGCTCTATGTGAACAATCGGATTAATGGGATTTTTTCAGAAATGGAAATTATGTTTTATCTCGAGTCTGTTGAAAGGGAACCAATGCACTGTCAGTCTGAATTAAAAACTGTTATCATTTGTCGAACGATGTCACATGACGTTTAAAACCGAATGACATCGGTGTAATGACACAATGTAATCCAAGTCTGCATTCAACAAAAACCAATCGGCTAGCATAAAATGTTACCTCGTAGAATACCAGGGCCCGGTTGCTCAAAACCTCTGTTAGCTTAACAGACTGTTAAATCCTTAGCAATGCTAAGGATTTAACAGTCTGTTAAGCTAACAGAAGCTTTGAGCAACCGGGCCCAGCCTAGTATCTGTTGACATCAGGCACGTCTTGGAAATGGTAGGAATTCCTTACGCGTTTCCTAGCCTTGCCTAAACGTATATCATATTAAGAAACTATCCTGATACTGTCTATGTATGCTCTATTCCCGACAGCTGATGGACATGGAGGGCTGGGGCGTGACCAACACGTACGACGGTCAGGTGCGTGAGGCCGGCACCACGATAGCCGTGCTTGACTCGCTGGACAAAATTGTGGACACTGACCACTCGATGTACTGGACAGCTCCGGCCACTTACCTCGGCAACAAGGTGGGTCGGGCATGTGTAACTTCACGCTAGTACTGTTGTGTATTTCAGGTGAAAAATTCCTCAGCCAAGCTTTCTCTTTTTCAATATTTTGGCCACAAGCAAAGCTTGCCCGTAGCACATGTCGAGTTGAATAGACATTGATCATATTTAAATTCTGTTTAGTGCATCACAAAAACTGGCATTGTGAATCAGCCGTCTTTAACAATCCGCAACTGGACATTGATATTCAACATTTATTCAACATCTATTGTAAGTTACTATTTACAGTGGCTAACTCCACTACATAATTGGTCTCTGGATATGTTTGATTGACTTACGTGGCCTCTGTGTGTTATAGGTGACGAGCTACGGTGGCTACCTGCACTACAGTGTGCTGTTTGTGTTGCCACGCAACGACTCCCTGGATACCAGGGGGCTTATAGAACCGGACATCATTCTACAGGTACGTATTGTCTTGTCTTTCCGATTGGCTGGCCTTGGCCATTGGCTGGCGGAATAATTTGGGGCTGTGATTGGAGAAATTGGGTGTATAGCCATTGCGATCATATAACTATCAGACTATAGGAGTGCACAAGTTGACCAGTAGCTGATTTCACCACAATTGCAAAGTATACTTATCTAGCTAAGTATCTTTGAGCGAGTAATCGTTTATTTTCCCCGAAATGAATTAATCCATATAGAACTAACGACTGCATATATTTGATGATTAAAAGTATGCAGACTTATTATACTGAATTTATTACATCATCACAGCCAAAATGGCTGTGATAATGTAATAAATTCTGTATAATAAAAATTAATAAATTTATCCTTAAATCGAAAATGTCTCTCTCAAAGTTTACTGAGGAAGACAAGTATGCTTTGCAATTTTGGTGAAATGGGCTACAGGTGCTTCATTAGCGTTGTAAGCACCATTTGTCCAGGCACAGCATGCATGTGTATTCTCACGGTATATGACTGGGCTGTTGAACATACATAAACCCCAATCAATCGCACGATTTTCAAGACACCAGCACAATAAGAGACAGATTACAGATTGCTATTTATAAGTTAGCTACCAAATAAACTGCCAGACATTGCCCTATTCAAAATGATTGTCTTGATCTCGCGTAAAATGTATGAATGTTGTGCATATATTCCAATTCTGTATGTCTATAATATTGTTGCATCATTCTTTTTCACATGATTTCACATTGTGCACTTTCTGTACGTGTCCAGACCAAGATCTGACGGGTGATATGTGGCTGTGACTGGAGAAAAGGGGCTTACAGGTTTTGTCACAGTGTAGCTCTTGATCAAATAGCATACTCCTGTAGCCTGGTAACAACCCAAATTGCTTGTTGGTAGCATGACAGGTGTTTCATTGATGGAATGGCGAACAGTGTAGATCCTGATCAGACTGTGCGGATGCACAGGCTGATCTGGATCTACACTGGTCGCAAAACCCATAAGCCCCATTTCTCCAGTCACAGCCATATATGAGTGTGGGTGGCAGGTGGGATCACGCGATGGGTAATTTAACGATCAGGGTTCAGGAGACCTGGTTTGGCCCTCGCATACGTCTGTGGAATTTTGTATATGACAGTTGAATCTGGTTATACCCCTTATGTGAGTATTACGATATTCGTAATCCTATTTTAGGGGAAGGGGCCAAGTGACTTGGTGTGGTATGGACCTGGCACCAGGTCAGGTTATTCTAATTTCAGGGCTGAATATATTTGTTCTCGATATAAATATTCCGTTCTGATTTGGGGATTTTCCCCCCAATGCAGCAGGTTAAAATGGGATCGAACCCGTTTGCCCAGCCTTACATGACCTTAGCTGTTGATAGGCGGTTAAACACTAATAAACAAACCAAACAAACGTATAGGAGTGTGACCATATACTGAATGAATGTATTGTAGCTGTGATATAGATTACACATCTGTGACTTGCTCACGTTGCAGGGCAACAACATGACAATTGTGTACAGGTCGCCCATACAGCCGCAGAGCAATCTCGTCACACCGATGGACGTGCAGCTCCTCGAGGTAAATGTCCTCTATTCTCCCATCACTCGGCTGGAAGGTGCATACGAAGCCTGGAATATGACCGAAATTAGTTAAATGTCTCAATTTGATTGATACTTTTGACAGTTTTGATAGAATAGTATGGTATATGATAATTTATAAAAAGCAAAAGGTTCTCAAAATATATTGCACTTACATCAGATAAGTGTCATCCATTTCAGAATACATAATGTTTATACTATTTCAGCAGCCTATTTCACCAACATTGCAAAGTATACTTATCTAGCTAAGTATACTTTCAGGGAGAAATTTTCCATTTAAGGATAAATTTATTAATTTTTATTATACTGAATTTATTATTATGGCTATGATAATGTAATAAATTCAGTATAATATTTCTACATACTTTTAATCATCAAATGTATGCAGTCGTTAGTTCTATGTGAAATAATGCATTTCGGGGAAAATAAATGACTACTCCCTCAAAGTATACTTTGCTAGATAAGTATACTTTGCAATTTTGATGAAATCGGCTACTGAACTCTCTATTTTTATGCTAGCAGTTTACATAATTCTTCAGTGAGTGTTGTATAGAATTGTAACTTTGCTGATAAGTTTCAAGTACCCGTAATCTATGTGCAGCTCCTTTTCTATTTAACTAATGTCTACAAACAAGCTGATAGCTTATATTTACTCAATCCCTGTCCAAGGTATTACAAAATACTTTCATTTCCATCCCACTGGTCAGATGAGACTTTAAAACCAAGGCGCCATCTATATTTGAATTCAGCTGTTGCTTGGACGTTAAACCCATACACTTTTCACTTTGGCAGCTTATGCGAGTTTTACAATTTTCAGTACAAGTTTGAGAATCCAGAGTCGGGGACGTTTGTGGACCGGGAGACATTTATGATGATCCTAGTAAACCTGCAGGCTCTACACATCAGGGGCTCATACTTCACTCTTGTTGACGAAGTCAGGTGGGTAGCTGCTGGGCGATGCGTAGCCCGGTGTTTGGGTAATGGTGAAATAGGCTGCCCACTCGGGCCGACACATTTCAATACCTTTTCAGGGTGCCGTTTCACTGAAGTTTGTACGACTAAAATGTTTGTAAGTGCAAAATTATAATAGGAATGAATGGCCTTTTTGTGGAATTTATCGGAGTATAAACTTGGAAAAGTCGCGGGAATACTGGACGAAGGCCGGTAGGCCTCGTCCAGTATTCCTGCGACTTTTCCAAGTTTATATCCCCGATAAATTCCACAAAAAAGGCCATTCATTCCTTATAATTCCAGCATTTGAAATAAATTCATCAAGAAAATGTGTTTATTTTCCGTTTTCTTAAGAATTATTTTAACTGCGCGTGACGGTTACGGAAAGTAGTTCGGCATGGCAGTTTACTGGGATATAAATTTTGGACAGAGACTTGCTACAGATCAATCAAATGTTAGGGAATTGTGTAAATATTTTTGTGCTGGAATTATAATACAGTAAAGTTCCATGTTACGACCACCCCGCTAATGAGACCGCCCCGCTATTACGACCACTTTTTCAAAGAACCGTTCTGTTTACTATATAATTACATGGTCGCAGGTTCCGATTCTACGACCACCCCGCTATTCCGTAATTCTTTGGCAGTCCCGATATGTCAAAATGTGTTGTTTTTGGGCCCGTCATAACGACCACCTTAGACAATGCTGTCAAAATTTGTTTATTGTCTTTGCGCTCGCCAATTCGACTACACCCGTGGATTAAATTAGCGTGAAAGTTATACGACAATACGCAGACCGATTTATGACACCCAATAAACAATGCCAAACGTGACAATTTCGACAGATTAGTGCATTTAATTGTTATTTGAAAGAAGCGTGTGCGGATATTGCACTGGCTAATTAAGATTAAGAAGTGTTTGATGTTGGTTATTGAAATTAGTCCAATCGATTAGCGTGTGATTAAAGTCGACCGTGTCAATTATTCTTCGCCAATTATCGGGTTATTCGTATGGGTAAGTACTCGGACAATAAGAAAATTGTCAATTAATTTCTAATAAGATCACTTTTCTTCAGTCCCCGAAGTGGTCTTAGTAGAGGAACTTTACTGTAGTCTGTAAATTTCACATTAGCAATGTTTTCTTGTAATCAATTCTTGAATTTACATTTATTGATCATAGACTGCATGTGCAGCCTATGCTCAATAACTGTAATTGCATCCATTGAAATTTCCAGACTATCCTAAATTTGCACTTATGAACATCTTGGTCGTGTGAAGTTTAGTGAAACGGGGCCCCTGTGTTGCATACATTGGTGGACATTATATTATGCCATAGGTATGTCCTAGTGATTCCATACGCAATAAAACTAACTCTGGGGTGCCTGATCTATCCACTCTAGGGAGCCCTATTGGCGTCCTGGCCGATTTCCTCCCGTGATAGGCGGTGCCACATGATAGCACTGAGCATGCATCGCAGCCATCTTCATTTCTTGCGATAAACACTTCAAACGTGTTTTCGACTCTGGGGAATTGTTTTTAGTTTCTAAAGACATGTTTTCTGCAACACTGAAATAAGCTGCATGCTGAATGTAAATGCTGATCATATTTCACAGTGGGAGTCAACTGTTTATTACTAGTTATCTTGATAACTGTAGTAATGTACTAGAGTGTGTGAATAGAGAACAACATAGGCCGTGATCAGACAGTAGATGCTGATCTGGGGCTGTGCTGTTGTAAGGTCAGTTTGACTGGACATATACATAACTTGATTGTATATGGTGGTAAAGACTAACTGATACCTGTAGTCTATTTCACCAACATGGCAAAGTACACTTATCTAGCAAAGTATACTTTGAGGGAGAAATTTTCAATTTAAGGATAAATTTTTTAGCCAGGTTTTTTAAAAAAAAATCCAGGCTATTGGATTGGCGAAAGCCGGGCGGGCGGGCGGGCGGGCGGGCGGGGCGGGGCGGCGTCCACAATCAATGTTAAGTTTTCGTGTTTGAGTCCATTTCTTTGTTACTGTACCACCTAGGACCACCAAACTTTCACAGTTTCATAATCAAGGGGTGCCCACCACATATCACTATCCAACATGTTACTTTATTTTTAACTTTACCCATTTCTTCCGCGCATTCAACTTAGCCATTTTCAATGTTAAGTTTTCGCGTTTACAATGTTAAGTTTTCGTGTTTAAGTCCATTTCTTTGGTACTGTTCC